>QXEO01000220.1:9511026-10007947 GCA_007115705.1 Dactylis glomerata | reverse complement strand
TTTATCATGAGGCTTATCATTGACAGAGGCATTGAAGGAGACTTTGAGATTGAGCAAGATTTTCTAGATGAAGAGTTGGAAGTGCACAAGCCCAACAAGCTCTACAAGAAGACCGCTCATTTGGTGTCTAGCACCTCAAGTGCTTTTCCCTCTTCGAGTGATGTGTTGGGTGGCAACCGCTATGCTAGTGGTTGTAGGAGGAAGAATGCGGATCCACCAAGTGGTGGAATGGGTCAAGAGATGAAGAAGCTCAAGTGGTGGCAAAGGGCTTTGTTTTGCATGAACAATGATGTGTGTCAAACTCAATACAAGGACTATGTGGACCGCAAGCACATTCACAAGAAGCAAAGAGAGTTGGATGCTCGTTTGAGGATTGTGGAGAAGGGCAAAGGAGCTAGCACTCAAGAAGAATCCCAAGAACAAGACCCGTCTGAGGAAACCTTCTCCTTTGGCAAGTGGAATGAGGGATCATCTTTTGATTGGAAGGAGTTAGCCGAAGTCACCTCCAAGGGCAAGGAAGCCATTGATGAAGAAGATGAAGAAGGAGATGGAGATGATGATGAAGAGGAAGAAGATGATGATCAAGGAGATGATGATGAGGAAGATGGGGACTTCGATGACTATGAGGAGTGATCTCGTGTTGTTGTCTCCCTTTTTGGCGTCTTGATGCCAAAGGGGGAGAATGTCCTATTTGCATGTGTTTCCATTTGGATTTGTGGTTTTCCATTTGGATTTGGTTGGGTCATAAGCTCTTATATCGTGTGCTTGCTCGCTTGTGTCCCATGGTTGAACTTATCATCTACTACTATGTGTTGAACTATATGCTTTTTATGTGTAGTAGACCTTATGATTATCGTTATTGATCCTACTTGCTATATCTTGTCATATTATATGTTTGTTGATTATGTGCTATTGAATTATTATATATCTTGTGCACATATGGATCACATTATAAAATCTAGGGGGAGTTCTTATTGTTGATGTGTCTTTGTATTCAAATACAAAACTTAAAATAAGGCACATAGCAAGGGGGAGCTCCGTCTATATTTTATATCGTTTGAAACATGCAAAATTATGTATTGTCATCAAACACCAAAAAGGGGGAGATTGAAAGAGCATTTCCCGCCTAATTGATTTTGGCGTTTGTTAACAATACATTATCTATTAATGTGGGGATTATGCTTTGCAGGATTTTATTATATTCTTGCACAAGATATTGGGTTTCCTATGTTATACTTGATAATTAATATTGCCCAAAGGAAATTCTTGAGGAAATGGTGCTAATATGCTCTGGGAGAGGTTTTATATGAAGTTTGGCCAGGAAGGCCGGCTTTAGCCGGTCCCCAGACCGGCTATAGCCGGACTGCCCTGTTTCGGAAGAAGCCATGCGTCTCTGGAGTAACCCGGCTATTTGTCCGGCTATTTCCGGCAGGGCCGGATTTTTCAGACCGGCTTTAGCCGGTGTGGAGGCCGGCTTTAGCCGGTGTGACCGGCTTTAGCCGGACTTAACTCCGGCTTTAGCCGGACTTTCCTGGCTGGCAACGGTCAGATTTTGGGGGGGGTATAAATACCCCCCACCTTCTTCTCCAATGGGTAGCTCGTCCCAAGCTTGAAGAACACCATTATTGGAGCCACCAAATCAACTAGATCTCCTCCCTCAACCCACCAAAGCTCTTGATCTTTGGAGAATCGAAGGAGAAGACCATCATCTACATCCTCACCGAAGCGATTTGATTTCCCCTCTCATTTGCTTGAGGGCCCTTGTGTCTTGGGTTCCCTTGTGTCCCAAGACCTTGTTTGTGTATTTGATATCTTGCTACTTGTTGTTTGACAGCATTGTGTTGTGCTTGGGAGCCTCCAATTCGGTTGTGGATGCGTGCCCCAAGATTATAAAGGTCGGTTCCGCCTTGAGGAATCCCTTAGTGGAAAGTGAGCTAGGCCTTTGTGGCGGAAGCTTGCACCGGAGAATAGGGTGAGCCTTTGTGGCGTTGGTTAGGCCTTTGTGGCAACCACACCCCTCCAACGTAGACGTACTTCCCCTAAAAAGGAAGGAACTACGGGAATTACATCCGTGTCTCCGTGTGCTCCACTCTCGGTTACCTCTATCCTTTATTGCCTTTTATATCTTGTATCTTGCTTAGCTTACTAGTTGTCATATAGGTAAATTCACCTTAGTTGCATATCTAGAGAATTTACGTTTTGTGTCAAGCCTAAATTGAAAAAGAATTAAAATTTGAGTAGCACCTATTCACCCCCCCTCTAGGTGCCCTTACGATCCGTTCACCTACGACTATTCGCCGGACAAAATCTGTGACTGTGGAGTAAAGATGCCGAGATGGATTGCATGGACGGATGAAAACGCTGGGAGAAGATTCTACAACTGCGGCATCCGCACGGTATTATTGTAAACTAATCATGTTTGTTTGCCAGTTTAGTTATTTTAATTCTCACATCTTTCCTCTTCCTTTACTATGTTTTTGGCAGGAAGGCAAGGGCCAAGGCTGTGAGAAGTATGAGTGGATGGACGACCCGCTGCCAGTTTTCCAGAGAGAGCTTGTTCGTGATCTTCGTGATGTTGTATGGGAGAAGATGGAGGAGAACCGTGCGCTGCTTGATGAAAACAAGGAGCTTCTGGACCAACTTCGGAAGCTCGAGCAGAGTGGTGGTGTGCATGCTCAGTTGCAGAAGCAAGCAGCCGAAATAGAGCAGATCAAGGTTAGGGCAGATGGTGGAAACAATCTGCTTTTCATATGGATATGTTCCATGGCATTTGCAGTTTATGTTGGCATTATGATGTCTAGCACCTGAAAAGCAGAACTGTAAGGACCCAAATATTGTGTAATGTGAAATGTTATCCTGTGCCATTTATTCTGCCTTTGAACAAAAACTCCAATATAAGAACATATGCATAATGTCAAACATGGCTTATTAAAAATGAGTACATACTTTACAAATTACAAATTCCATAACAAATACAGTTCAGACAGAATTTCGGGCAGGTCCAGGGCCCCTGTTTTACAATGCACACACAAACACACATGTTCCGGAAAAATAGTTTTTAGAATTTTGCTGTATTACAGAGACGGAGCACTCAGAAAAATGACTGAATTAGTCTTACTCCCACCTAGCTGTCTTCTTCCTCTTTGGGGACAGTTTTCTCGCCTTCTTGTATGTTGGATCAGAAGGTTCTGGAATGTCCGGCCAATCTGAATCAGATCCCGTGTCATCATCACTCCACTCAACTTCCTCGTGAAGCACATAGACAGCATCAGCAGTTTTGCACCTTGTCTTGCGCTTCCTGACAAATGTTAGAAAGCAGGTAAGCCCCAGCTAAGCATAGATATTACCTAATTATAAATAAAGATCATACACGCAAATACTTCATACCTAGGCTTTGGTCCGTTCAAAGGACACCCAGCTGCTCTATGTCCAATACATTTGCATTGCTTACATCTGTTTTTGCCTTTCTTGCTACCACTAAAAGGCATGCCCTGCTTCTCCATGAAATTCTTGAACCTACTCATCCTAGGTCTTCCTTTGCCTCTTTTAACATTTGGCTGGCACATCTTGAAAGGTAGTTGAACCACAGGCCACTGTGACTGGTCTGTGCAAGGAGGGACGGCACCTGCGTAGGTAGCTCGAAATCTAGCCAAAGAGAAGTACTCACTCACATATTGATCAAGGTGTGGCAGAGTTCTTTTGTGAACCAAGAAGATTAACGCGTGTGGGCATGGCTTCCCAGTATGCTGCCACTCTAAGCAGCTGCATTCTCTACTGTCAATCTTCACGACATGCCTCAGGCCATTCCGGCTCAAATCTCTCACCTCACAGCTGTGGTCGTTAGACTCTCCAACTCTAAGGTAACCAAGACCTCGACTTCTCTGGTTTATTTGCTGAATAACAGCGGGTAGAATGTGCCCTCTTAGTCTGTCCCCAATATCTCTTCTTACTTTTATCAGCCTCATCAACATACCTCGTATGGTGTCCATCAACATATGAACTGGAAGGTCTTTTGAGTCTTTGACCCAGTTATTTACGGTTTCAGCAAGGTTGTTGTTTATGTAATCACACTTTATTGCGGGATTAAAAGCACTCCTCATCCATAAAAGGCTGTGATTCCTTTCCAAGTATACGGCAAAATCAGAGTTCTCAGCATGTATCTTGTCCATGAAAAATTTGTAGCTCTCAGGCTTGTAGGCCCTAGCAGCAGTCCACATGTAGTGATATACAGTGCCTGAGTAGTGCTTGTACAGGTTCAGCATCAAATGAGCATGGCATTCTCTTTGTTCAGCATGTGGAAATACTGTCCGAACTGCATTTGCCAATCCTTTGCATGCATCAGTGCTTATGGCCAGTGGTGAAACATCACCTATTGATCTATGCAGTTGCCTCATAAACCACTCCCAGTTTGCCTCTGATTCCAACTGAAACAGGCCGAATGCCACCGGGAACATCCAGTTGTGCCCATCCAGTGCTGTCGCTGATGCTAGACAACCATTCCATCTGCCAGTGAGGACAGTGGAGTCTATACTCAAATATGGCCTACAACCCTCCTTGAACCCTTGAATACAGGGCTCAAGGGCCATAAAAAATGGTTAAAATATATGTTCCCCTCCTCCTCTTTCGTGTCAATCTCGACAACACTACCTTGAGACCTAGATTGTATTTCAGCCTTGAAACTGTACAACAGCCTGAAACTATTTTCCCAGTCCCCGTATAGTGTTTGCAAAGCTCTCTCTTTACCTTTCCAAACTATGTGATATGGTAGCTCGACGTTGTAATCAGTCATAAGCTTTACCTGAATCGCCTTGGCAGTCTCATTGGGCATTTTCTTAAGAATGGCCAAAGCATGCTTCTCAACCCATTCTTGAGTTGCACAAGAAGATCTTAGTTTGCAGCCTGTTGGACACCTGTGTGCAGGTCCCATCTTGTTCACCTGCATCGGAACATTCATTTTATACATTAGTTGCTTCATAATAATTCCTAAACTTGCTTCACATATGAAAACCCGAACCCGTCAGTTAGAAATAGATATTTATGTGCGAGGAAAGCTTGTCAGTACCCTAACTGTTTCTTCACCAGGAAGTATCCTAATGGAGATCTTCCATGGGCATTGATCCTTCACCCTCTCCCCATTGTAGTAGTCTAATCTGCACCTCGCCTCGTACCGTTTCCTTGTGTTTCTAGTTCTGAAGACGTCAAACTCTCCGATGATACAATATTGCGCAAATGCTTTCCTGAATTCTACCATGTTGGCGAAGTATGTGCCCACCATAATTACAGGTACCACTGGATCATATGTTATCGCTAACTCGCTAGTGACCTCATCATCTATCGGTATGGCAGCTTCCTCCATTAGTGATTCATCGATCACATCATCACCTGTTTCTTGTTCTAGCACCTCTATTTCACTGTCCTCATCTTCCCCTATGTCCGAAACGGGAGGACCTTCATTGTCATCCTCTACATCATCATCACTAGGTTCATTAGCGATGCCAAGTACATCACACATTGTTTTCTCTGCCATGGGTTCATCGACGCCATCACCTCCCATGGGTTTGGCATTGACAGTCTGCCAATCTACTTGCTGTGCTGAGAAATTTTCTCCCACATCTGTCTCTACTAGTGATGGTGGTTCTGCCATTTGTTCAAAAAAATCTTGCTCCATTTGGCATTCCCATTGACAAATATCATCGTTATCTGAGTCTGCTAACGTCCAGTCCTTCTTGGGGGTGGACTCCTTGTTAGTGTTTCCAGTGGGGGTGGACTCCTTGTTGGTATACTTCTTGGGGGTGATCTTCTTTGTGGTTGACTTCTTGGGGGTGTTCTCCTCGGTGGTCTTCTTTGTGGTTGACTTCTTGGGGGTGTTCTCCTTGGTGGAATTCTTTGTGGTTGACTTCTTGGGGGTGTTCTCCTCGGTGGTCTTCTTTGTGGTTGACTTCTTGGGGGTCTTATCCTCGGTGGTCTTCTTTGTGGTTGACTGCTTGGGGGTGGTTTCCTCGGTGGTCTTCTCTGTGGTAGACTTCTTTGGGGTGTTCTCCTCGGCGGTATTCTTTGTGGTTGACATCTTGGGGGTCTTATCCTCGGTGGTCTTCTTTGTGGTTGACTTTTTGGGGGTGGTTTCCTTGGTGGTCTTCTTTGGGGTTGACTTTTTGGGGGTCGTTTCCTCGGTGGTCTTCTTTGTGGTTAAGGGGGTGTTCTCCTCGGTGGTCTTTTTTATGGTTGACTGGGTGTTCTCCTCGGTGCTCTTCTTTCTGGTTGACTTCTTGCGGGTGTTCTCCCCCTCGGTGCTCATCAACCACTCTGCCATAGACTGCGCGGAGGCGTTCTTTCTGGGACAGGTCCTCTTGCATAGGAGCTTGCGGTTCCGCCTCAGACTATCTGTTGGACTAACCTTTGTAGTATTCTTTGGACTAAAATTTCCAGTACCAACCTTACTAGGGCTGATCCAATCCTTCATGGAACTAGGAATGTTCCCGTTACCTTCAGTTAAACCACCCCCCTCTGGATCAGCACGGGTGCCTACGCAACCGAGAAACAGTATATGGTTGCCCCCTCCATATTTCTCCAATGCCGCATCTAAATTAGGTTGACTGTTAACGCCAATCTCAATGAAATCTTGGATTCTTCTATTCCACCACACATATTTTACTTTTTGGTGAGATCCCAGCAGCAAGTTCTCACTAAACTTTCCAATCAGTTCAGCTACTTGTATCCCCTTCTGGCGATCGATGTAGACATCAACATCGTGTTTTGGAACGAGAACATCTGAGCCATCATCCAGTTCTGCAGTGTAGGGGTCGAATGTGGCCACCATTTTCAAAAGAGGAGGAGGTTCAACAGCAGCAGGTTTTTCAACACCAGCAGGAGGTTCAGCACCTGGATGATGTTTACCAGGTGCAGGGTTACCAATAGCAGCAGATTTACTGCTAGGATGTGTAGCAGCTTGAGCACCAGCAGCAGATTTTCTTTGATTACCAGCAGGAAATTTCTTGGATGCCCGGGCAACAACACCATCTCGTGTTCCACCAATAATTTTAGCATGCAAAATGTGGTCAGGAGAGTCTGCAAACCTTTCCAATTGATCTTCAATCTTTTCCATGTCCACATGTGTAACAACCCCCCGCGGTGATACCCATTCGAATTCTGCAGTTTGTGCGGAGCCCATTAGAACAATTCCACGAACAAGTTCAACCATCCCAGATATAGACTTGAAGCTTCTTTCTGCAACGAGCAAGGTTACCTTGCAACCCTCCGCAGCTACGGAGTTCCCATTGTCAAGCATACCAACGTACTCATGAATTTGTAGAGTGATGCTGTAATCTTTGCAAATCCTACTCGACATAAGGTTAGGGAAATAAGAAATGCTTGTTAGTGTTTGACTAACAAACATCTCTCAACGAAATATATCTTGATTTCCTACATCCAGCTAGCAGATACCGATGAAGAATGGTTAAATACATAAGAGAAGACAAGCTCACCTCCTCCGGCTGCTCAGGGTGAGACATGATTCCTGAGTTGCGGGCTCTTCCATCCTCGGTGCTGTTCAGCTCATCTCCCGGCGATGGCGATCTATCTCTGCGCAACGGCTCGCTCCACATTCGGCATCACCGTGGGCCGTCGGGCGCGGGCACGCGAGCTTTAAGCAGCGCTATCTGTCTGTGTCGCCGCCGCCTCCGCCGCCGTCCTAGGGTTAAGGCAAGGTTAAGGGCGGAGGAACGAACTAGATCTTGACCGTACACCGCTGCGTACTGAACTCGGTTACATCGAATTGCCACGCAGATTGACACGCTGGAACTAACATGAAACGGAGAAATACTGACATGCGGGACCGCAGTGGGCCCAAAATGGGAGAAGTCACGGCAATATTTGGTTTGCCCTCATTTCGTTCAGAATGGGCCCTCTGAGGAATTACCTATCCAACTTTTCAAATAGCGTTTATTACAAGCAACAAAGGCACCTGTGAGCCTGTGCCAAGGAACTCGGTCACCGCAAACAAAATCACCCGCAGTCTGGTGGGTTCCAGCTTCTGGGCCCATTGATGGGCTTGCGGGGCATTTCGGCCCATGGTTTATGGGTCACCACAGCTCCGTCCCCTCCATACTTTTCTTTCCTCCTCCTCCCCTCCGGACTCCGGGTCCTGACCTAGAGCTGCCGCCCCGCCGTGCCGTAGCTCGTGGCGTCACCGCCGGCGCCTCACCCCCGACCCCCTTACCTTCTTCCGCGCGCCGCCACCGCCATACTCTTCTCCGCGTCCCTGCCGTCTCAGCCCCTTCCGCAACCTCGGGCACCGGTTCTGGAGGTACGCGCTTCTTGCCATCCAGTGATTTGTTGTTATTACCCTAGGATGTGTGTTGCTGGCGATGTTCTCATGGTTGCACGCACCTTCAGGCGAACCGAGAGTGGGGAAACCATGCCGAGGCTCAAGAAGAATCCGAACCCTCGGATCTTCATGGACATATCCATCGATGGGCGAGCTGCCGAGAGAATCACCTTTGAGGTTGCGAAGCTTTGTACCTTCAGCCATGCTTGGTCTTACTATTTTAAAGTGATGGTGGCTGTTTCTCCTTTGAGAACAGAGGCGGCGTGCGCCTGATTAGCTGTCCTACTTTGGTTTTGCAGCTCTTTGCCGATGTAGTTCCGAAGACGGCAGAGAACTTCCGAGCCCTTTGTACTGGTAAAACTCAGATTCGATATGCTAGTTCTTAAGTTTTGCATCCTTGATATTAAGGATGTCCAATTGTTTGCGTAAATGCTAATCCCTCCAATTGGGAATAAATGTCGGTGACTTAGTACAAACTTTATACTAAGTTAGTACAAAATTGCCGACACTTATTTTCGATCAGAGGGAGTAGGAAAGGTATGGATATGGTCTATGTCCACAAGAGCCATATTTGGTGAACCTAGCGAGTACTCACATGGCAGTCTTGAATGCAGACCACAATGCTAGACATGGATTTAGTCCAACTTTTATTTTTAATGTATGCTTGCTAATGACAGAACATGATATTAAGTATAATGGTTGATTAAGGGGGAGGTGAACTAGAGTCTTGCTGCAGTGTTTTTTTAGTACAGTTGTTTTCTCTCTCTTTATTATTACCACTATGGGCATGCATGATTTTCTAGTTTCAGCTGTATAGGTGCTATTGTTGTCTTCCTGTCTTTCAGGTATAGTTTCCTAGAACCGTTTTAATTAGATCTTTAGGCTACATTATCTGTTGGGGAGATATTTGTAAATCTGTTGTTCTGTTCTGTCCGCACCTTTCTTGTCATGGTAGATTATTATGTGTAGTAACACTAGAACACTGGAAGCACTGCTTTTACATGATATGTCCTGGTAATATATTTTACTTTTCCTTCTTCCACTAATTGGGGTTTCATTTTCACTGTAAAATTTTATATTGTAAGACTCTAGGGTTCTTCATATGAAAGTTGCAATATAAATGATATGTTAGCATGTACTTACTAGCTGTATGTATTACCTTTTATTGTTTAAGGCCTTACTTATGGTCAATATTTAGGTGAGAGAGGTCTTGGAGAATCTACAAAGAAGCCACTTTATTTTAAGGGAACACACATCCACCGCATTATCCCAGGATTTATGGCTCAGGTACCAAAACATTGCAAGTGATGTGACTGGTGCATATTTTTATTGTAGCTAGTGATGGTATGTTTGTTTTTTATGTGGATTGCAAAAATGAGCTTCATAGATTATAAATATGATTGAATCTGTTCTCTCTTTTTTATTTTACCACCCTTTTTGTTTGAACTAAAGTCGACTGATCAGATTTCTTAACTGCAGGGTGGTGATTTTTCCACAGGAGATGGTATTGCTTCATTAGCCCAGGCTTCTTCTTTCAACTGACTTATTGATGTAGTGTACTCTATAAGCTCAACATTGCATGCTATTTCCAGGACGTGGTGGTGAGAGCATATATGGTGGAAAATTTCCAGGTTTGGTTATTTCATTTTTTTTGGCTATTATAGAATTTGTCTGTTAGCTACTTAAGGTTAAAGTCCAATGATAACAGTGTTATTATCATATCATCCTTTCTGTTAAAAAAGTCGTACTGCTGTCTTGTGTTATACAGATGAAAACTTCAAGCGAAAGCATGATCAGCCTGGTATTCTGTCCATGGCAAACTCTGGAGTAAACAGCAATGGATCCCAATTTTTTATAACATTCAAAGCTACACCACATCTTGATGGGTATTACTTCTTTCCTTTAGTCCTTTTGCACTTGTAGTTTTGGAGCTGTACTTTTTGCTCCTTTCCATAACTAAAACTAAATATCTTGTGATGAAATTGTGACAAGTAATGATTGAAAGTTTGTGGTAGACCTATCACCAATGGTATATTAGTGTCTATTTGATTCTTCCCTAGGGAGAAGAAGACATTTTCTTTTACTGCCCCCATGGTCTTTCAACGTTTAATGCTCCTGCATTATAACTTGTAGCAAACATGTGGTCTTTGGGAAGGTGCTCGATGGGAAAGCTTTGCTGAAGAAGCTTGAAGCACTGGGTTCTGAATCTGGAAAGCCTAAAGGCATAGTCAAAATTGTAGACTGTGGTTTAGCCCCTGACATAGATTCTCAGAATGAGCTACATGGAGAGAAAGGCAAGTAGCGATTAATATGAAGATCTCCAAACAGTTTAAATGTTATCTGTGCTAAGATTTCTCGGTACTTGTTTTTGCAGAAAAGAAGCTTAAAAAGACAGTAGAAGACAAATCTGATTCTGAAGGGAGGGTCAAGACCAAAAAAACACAAAGCGAGGATAAACGAAAGAAAAAGAGAAAGCACTACTCTTCTGATTCATATAGCTCAGAAACTTCTGACTCACAGTCCTATTCGTCAGATAGTGGTTCAGGGTCAGAATCGTACTCTTCATCATCATTGGATACCAGCTCTTCTAGTGATCATAGGCACAAGAGAAGAAAAGGTTCTAAGAAGGTTAAACGAAAGTCTGCAAAGAGGAAGAGCAGCCATAAGAAGAGCAAGAGCAAGAGTAGAGGAACAAAAAGAAAACCCAAGCGGTAAATGTTGACCTTTATAACCTGTATTGTCATGTTCATTCAGAATTAATACCAGCTGATGATTCCCTGCCGGTGCTGTTTTTAGGAGCTATGGGAGCTCAAGTGATGATTCAAAGAGTTCAAGCAGCAGTTCCGACAATGAAAGTGCAGGCCGCCATACCAAGCATTCATTGAAGAAAGGTAGGACTTAGGAGAGCAAACTCCCATTCAGTTTCCGTGTTCACCATTTTCTATCAACATACTATGGTATGACGCGTGCTGCTTGAATTTAGCTGTTTATATTTCTGTTCTGTGGAGCACTTTTGAGTTGATCCCAAAGGCAATCCGTATTTGTACTTTCGCTTGCAAATTCATGGGCAGCACCTTCTCGTGTTTGATTTGGTTCAACATGCTTGTAATCATAATAAAAAATCAGCATCAAGTTTACAGGAAATATATTTGATTGGTCAACTTTTTTATGTCTGCCATTGCTATTCACAAAATATATCTTGATTCAAAAATTTATTCCAGAATCCTTTGCTTCTATTGTATTTGAGAACCATAAGGTAGAAAGATTATAGCATAATGCTTCAAGATTGATATTATATGTTACTGTTCTGCCTTTTTCTTTCTTTATAATTTTCAACAACCTGCTATATGTGAGATAAGGTACTATTTAGGTGACCTTGATATTTTGTGTTCGGTTACTCTCTTATGGAATATACTGACTACTGAGATGGCCATGCTTCAAAGATCTGTTGTGCAATTTTGAACTAATATTTATCTTTTTAATACTTATAGCAGACAAAGAAAATACCAAAATTATAAATTCGGAGAAACGCAAAACCTTGGAAGATGCAGATAAAGGCCAAGAAACGGTTGAAGGAAGCAGACCATTTCACAATGATCAAAATGGGTCTGATGTCAGAGTTGGAAATCAAAAATCTGAAGATAGATCTAGTAAATTCAGGTTCAATTTATTTGCAATATATACTTGTCTGGGTCTTTTGACTACTATTTAGCAAGAGTCCAACATGTCTTTTTATAATTGCAGGGATGATACCAACCCCACCAGGGCTGATGCAACTCTGTCAAGGCCAGATGGCAACACTGCTGATGCTGCAGGGATTGGCATATCTGAAGCTGGCACAGAACCAAACCCTGTACGCAATGAACCACCACCCACCAATGGTAAAGATTTATCTAAGGGCTCTACAGCGGATGGACGTGTCAGGAAAGGGCGTGGTTTTACACAGCAGTATTCATTTGCACGCAAATACCGAACACCGTCTCCAGAGCGTTCACCTGTTCGGTCTCATCACTACAATGGAGGGAGAAACGACAGATGGGGTAACTTTAATAGGTATGGATATTTGATTATTGAGTACCGCATTTTTGACATCTTTGATATCAATATTGGAATCCCACCATGTCCAGGTATGGAAGGAATGGTCCTTATGGTGCACGATCACCAGTAAGGAGATACCATGGCTCCCCAAGAGCTAGTAGCCCACCAAGGTTGGTATTTTTTTCCACTAAAAATGTAGGTTTCTTTGAAGAACTTGTCTGATTTCGTGGAGTAATGACATTTTCTGCCTACTAGCTGGTGTTCTACTTTTGTGCTAGTTAAACAATCTCTATGTTGAGTGCTGGGGATTCCACTCTGCAGTGCAAGGCGTGGTTGATATTTCTCAGTCTCCAATCCAGAATTTTGACTATGTTTTTCAAGTGTAATATGCCTAAAGAAGTATTGCCTTCGTTCTAAAATGTAGTATGTTTTGAAAGCTATCTTTTCTAAACATACTACATTTTGGAACCGAGGTAATAATAAAAAGAAATGTACCATACAAGAATTTTGCAAGCCAAATACAAGCATATTATTCTTGCATGCCCAATGCATATACTGTTCAAAGTTTCGAGACGTTGACTGCATACATAATCCTTATATTCCTGACGGAGGGAGTAGTTCCAGTGCTTTAAGGCCGTAAATGCTCTCTAGAGGATGTGGGCTGCTAATGGTTCTTTCAGGATTCTTTCATGTGTAACCACAAGAGTGCCATCGATAACTAATTTTATCATATCCTGCCTTGATGAATCTGGCACTCCTTCAAAGTTTAAGTTGTCCTCTTCCTTGACATGAGAACGTGTGATCAAAGCTGTTTGTAGTTTAGTGATTTGTGGTAAAATAGTTAGCTCTGTTAGTTTAGCACTGTTATGCTAGGAAGAACCGATATGGCTGGGTCAGCCGTACCCCCGCGTGGTACATGGGCGACACGGGGATGCCCATGATACACATATCCTCTTTTCTGACTTTCAAATAAAAAGTAAGAAAGAAATAACAGGCATACCGTGGGGACGCGTTCATCCCAGTAAAGGCCCAATACATACCCAGAATAAGGGGATCCAGTCATAGGCAGGGGGCGCCACAGGCTTGACTACCGCTTGACTTGTTCGACCTCAAGGAGGACGCAGCCTCCACTCCATTGTCCACACATCTGCCTGAAACTTCTTGCTTGCCGGTTGCTGTGGAACCCCTCATATTCCTCCTGTGGTTGCTGCTGTTCCTTTATATGTTGGTACATGGGTTTTGAGGAGGTGCCACAGTCGCTCCAGCACCACAGTTGCTTTGGTGACATATAGTCTCTGTATCCCATAGGGCTGTTTCTGGAAAATGTCGTATCCTGTGTCCCATTTAGGTGCTTCTTATAGCTTTTAAGTATTCAGTTGGTTCGATTAAGTACCCAAGTCTGTTAGTGATCTCAACAGAGACAGTTGCTTTTGTTTCCTGCCATTTGTTAGTCTTCAGTAGATGTCTATTTTTGTGCGTGGAAAAGCTTTCAATACAGCTAAGGCATGATTTGTTGAACAAGTTCTACTCTTGGCTGAAGTCAAACAACATATAATGACATTGTACACATTTGCTTAGGTCAAGCAGCTTTTACCATCATCATGATTCACTGAATTGCTTTCCCTTTTCCTAACCAATAACTGATACTAATGATTACAGAAATTTTAACCAACGATGCATATTGACAGGTACTCAAGGAGAGACCGAAGCAGGAGCAGGTCACGCAGTCCAGTGAGACGCCGTGACGGTGGAGGACATCGCCGCCCCAGCCCAAGACGCAGCCGTAGCCCTGCAGAACAAAGAAAACGAGATGTGACCCACAGGCCTCAATCAGGTCGTGGTGGCGGCGGTGGCCCTGGACATCGTGGTAGCAGCCCCTCAGCCAATAGAGGAAGGTCAAGATCTAGGTCCAAGAGCCCTGATGCCTCTAGGCCTAGGTCTCCTGATGCCGCCCCAGCAAAAAGGGTCAGCTCAAAGTATAACCGCAGGCGCAGCAGCAGCTCGAGATCCAGTAGCCCCTCTGGAAGCAAAGGCGGTTTGGTTTCATACTGAGATGTGATATCAGGAACTGGATAATCAGGTGTCATGCAAGTTCAGTATTACCACTCTCAAGCGTGCCTGTATCATTAAATGCGGAATCATGTAGCTACTCTACTTGTCTTTTGTAATGTCCATCGAATCTTATGTTGCGACTTCGTATGTTAACTTTGCTCGAATTTTATCTATGCGAAGCTACTCTTATTTTGCTGCCTTTTTATGATGATGCCTGGTACTTACTGTAAAACCTGTTGGAAGAGCAGTGAGCTGCGCCAACTTATTACAGTTCATCTATACAGTGTCTAGTCTTGGTAATGTCGGCATATGTAGGGTAGCAACCGGGAGCATGATCATTGCTGATGCTGGGGTAGTAACCGGATATCTCAACAGCCACAAGGAGATCCAAATTTGAACTAGACAAGTTACTGATATACAGTAGGCAACAAAATATCAGTTCAAAATTTGGTTTCAGAAGTCCTTTATTTCTATGGCAATAGCCCCTACATGATTGAGGCAGATATGAGTGCCATTTCACAGGCACTGATTTTGTATGTTGGAGAATGCTTTTTGATGCTACACAAAGCTCCTTGGCATTTCTTCCGATGATGGGGATATTACACATCCTTGGCCTCTACTACTTCACAAAGTCTCTTTGCATAAACAGATTCCGAGGGAAAAAAAGAGAGCAAACAGACATAAGTAGGGAAACACAGGCCCTAAAAATAGCCAACATACAGAAGCTTAGATAGGATCTTGGCTACTGTCCCTTAAATCGGCTGGCCTTTGGGAACAACCTGATCCTTGATCCACATGTAGACAGGCACCAACACGTAGTAGGACGCGCATATCGTCCCGATGGAGAAGCGGAAGAGGAAGGCCAGAGGATTCACGGGTTCCTCGACATCCTCAGCCTTGGGACCGAGCTGCAGCAACAACACATATAGCAGGGGATAAAGAGAGAGCAACACACTTGGAACACTGAGATAGTGAAAACATAGTCTGCGAGCTAAACGTACCTGCAAAGGTGAGTCCCCAGAAGCTCTCTTCACGCCTGTCACGGAGCATCCCATGATCAGGCCGTGCCGACGAACACCACGGTACCACTTGGGCCCGATCCTCTTGAGCTTAACATCCTCGAACCCTGCCTTGGTGAACCACTCTATGTACTCTTCTTCCGTAGGGAAGAGCATCCACATATCGGCGAAGAAGCGAGATAGCCAAAATGTTGGGTGAACCGGCCCGATCAGACAGGCAACCCCGCCGGGCTTCACCACCCTGTAAGCTTCCTTGATTCCTCGCTGCGGGTCAGGCCAATACTCGATGCTGGAGAATAACACCATTTGTAAGCATGGTTGATGAAAAGGATACAGCATGGTGGATGAAAATGGCTAAGAAAATATATTACCAAACCTAGATAAGGACATACAAAGAGGTACAAACATATCCTTACAACTATTGTACAATCATTACCTTCCAGCAGAGACATAGCGGTCAAACGTATCAGTTGGGAAGGGGAGGTCCTCAGCATCGCCCTCCATGATGCTCACCCCCTTCAGCGCCACCTTCTGCCGTGCCTTCTCAAGCTGGTGGGGCGACTGGTCTAGGAGGGTCACATTCTCCTTATCCACATGCTTGACAATCCCCAATGTGGCGAACCCAGTTCCACCGCCAACATCAACAACCTTGAGCTCATTGCTGTAGAGATCGGCAGGCTCCAGTGCATCATCCCTCATGTCCTCAGTCCAGTGCCCTGGGTTTATGACATGGTCATACACTATGGAAAGGAACCTGTAGAACCAGAAGGCCTCCTTCTTGTGCTGTATAAATCTTGGCTGTGATGCCGTCCTAGTAGAGGAGATTGCACACGTTGGTGCCATGTACTTTGCTCCTGATCGCACACCAACTTTGCTTCTCAAAGGATTCAGACCAATCCTGGAAGGCCCCGAGAACCCTAACCCACTGGGAACTCTAAATGTGGACGAACAAGCCATTTCTTGACCTGTATGCAAAGTTGGATCAAATCCTATGGGGGTTAGCTCATAGGGGCAAGCAAATGCTGGACTGATATAACAAATAAAAACCCAAGAGATGGGAAAAGAAGTAGGTAATTCCTACACAAATCTTAGTGAGTTCTTCCATAGACTTGCAAGGAAAATAAATAGAGGTCACATACCACTTGATCTTGTGGGTTGTGAGGTGGCAATGGAGACAAGTACTTGGCCTTGGTCACCTCATTTTCCAAGTCCAGCACAACTCGGGCCATAGAAACATGAGAAGTACCAGCAGACATGTGTGCAAGATTTATGTGTGTGTGCTGCGTCAGAACTTTCTTGCGTGCTGCAACAAAGGTTTTGGGTTTCTATTCCTTCAGAAATTTGATGGTTTTGTCTGTTCTACCTCCACTGATGTGGACATGGGGTTGAGAATCTATGGTTGCGCATTTGCCACATCATTTCTTGCTTGGACTTGTTATCCAAATATCACACCTTATTTGCTAGATAAATTACGAGTCTACTAAGCATTTTTTGATTGTACAGATTCATACTAGAAGAAAGCAACGTGAAAAAGCATTTTTACCATTTGCATGGGACACCACTAACCAGTCAAAAGAAAAATACTCAGGTCCTTTCCCTAACAATGATTTAACATTCCGAAATGTTAGTAGGGACCTCTTAAATACAATGAACCCTGAGACCAATTACTCTTGTTAACTCGGAACCAACTAAAGTAAACTGTTGCGTACCTGGTAATGAAGAAAATGACCCATGAGTACATCTTAACACTGGAGCAGAATGAAGCAAATGCTCTTAACTACAATGACCCATGAGGACATCTTAACACTGGAGCAGAATGAAGCAAATGCTCTCAAGTCTCAACTACCCATGAGGACATCTTAATTATAAGTGGGTAAATTCTTGTTAACTTGGAACCAACTAAAGTAAATTGTTAGCCGTATGCATCACTTTGATGCAGAGGCTGGGGACTTCCCCCATTTCTAAAAAAACTAAAGTAAATTGTTGCATACCTGGTTTCTGCCAAGAGGCCCAAGAAAAACACTGGAGCAGAATGAAGCAAATGCTACAGTATATTGCATAAGTTCTTAGGAAGTACACATCACATGAACCATATCACACAAGAGACAGAATTAACTTTTAGTTGTTCCATTATTCCAAATGACCACAAGGTGACTTTACATTCGGATGGCAACGCCAGGACAAAAATGTGTACATTTCGTTAGTGCAGCTTACCAACATTGAGTTTGTAATGTTATGACATTCAGAGTGATCTACGTTTACAGGACCATAGGCCAATATTTGAAGATCATTCGTTCAAAAGGTAACCACAATGCTATTTCTCACTACTTTTTGTTCTTTAAGAAGCTTCAGGCGGACCACTTCGGATTTATGTATGCGCCAAACAGGATTCCAGTAATGCTTTTCCCTCTAAACACCTTCCTGATTACTTATTATTGCTTTCTGCTGGTGAGCTTGCTCTGCCTTGAGCTTCCTTAAAGCAGATGAACTCAATTTTTCCGCCCGCAGTATCTCCAGATAAAAGGTCAACAACCTCAGCCTGCAGTCAAGCTCATCAGTTCGGTTAAATGCTCCATGAACTAGCAGGTTCATATAAAAAAGGATATGCAGAACACAAGATCACACCTTCAACAGTTGTAATTCTTTCACTACTCTTTTTAGGTCTACAGAAACTCCACCATTCATTGTATCCTTATTAAATAAAAACAACATTGCCATGTCATATGGGGCATGGCAAACAAAGCTTAATTGAAGTAAACAATGACTACTCTAAATAATTAGGACACATCATATTTTGATGTCCAATATTGAACTGTAAATATGCAAGTTCAATATCGATGTATTTTCGTGCTTTAGTATAGTTTTGAAGTTAGTGGAAGGATGACCTTTACCTTTTGGCAATATCACATGCATGAATAAACAAAAATGGCATAGTTATCAAGAGCTAAATGCCAGAAAAGTGATTATGCAAATGTACATACCTGATAATAACGGCATCCAACCTATCATTAATAATGGATGAGGATGGGAGATATGGATCCTCAATAGACTCCATTTATACAATCGGTTCTGGTTTAATAGACTGCGTTTTACAAAAAACCAATCATGAGCTTTTCCAAAATGTTAGTGGATCACTTGGACAAAGCAGAGCAAACACTCATTTTCTTTTTCTTTTTCTTTTTACTAGCTCCACATGGTACCCTACACGGAGCTACAATCATTATATCAAATTGCAAGTCTGATGTGAAACTGACAAGTGATAACCCTACCAAGTTCAGAGTCCATAAACACTTGCTCCCAACGCTTAAAAACCACCGGTATCCAAAGTCGAAGTACAAGCTAATTTCTTTTCCAGAGACTCTCAAACAAATTAACCGTTTCAATACTAAAGAGAATTATTAGAGAGATCTTCAGTACAAGGAGATTCTCTATTATAATTAACCATTAGTCAAAAGAATATCAGCAAGTATAACAGCACGCACAAATGATAACAAGTCAGTCCTCCATTGCCACAGAATTTCATCCCAAAGTAACTCACTATAGAACTTCTAAAAGCTGACCAAAAGCATCAAGACACACACGAACAAATACATGTTCATAGAAACGGAGTTCTCTGTAGGACTGCAGATCTCCATTTCTCGGACCAAAACAACCAACAATTACCAGCACCTTGCACCTTTTCAGTAACTAAATCATGTTGACCACACAAAAGTCAAAGGAAAAGCAAACGCACTGATCTAGTTACCCAACCAAATTGACCTCATCACTAGTTATCCGCCCAATCATTTTTTAGCCTCTGCTACCAGAGGACAAGGGGACAAGATCATCACAAACCTTGATGTAATCCTCCACGGCCTTGATCCGCTTCTCCACGGGTTCGATAAGCTCAGCATACTACAACATACGTGAGCAAGAAGCATCAGAACTCCAAGAGTTAATGAACGGACGCGACATGGGGATGCTAGCGACGCCGGGTCGAGCGCTGGTGGCGACGGCGGCCAGCGCCAGGGACGGCAGGCAGCGGAGACATCCCTTCCCCACTCTGACTTTTTCATTTTTTTTAGATATTTGATTTTTTAATGGGGCTGACATGTGGGTCCTAGTCTATCTCAGGAAAATTACTCATGTTTTTGCCATGTCAGCCTTATAAGTGGGCAAGGTTAGGAAAAACGCTAGGTGTAAGCGAGGCGGTTGGTATTCGCCTAGTGCCTAGGCAGTGTTTAGGCGTCCTAGGCGTGGCCTAGGCGGTCACAATTTTTTTACTATCAAGTATGTATATGAGCTATTATATGTGAATACACACTAATTTAGAGCATCTAATTGAGTAAACTTTTAACAACTACCATTGAAATATGGCACATTTGGTTCGTTGGTGCAATATGACATTTTTCTTGTTGGAGAAGCCTATTTCTTGATTGGACTGCTTAGACTTCCACCTAGACCCTAGGTGAGGCGTTTGTCCATTGCCTAGTGCCTAAGCGTGCTTAACCGTTGCCTAGGCGTCGCTTTTTCCAACACTGCAAGTGGGTCCCTCTGCCAGAATTGGTGTCAATTCATGTTTAGTGTTTTTTCTTGCCAAAAAACTAAACTTTTTTTGGGTGAATTTTTGTCCTGAAATTGAAAAGTGGTACCATTTAGCACCAAAACTGGTGGTTGTATACTACAGTAATAACTCTTTCTCATATGTCATCCTCTTCAACAGTGTAATGTACCTCATGGCAAGTTAATCAAGTGGCTTCTAGAGTTAACTATCAGTAACTGAGAAAGAAGCAGTTCTGCCGAAAATCCATCAAGACCAAATCCCATGGAGACTCACAATTAGATCATTATACATTTAGAGTCACACTAAGATCAGACTGTCAAGGCATGTTTCTGACATTGTACGGAACAGAACAGTACTGTCAATATCAACAGAAAACAAGATCCTAGAATATCCTGATGATGCTACCATTCATCAATGTCTTCTTTCTGCATCTAGGTTGCAAAAAAGCACAATGTACATTGTGATGAAGGCCTCGATGCAGTTCATAACCTTCCAAGATCGACTGAACAAAATCCAACCAGAACATCCGACTTCCAAGATTAGGAAATCCCAAAAATTCAATCATAATTCTGAGCTACTCAAGAAGATGACATTCTGTCGAACACATGGGGGGCTCCACGGCTACTCATCTCGCCCCTGGTGCACGCAAGCCAGGACGGCGGCGAGGAAGGCGAGCCACAAGAGGACACCCGCCATGGTCGCGGCTCCGCCATCCGCCTCCTCTCCATCGATGCCTCCGGTGGGCTTGGGTCCTAGCTCAGGGTCAGGGTCGTCGTCGTCGTCGCTCCCACCCCCGCCCTCACCCCCGCCCCCGCCTCCGTGTCCGTGTCCGCCTCCGCCCCCCTCCTCATCTCTCCGTCGAAGGGTGTAGTATAGGAGCACAGACCTTCCTCGGACGCGATCATCATCATCATCATCTGCGGCGGGCGCCGCCACAGCAACTGTCGCGCCACCGCGCCCATCGTCACCGCCTCCAGCTGCGAGCGGCTGGAGCGTGACGACGCCCTCCCTAATGCGACGCCTCGCGATCTCCAACAGCTGGCCGAACTCATCCTCCGAGAGAACGCCTCTTCCCAGAGAGAGGCGCCTGAGGAGGTCCAAGAGCTCGTCGTCGTCGTCCTGCTCGTCCCCGAGGCGGCCGAGCACAGAAGGCCACACGACCGCGCCCTGCCCCAACTCCTCCTCCTCCTCCCCCGCACCTCCACCTCATCCGCGTCCTGAAACTCCTGAAGATGATCGAAATACCGGGGCATACGCCGACGTATCACCGGCACGGCTACTAGCCTCGCCGCGCGAATCGCGGGAGACCCCAACTGGCCGCGGAGCATGGGAAGCACCCGGCTGCGTAGAAGCCGAGCGGAGGTGGGAGGAAGTCGAAAGAGATGGCTCGCGGTGGCGCGGGACATCGTCGGCGCCATTCGGTGGCTGTCTCGCGTTCGTCTCCGACGAGCGAGGAAGGAGAAGAAAGAGCGCGAAAGTTTGTTAGCGGTGGGAGGCGGTTATTCTGTTGAGAGAAAAAACAATGTCGAAATGATTTATAGATCTTACGAATCTTATTATATTTCGTCCTTAGTTTTCACTTGGACTTGATTTCATCAGAAGTTTCATCTAACTATAACCGCTTGTTTCTTATGTTGCACAATAAAACATTATACTTACATTTTGTTAAGTTTTTTTCTCTATTTCTCCACATTTCGAGAATCCTACAATCAAAGAGCCTGAATAGTCTACTTACATTTACGTATTTCCCATCTGGTTTTTGAATCACGTACAATATCGGCTCAGCTTGCGCATTATAGCGAGAGAAGGCAATTGATGTGTTCCATATATTTTCCCTTGCATGGTCATCAAAGTATGTGATAATCGAAGTTTGAAAAAAAAACTGACCGTTTGAGAGGAGACACCAAGGCAACCAACTAACGAAGGAGCCGCCCCGCCATGTGCTGGGCCCTTTCTGTGGAGAGCTCTGACGAGGAGGATGAGGAGGATGACAGGCGCCCGCTGGTGACAACGAGGAAGATGCCTCACCATAGTTTCGAAAACCGGACCGATGAGTGAACCGGTGAGGTGACTGGCTCACTGGTTCACTGGTCGAACCGGTGGCTCAGCTGGTTTAATTGCGACAAAAAACCATCAAATTTGATAAATAATTAAGTTAATTTTGAAAAAAATTAGCATCGAATCATATATTTTATGTTTGCTTTCATAGTAGATCACAAACTGAGTGTAGTAAAGGTGGTATTAGGCCTTATGCAAAGTATTTGGAGCAAGGTTCTAGGTTTTAGGATCATCTCCTCGTGAAAACACATTATTTTTATGCAGTTTTACTGGTTTTTTCTTAGTTGGACCAGTGACTCTTAAAAAACCGTTGAGGGCTTCGGTTTAGGTTTTTTTGGTCGAACCACTGAACCGGTTTGGTTTTTAAAACTATGTGCCTCACCCAAATCAGGCCCCTCATGTGTTACCCTAGGTGGTTACCTATAGAAGGAGCTAGAGAGAAAGAGTTTCACTTCGGTGCCCCGTCCATCTTGCTTAGTGCACGACGCACATCTTCTTCCCTCGATGATTGGAGCTCTTGTTCGGTGGTTAGGGATTTTTCCCTCCTCAGATCCCCACCGCCATGCTCCCCCTAGGGATGGTGGTCGGCCTGCAATGCCTCTTCCTGTGGTTGTTCTCCCCACCCCGCCTGCTTAGTTGTCCCAAAAAAAGTTTGTGAGAAGAGAGCTAAGTGCTGCCCCAACATAGTTGGTGCCTGCGGTGGGGAAGCCTAGAGACGAATCTCTGGACCCAGCTAAGGTATGATACGTCTATTTTGTATCATCTTTTTAAGGATATTTTTGAAGTTCCTATGATTATTAATTCATATATATGTTATTTACTTATTTTTATGTGTTTTACGGGATTTTCTTAAAAATCCATATGCCTTGTTGTTTAAATCTAGGTGGTATAAAATGTATTTTTATATTGTTTAGCTTCAGGGAACTTCTGGACACCAAATAATTCGAGGAACAATCCCACACTTTTTTTAAACAAAGACCACCAACATGAGGAGATAACCAAAGGCCAACTATGGGCGCCAAGAGACCCATGACGCGTACATGAAGATCAAATGCGTCGTGGGCCACCACCTCCCTTTTACTTGTTATGCCACCTCCTCTTTTACATACCCCTTTTCAGGGAGTGGTGCAAACAAAAGTCTTCTCCTACTCCTAGAAAGGATTGATTCTACCATCCTGCTGTCGCCGGGAAGGGAAAATCACCGATGCCATTGACATCACATCTTCATCATCTCCACCAACAACACTAAATCGATCTTCATGATCAAATTCATGCCCTCACAGTTTGTCTAGTTTAGACGCCATGTTTATTGGCAAGCCATCCTATGTCCTTGGAAATATGGTAAACAACTCAATGTGACATATGGAATGCAATACAATCTGAAATCATAATTTCCTTGCTCGCTCATGTATATGCCTTGGGATCAATTATTAGGGGCGTAATTCCTCATGTACATGGGTAACTGAATGGATCGTATGGGCACCTAGAGGGGGGGGGGGGGGTGAATAGGTGCTACTCAAATTTTAATTCTTTTTCAATTTAGGCTTGACACAAAAGGTAAATTCTCTAGATATGCAACTAAGGTGAATTTACCTATATGACAACTAGCAAGCTAAGCAAGATACAAGTGGTAAAGGCAATAAAGGATAGAGGTAAACGAGAGTGGAGCACACGGAGACACGGATGTAATTCCCGTAGTTCCTTCCTTTTTAGGGGAAGTACGTCTACGTTGGAGGGGTGTGGTTGCCACAAAGGCCTAACCAACGCCACAAAGGCTCACCCTATTCTCCGGTGCAAGCTTCCGCCATAAAGGCCTAGCTCACTTTCCACTAAGGGATTCCTCAAGGCGGAATCGGCCTTTACAAAACTTGGGGCACAACTCCACAACTGAATTGGAGGCTCCCAAGCACCACAAAGCAATCAATCAACAAGTATCAAGATATCAATCACACAAATCAAGGTCAAGGGACACAAGGGAACCCAAGACACAAGGGCCCTCAAGCAAATGAGAGGGGAAATCAAATCGCTTCGGTGAGGATGTAGATCAAGGCCTTCTCCTTCGATTCTCCAAAGATCAAGAGCTTTGGTGGGTAGAGGGAGGAGATCTTGTGGATTTGGTGGCTCCAAATGAGGTCTTCTTCTTGCACAGCTCGAGCAGCTTGAGGTGGAAGAAGGGGAGGGGTATTTATAGCCCCTCCCAAAATGTAGCCGTTGCTGACTTGGAGGGGTGGATTATCCGGCCAAAGTATGGCCGGATTATCCGGCTGGCCGGATTATCCGGCCCCCTGGCCGGATTATCCGCCCCCCATATCTGGTTGACGCCGACTCTGGTCCTTAGCAGAATTTCTGAAGTCGTCGAGGGGGGGGGGCAGATTATCCGGCCCCCTGGCCGGATTATCCGGCCCCATCACTGGGTGACGCCGACTCAAGTCCTTAGCAGTTTTTGAGCTCTCGTCGGGGGGGGGGGGGGGGGCGGATTATCCGGCCCGGTTACTGCATGACGCCGAGCAAAAGACTTAGCCATTTTTCGACCTCTCGCCGGAGGGGGGCGGATAATCCGGCCCCTGGCCGGATAATCCGGCCTGGCAAATCTTGAGTTGTAAAATCTGCACAACTTAACACACACTTAAAATTCCTAATGTTGTTATCTAACACACAAAACACGAGGGATACAAAGTTTGCACTTTCAATCTCCCCCTTTTTGGTGTTAGATGACAACACTAGGATTTGCAATAGAGATCGAATATTTCAAACAACAAATATTTGAGCAAGAAATAATGCTCCCCCTAAATGTGTGCATCTACACAAATGAGTTTGTAGGAGGCATACCTTTTTATGGATAACTCAAACAATATGGAATTCCGAATATGATAATGATGAGAAAACCGGACAATAATTCCATAGCCATCTCACACATATAGCATGAGCTCACAAAAACATAGGTGAACAAACATAATGATCCACATGGCACATATAGAACATATAACATAGTCTCATACACACCATCGAGCAAATAAACCACACGAAGTTCAACCACACGAAGTTTCAAACTTAATGACAAGTAAAATAAGAAGAAACACAAGCGCCAAAGGAATGATAAATGCGCAAGCTTGTGTTTCCACCCATGCAAATCCCGTAAGACTCCTAATAGAACTACTTCTCCCCCTTTGGCATCAAGACACCAAAAAGGGAGAAGAGCGATGCTACACGCCCCGAGGAATCAATCCTCCCAATCACCGATGTCGTCGGGGTCCTCAGCATCATCATCTCCGCCATCACCATCATCTTCTTCAGCATCTTCATCACCTCTAGCATCTTCATCCTCAAAGTCCTCCTCAGCCTCTGGATGAGAATCTCCTGTGGGAGCACCTGGAGCATCAAAGAGATGCTTCTGCATATCAACCCAGTTGAAGCGATCGGTGTTCCAAGCTTCATAGGGCATAGGAGCAGTAGGAGTGGGATCGGCGGTCTGAGCACCACTGAGACGTTGAAGGATCAGCTGCTGAGTGTCCTGAATGCTCTTCCTCTCAACATAGGCCTGGTAGTTCTCACGGTGGATCTCAATCTTCATGCAGAGAACGTTCCTCTCAAACCAGCTGAGCTTCCTCACTACCCTGGACATAGCAGATGCAGCAGCCCTCTGAACATGAGTAGAAGCACTCGACCTCGCATCAGCCATGAAGGTGCTTGGATATGCAGCAGCTGGAGCAGTAGACTTCTTCCTCTTGACATACATCTTCTTGACTAAGTGCTCCACACTATCATCATGAATATCATAATCTCCAAGGGCATTCTTGATTAGGAGCATGATGTAGGGAGCATATGGCACGGTGTTCCTCTGAATGATAGCATCCTTGATCTCATAGAAGATGAAATCCATCACATCAAGAGTAAAGTCCTCATCCGGGTCAGTCGAAGTGGCACACTCATGAGCAAAAGCGAGGAGGTCAACAAGAGAGGTGCGAATGGCATCATTGTTACCACCACTAGGAGCAATGTTCTCTCTGAAAATGCGGACAAGCTGATCATAGAGGGGATGCAGGCCATTGATGAAGCCCACAATGCCTGTGGAGTCATAGAGGTCATATAGCTTATCCTTATCAGGCTTGGTCCCCGGATTGTGAATACAGCGACCCACTGGAGTGTCTCCATTATACGCATACCCCAAGAGAGAGGCAAACGTAGAGAAGTCCGATGTACACTCATGTTCTCCAGTCATCCACTTCATAGACTTCTGAGGATTAGGCAATATCACAAGAGTGGCATAAAACTGCTTGATGAGGCCGGGGTTATAGTTGCACTGAATGTTAGCTAACCCCATCAGCCCCATCTTCTCAACCACAGAAACTGCTTCATCAAAATAGGCTTGCTGCGAAGGTGATCAAAATCAATAGGATGCATCGGTCGACAAGGATTCTTGAGAGGCTCATAAACATCACGGAAAATCCCCCACTGCTCTTCATTCCAGAAACCACGGTCCTCAATATCTTCATCTCTTGCTGTGGCGTACCAATTGTTGGGCCGCACAAGAATGTACTCGACCTCAAGCATGCTCTTGTAGTTGGGACGAGTCGCTTTGCCTTTACGACGGCGGGCTTGAGCTTTGGCAGCCTTCTCTTTCTCAGCTTTCCTAGCAGCCTCCCTCTGACGCTGACGGATAACAACCTCATCAACTAGGACTCCTTCCTCATTCCGAATCAACCGGCGCTTGCGCTTCGGCATACCCGAACCACCTGTGAAAGAGAGATGCACGGAGAGCATGGGGATAAGCATATGCACACGAGTTACGGAAAGGATCAAAGAATCATGCAGTATGAACAAACACACTTCACCCAAGGAATCAAATTGACAGCATCAATATAAGAAAAATGAGCAGTGAAATCCCAGGCCGGATTATCCGGCCAGGGGGGCGGATAATCCGGCCCCCTCGAAATTTTCTTCTACAACTTGCTGCAGCAACCAATTTGATAGATCGGGGGAAGGAAGTCATACAACATGATTCATGGGAGTCAAGAACAACAAATAGAGGGCTAAACACCAAGCAAAAATCATGGGTAAAATCATACAAGACCCTAGAGAGGGGAGATGAGCAATACCCGCATCCATTGCGAAATCGGCTTGGTGAAAGCCCTCCCAAGATGGAGGAGATCAAATCCCGACGAAATCCGGCCAAGGGGATGGCCGGAGCTCCGGCGGCGGCGACGAGAGGGCGGCGGCGGCGGCTGGGAGACCTAGGACGGGGTGGGGAGAGGAACTGCCCTAGGGCAGCCCGACCCCGCCCTTTATATACCCAGTCGCTACCTGGCCGGATTATCCGGCCAGAGTGCCCCGGATAATCCGGCCCCACCGGATATTCCGCCCTGGAAGGCCAGAAATGAAAACCTTGGAAATTTTCAAAAACAGATGTTGTTTTGACCAAAACTTTGAACTCGTGTGCAAAGATTGGATGTCTTTAGATAGGATGGCTTAGGTGAGATAGCAAACATGGAGTGGTTCTCGGCACTTGACATTGCAAGAACAAATCAACGAAAAATCCAATGCAAGTGCCTTCCCATATCAAATTAAGAAACAACACCAAGAGAGAACACCAAGACCTCAAATAAGATATGCAAGGAATCAACTCTTCGAAAAGAAGAGGTCGGTGGCCAAAGCCACCATGTTTGAGTGTTATGGCATTGGACCGCGAAGATGTATCTTGAGTCCATAACCACTACTCATCATTGAAGCTCATATATCACAAAAATGATATTAAGAGAATGATATGATTACTATTGGCATTATGGGGGGAGGGATAGCCCAATTAATTAGGACCGCACTCCCCCTATCTCCATGCCCACACCTAAACCAAACAAGCATTGAAATATAGGTGTATTTTCAAGATGTTCAAGCCACACTCCTTGAATCGATGATATTTAGCTCATTCCTCAAATATCCAAATCTTGCTTCATCAAGAGGCTTCATGAAAATATCGGCAAGTTGATCCTTGGTGCTAACATATGCAAGCTCAATATCACCACGGGCAACATGATCTCTAATGAAATGATTCCGGATCTCAATATGCTTGGTTCTTGAATGTTGCACCGGATTATAGGCGATCTTGATAGCACTCTCATTGTCACATAAAAGAGGCACTTTGTCACAATTGACACCGTATTCCTTTAAAGTTTGCCTCATCCATAACAATTGAGTGCATCCACTTGCGGCGGCAATATATTCGGCTTCGGCGGTGGAGAGAGATATACAATTTTGCTTCTTAGAAGACCAACACACCAAAGACCTACCAAGAAATTGGCAAGCTCCGGAGGTTGATTTCCTATCATCCTTGTCACCGGCCCAATACGAATCCGTGAAGCCACAAAGAGAGAAATCCGAGCCTTTGGGATACCAAAGCCCATAAGTTGGGGTATGAACGAAATATCAAAAGATCCTCTTAACCGCCATAAGGTGGCTTTATTTAGGAGCGGCTTGATACCTTGCACACACACCTACACTCAACACAATATCGGGTCTCGATGCACAAAGGTAAAGAAACGAACCGATCATAGAACGGTATACCTTTTAATCCACGTTTTTACCATTGGGATCTAGATCAAGATGATATTTAGTGGCCATTGGTGTGGCGGCCCCATTTAGTTCCTTCATCTTGAACCTTTTGAGCATGTCTTGGACATATTTGGCTTGATTAATGAAGGTCCCTTCTTTCAATTGCTTGATTTCAAAACCAAGAAAGAACTTCATTTCGCCCTTCATAGACATCTCGAACCTATCGGTCATAAGCTTTGAGAATTCATCATTAAAAGCTTTGTTAGTAGAGCCAAAAATAATATCATCAACATATAGTTGGCATACGAAAAGCTCCCCATTGACCCTCTTAGTAAAAAGAGTGGGGTCGATTTGCCCAACTTCAAACCCACGGTCTAACAACAACTCCCTAAGGTGCTCGTACCACGCACGTGGGGCTTGTTTAAGGCCATAGAGTGCCTTATGGAGTTTGTAGACATGGTTCGGGAAGTTGAGATCCTCAAACCCTGGGGGTTGGTTAACATACACTTCCTCTTTCAATGGACCATTTAGAAAAGCACTTTTAACATCCATTTGTTGCAACTAAAAATTATGATGAGTGGCATATGCAAGAAGGATACGAATGGACTCAAGGCGAGCCACGGGAGCATAAGTCTCTCTAAAGTCAATTCCTTCAACTTGGGAGAAACCTTGAGCAACCAATCTTGCCTTGTTCCTCACAACAATTCCATGCTCATCTTGCTTGTTCTTGAATATCCACTTTGTGCCAATCACATTGCGGCACTCCTTTGGCTTCTCTACTAACACCCATACATTATTGCGCTTGAAGTTGTTGAGTTCTTCATGCATAGCATCCAACCAATCCGGATCTTCAAGAGCTTCAAATACTTTCTTGGGTTCAACCATGGAGATATAAGCATGATGAGTGCTAAATTGTGCCAATTGACGCCGGGTTGACACTTTGCTCCTTAAATCTCCAATAACCCTCTCAAGGGTATGACCTTTAAGTTCCAAGTCTCTTTCAACTCTTCTCTTGCGATGGGCTTCGATCTCCTCATTTGACCTTGGAGGAATCACTTAATCATCTTGATCATTTTGGTCCCCGTCTTGACCATCAACTTGACCTTGATCATCATTATCTTCATGAGTAGGTTGATCTTGGTCTTGTGAAGAATTGGGGGCGGTTGAGATAACCGGAGAGGATGGTGGTGCCCCTTCTTCTTCATGAAGGTCCTTGACTTGTTCTTCGGTTGGTGCATTAGTTGCTTCCTTGGGAGAGGCTTGTTGAGCTTGTGAAGATGAATGCTCCACTTGAGTAGAGCATAGTCCTTCTCGGTCCGCCACAAGGTGTCCCTCAATGGGGCGGAAAAATCCCACGCCCATTCTTTCTATGGCTTCTCGAGGTATTTCATCATCTACATCACAAGAAACAACATCTCGCCCCCCTTGGGAGCCGTCATTCTCTTCGAATACCACACTACAAGATTCTTCAACACGTCCGGTGGACTTGTTGAAGACTCTATAAGTGTGGGATTCGGCACCATAACCAACAAAAATACCTTCTATTGCTTTCGGAACAAATTTACCTAAACAAACTCCTTTTCTTTGAAAGAAACACTTACACCCGAAAACTCGGAAGTAGGAGATGTTGGGCTTGCTTCCGGTGAGTATTTCATATGGAGTCTTGTTTAGACCTTTGCGGAGGAAGAGCCAGTTTGAAGAGTGACAAGCCGTAGAGATAGCTTCGGCCCAAAAGTTGTATGGAGACTTAAACTCCGCCAACATGGACCTAGCCATATCCATAAGAGTCCGGTTCTTCCTTTCGGCTACACCATTTTGTTGAGAGGTGTATGCAGCGGAATATTGATGACGAATTACCTCATCACTAAGAAATCCATTTAAGGTGTAGTTCTTGAACTCGGTGCCATTGTCATGACAGTTTGTTGAGTCTCACTCTTATGCTTGAAGAAGTAGACCCAAGTATATCTTGAATAGTCATCAACAATCACCAAACAATATTTCTTCCCACCAAGACTTGCATGAGAGGGAGGACCAAAAAGATCCACATGAAGGAGCTCCAAGATCCTCTTGGAAGAAATGAAAGTCTTGCTTGGGTGGGGAGAATCATGCATTTTTCCTAGAACGCAAGCCCTGCAAACACGATCTTTGGCAAAAGAAACATTCTCTTTTAGTCCGAGTATGTGGCCACCCTTGTGAAGGCTTTGCAAAGTTCTCATATTGACATGGGCTAGTCGGCGATGCCAAAGCCAACCCACATCGGCCTTTCCAAATAAACACATTGCACTTGTAGTGATTTTCCCCGAGAAGTCCACCATATACAAGTTATTTTCAATGTGCCCAACGAAAGCGACCTTTAGAGACTTGCTCCACAAGAGTACCACAATTTCATTATCAATGAAGACGGCAAAGCCCATCTTACCAAGTGCATGAACTGAAAGTAAATTGTAACCTAGGGTCTCAACAAGCATGACGTCCACAAGGGAAATATCCGGTGCGACCACCACCTTGCCAAGACCCAATACCTCGGATTGTGACATGTCTCCATAAGTGACGGTTATGTTGTTGTCATTAGGCCTCATCTCCGTCATAATCTCCTTGCTTCCGGTCATATGACTTGTGCATCCACTATCAAGCACCCATTTTGATCCACCGGAAGCATAGTCCTACAAGAGATTATTGCTTGGTTTTAGGTCCCCATTTCTCAATGGGTCCTCTTTTGTTAGCAACAAGGGTCTTTGGAACCCAAATAGACCAAGCAACATAACCATCATTTGGACCAACATATTTTGCATAAATATCACCATAATAATCACGAAATAAGACATAGTGAGGGTTAGCAATTCCCGCATGATCATCATGAGTGGCTTTGCCACCCACAATAGGATCCTTCTTTGCTTATGTGGGCTTGGCCTTCTTTTTCTTGTTGTTCTTCTTCTTCTTCTTTGAGACAAAGCCAATCCCCGTTTTATCACCAAATGCCTTTTGCTTACTCAAAAGGTCATTCAAGTTTTTCTCACCTATGGGAATGGAGGACTTGGCAAGCTCATCTTTCAACCTAGCATTTTCTTCAATAACATTTGCATGATCACAAGTAGAAGTAGAAGAACTAGGCACATTATTCTTAGTCAATTGAATTTGAAGTTGTTCATGTGACTTGGTAAGAATAGAGTGTTCACTTTTCAAGGCCTTGTGAGCCTTGTCAAGATCTTCTAAATCCTTAACAAATATATCATGACTAACACCAAATTCAACCTTTTCCTTTTTAAGCATTTTTACTTTAGCACGAGCATGGTCTCGCTCTTTAATGAGTTTGGAAACAACTTCATTATTAGATTCCTCAATGGAATCGAGCTTCTCTTCGAGATTTGCTCGTTCCTCTTGCTCTTCTTCAAGAGACTCGGTTAGTGAGGCAATATCTTGAGCATATTCCTTTTCAAGCCTCATTTGTTCATCTAGTTTTTCAAGAGTTTTACCATATTGGCTCAATAGACGTTCAAAGTGAAGCTTATGAACGCCATCTACACTAGACACATAATCATCAAAAGCAACAATTTCTTCCTTTACTCTAAGACTAGCAAGATCATTCAAGGGAGCATCATTTGTCTTAGAGGAGGAGAAAGATGTGGGTGATACCTCAGAAGACTTGGCCATAAGGCACTTGACGTTCTTGACGAGAGAGTCCTCATTGGGGGATTCAAAGAGTGATGTGGGGGAAGTGGAGGTGGTTGCCATTGCGGCCATCTCACTAGTTGTGGTTTCTTCTTCATCACTCTCACTTGCGGAGTACTCTTCTTGAGTCAAGAACACAAACTTTGGTTGTTTCTTCTTTGGTCCACCCTTCTTCACAAATGGCTTCTTTGATGGTGACTTGGTCTTGCTTTTGAGGATGAGCTTTCCACCATGGTCTTCTCTCTTCTCATAAGGGCACTCGGCAACAAAGTGGAATCTATCATTGCAATTGTAGCATGTCCTCACCCTTTGACCATTGTTGTCATTCCTTTGATAGCCACTTGACTTGCTTCTTCTTTGATTGTCTTCTTTAGCCTTGTGTGGATCAACCCAAAAGGTTTTTCCATAGAAGGCCATGTGCTCATTGTACTCATGTCTTATGTCCTCGGGACACATCTCTAGTCTTGCTTCAATACTAGCTTGAAGAGGAACCTCTTTCTCAACCACACTTGCTTTTAATGCAAGGTTAGAGCTTCTTTGCATTCCTATGGCACGAGCACGAGCATCTTCCGCATTTTGTGCGGAAACCTTGTAGCTTGAATCTCTTGCATCACTTGATTGGAGGTCATCTCATTGAAGTTGTGCTTTCCTTGAACACTCTTCAGATCCGCGGGCTCATATGGAGTGAGAGCAAGAATGTACTTCATCTTGATCCACTCATCATCAATATGGTGAGCACCGAGGTTCTTGAAGGTGGTAGCAATTGCCTTGAGTCTTCTATACATCTCTTGATGATCCTCACCATCCATCATGAAGAATCCCTCCGCTTGATTTGAGAAGGCAATATATCTTGTTTTCTTCATGCTCTCATTGCCAACAAAGACGTCGGAGAGTCCTTGCCAAGCTTCTTTGGCGGTGAAGAAGTGTTGGATGTGAGGCAAGTCCTTAGATCCAACGGCGACTTGAATCATGTGAAGAGCGGTAGCATTGAGTTGACTATCGACCGTCTCTCTTCTTGTCATGTTGTTGGGATCCACGGCCTTGAATCCTTCCTCAACGATCCTCCAAAGCTCGATGCAAGAACTGCGCATATGAGAGATCATTTGATATTGCCATTGACCAAAGTTTAATGCATCAAGCTTAGGTTGGTCTCCTCTATTGTTAATATGAGGATGAGGAACCGGCGGGTCGGGTGAATACCAATGTGGGAATTCACCTTTCCCGTCGCCCTTGGTGGAAGACTTAGCATCGCCATTTTTATCGGTACCCTCCACATCAACCACCACATTCTCCACTTGTGGAGTAGCGGGTTTTTCCGGAGGTGGAGGAGCATTAGCAGTTTTAGCTTGCATGAGTTGCGCTATCATTTCACGCAACTCGCTTATTTGAGATGTCATGGAAGACATGGATGATTCCAAAGATTTGAACTCACCCATGGAAACATGACCCGAGCCCTCACTAGGTGGTGTATCCATACTCTTAGGCGGTTAAGCCCGAATTAAGAGCCGAGGCTCTGATACCAATTGAACGGATCGTATGGGCACCTAGAGGGGGGGGGGGTGAATAGGTGCTACTCAAATTTTAATTCTTTTTCAATTTAGGCTTGACACAAAAGGTAAATTCTCTAGATATGCAACTAAGGTGAATTTACCTATATGACAACTAGCAAGCTAAGCAAGATACAAGTGGTAAAGGCAATAAAGGATAGAGGTAACCGAGAGTGGAGCACACGGAGACACGGATGTAATTCCCGTAGTTCCTTCCTTTTTAGGGGAAGTACGTCTACGTTGGAGGGGTGTGGTTGCCACAAAGGCCTAATCAACGCCACAAAGGCTCACCCTATTCTCCGGTGCAAGCTTCCGCCACAAAGGCCTAGCTCACTTTCCACTAAGGGATTCCTCAAGGCGGAATTGGCCTTTACAAAACTTGGGGCACAACTCCACAACTGAATTGGAGGCTCCCAAGCACCACAAAGCAATCAATCAACAAGTATCAAGATATCAATCACACAAATCAAGGTCAAGGGACACAAGGGAACCCAAGACACAAGGGCCCTCAAGCAAATGAGAGGGGAAATCAAATCGCTTCGGTGAGGATGTAGATCAAGGCCTTCTCCTTCGATTCTCCAAAGATCAAGAGCTTTGGTGGGTAGAGGGAGGAGATCTTGTGGATTTGGTGGCTCCAAATGAGGTCTTCTTCTTGCACAGCTCGAGCAGCTTGAGGTGGAAGAAGGGGAGGGGTATTTATAGCCCCTCCCAAAATGTAGCCGTTGCTGACTTGGAGGGGCGGATTATCCGGCCAAAGTATGGTCGGATTATCCGGCTGGCCGGATTATCCGGCCCCCTGGCCGGATTATCCGCCCCCCATATCTGGTTGACGCCGACTCTGGTCCTTAGCAGAATTTCTGAAGTCGTCGAGGGGGGGGGGGGCGGATTATCCGCCCCCCTGGCCGGATTATCTGGCCCCATTACTGGGTGACGCCGACTCAAGTCCTTAGCAGTTTTTGAGCTCTCGTCGGGGGGGGGGGGGTGCGGATTATCCGGCCCGGTTACTGCATGACGCCGAGCAAAAGACTTAGCCGTTTTTCGACCTCTCGCCGGAGGGGGGCGGATAATCCGGCCCCTGGCCGGATAATCCGGCCTGGCAAATCTTGAGCTGTAAAATCTGTACAACTTAACACACACTTAAAATTCCTAATGTTGTTATCTAACACACAAAACACGAGGGATACAAAGTTTGCACTTTCAGTAACACCTAGCTTTGGCTTCATCCAGTGAGTAAAAACTTGATAACCTATTTATCATGCTTACGTGGAAATCAACATGTAAGTATGCTCGTGCTGTCCTCAGAAACACTTGCATCTCATGAGATCAAATCCCAGGCCTGTCCTCTTGAAATATTAGAATACTCGACCATCTCTAAACCATTAGACTTTTATTTATTTTTTACTCACACTTCTTGAAAACCCAAAAATAACCATCACTCACAAACCTTTGCAACATTTATATCTAATTTATCACCTATCTTTTTCACCAAAACTTTCAGCTCCTCCCGACTCAACACTAATTACTTATCAAAATGTTCTATAATAGATCTCTTACACGTGTGTATCAAGACACTATTTTGGTGCCATTGACATGGAACATAGGGCTATTTGTAAGTTAGGTTTTTTTTTTCTGATTTTAATTTTTGCTGCTATTATATTCACCATGGGTACTCAAGTAACACTCATGCTTTGAGTAACTTTCTACATAAACCACATGAGGTCTCCTTACAAGTCTATGGGCTCTAAAAAATATTTTGGCATTGTCTATAACCCCATTGAATATGTGAAAGCTAACTAGTACACATGTGATAATAGAATGCATCCACAAGATCATTTATCAATGATTGACGAGGCATGTTCTCTATTTAAGCATTTTGGTCTATCTAATGAAGAAGTGCAACAAAATTGCTCTATGTGACTTTGAAATTTGGAAGACCATAAATGATTCCTTCTCTGAATGTCTTTGATAAATATAATTGCAAGTTTCTTACAAGTGCCTTTTATGTCAAATTTTATTCTCCATATCAAGCTTACGTGAATTGATCCTCTATTTATAATTTTCACCACATCTTGGAGAGAGTATCTCTCAAGCTTAGGGAGGTATAAGGGGCTTCTCGGGAAGAATCCCTCCCATGGTTTAATTAATTGGGCATTACTAAGACATATTTTTGCAAGATTGCCACCAAGTTGTAAAATAGTAGGAAGATTGAAGATGATTGATACTTACTGTAAATTGTTCTAAAAGATAAATTTCACCCTAGATGAACAAGTTGAAGTAGAACGATATGTTGCAATTATGAAAGAATTGAATTGTTCGTGGCAAATCTAAAAAGTGTGGCACTCCTATTATTTTGATTTCTTTTGGAACATATTGTTAGGACTTCGTGATGATTTGGGGCTAGCATAAGTGAAATTTCATTTTATCTTTATGAATAAATCAAGGATGGTATTGATCCAGTAGATATGGAAGAATGTATGATAAATCCATTGGCTGATTGGTCTTAAAAAATGTAACTGGTCTTATAAATACTTAGAAATGTTGCAGTATTTGTTGATAAAATAAAGTATCCTATATAGTTTATAGGTACCTACCTGCCCTCAAAATGAATTACTTTTCCTCTAATGTTTAAATTAGTTTGCTTGGAGGTACCTCAAGCCCAAGTGTGGGCACAACTTCCCGGATGTCACGAGATGGGAGGAGGCGGAGTTCCTCAGCCCCAAGTCACAGGTTGTGTCCCTCGAAGAGGATAATGAAGACTGCCTTGTCCTGCAATAGTGCACCGCCCATGATAAGGTGGCTATGGTGAGGTTCGCCAAGGCATATGCGCACCTTGTGCAGGCGGGGTATGAGTTTTTTCCAGCAGGAACGAAAAGAGAAGAAAGAGGAAGCTGGCTTCTCAACAACTATCAAGGTTGAGTCCCATGTGGTTGGATCCTCAACGACGATGAGTCTGACGTGTATGGCCTAAGTTTGCATTTCAAGTTTGAATGTTTTGTAGTTCTAAACTTCAAAGTATGCACTGATCAAGTTTCAATGTGTTGGGTGGTACACCAAAAATGTCCCACACATCATCGATTACGATAGAGTTTTTTGTGCTCTAAAGCTACTTTTTGGTGCCCTAAAACTTTTTTCATGCGCCTTTTTGGAGATATTGTAATGACATTGCGGATACGATACTCCCTCCGTTTCTAAGTAAAGATGTTTTAGTTGTTTTAAAATAGACTAAATACAGACTAAAGTGAGTGAATAGACACAGTAAAATGTGTCTCGATACATATCATTATAAAAAAAGCTAAAACATCTTATAATTAGAAACAGAGGGAGTACATAGCATCTTGGCTTCGATCACGGCAAACGGAGTGCTCGCACCCTCACTTTTTCTTCTCTCTGTTCTACTTAGATCTTCTTCTTGTTCAAGCAAACAATATCTCGTAGTTGTATCCAAAATACAGAGAGATAAGCGATCCTGAGTAGAGAGACCATAACACTACTTGTCGTAGTATTCTTTCTAAAAATAGGAGGCCATTGGAGACTTTCAAGTAAAGTAACGATGGCTCAGCATGATGTCTCGGTTCTGTGATGGAGCGTTAGTGCCTTGAAAGCCTCCACAGGAACTGTTGCTCGGTGTATTGCCACATATTTCAAGCTAGGCTAATTGTAAAGGAACAATTTGGAAGGCGGAATATCATTATCGCAATGCTAAAACCACTTGCCAAAACTTCACATGAATGCAAACGGAGATCCAAGGAATATTTGTATGGTAATACCTGTGTGATGTATGTCTTGTTCAGGCAAAGACATGAAAAACTATTATCCAATAGTCACGCTTATACTCTACAACTTATCCACACATCTGACAAATAACCAAAACTGTTATATATTGCGATGAAGAGGTTTGTGAATGCACTTCACAATTTTCTTAACGTTCAACCGAAAATACCAAGTTTGAGGACTAATGTGCTATCACTGCATCACTGGTACTTTATTTTATGTTCACTTTAAATTGCATCTTCTGAAGTTAAGTAGTAGGCACAAAGCCGCAACTAGGTTTTGCCATTTTTTTGTAAGGAAGCTAGTATGCGTGTTAATTCTACTGTAAGCCGCAAACTTTTGCATATTACTCCCTCCGTTTCAAAATATAAGATGTTTTAGCTTTGTGAAGTAAATGTATTTAGACATCTTTTAGTATGTAGGTTCACTCGAATACACACTAAAACATGTCTAGATACATTTGTTTCACAAACCTAAAACATCTTATATTTTGAAACGGAGGGAGTACTATACATGTGCGCACACTTCTTCTCTTTGAGGTACTACAAGATGTAGGGAGTGAATGTCATCATCACTTCATTTGTCAAGGAAATGTATCTTCTACGGAATCTGCCACGTTCATTGCAACTTCATACTTTAACCCTTTCTTGTCGTCCATAGCATCAATGTAAACCGCCGCGCCCTCACATATTTCTCCCTTAACAATCATATTGGAGAGAGTTGTCATCACATTCTTCTGGACCCACCTCCTTATGGGTCTTGCACCATACATCTGCACAAATGCAAACATCGTATCAGAAAATAGTGACAACGCATGCAAAACATATATGATGAATTTGACAAGATAGTTGTACTTACTGGGTTGTATGATTCCAATAGGATGACGTCCAACACATTATCACTTGCAGACAAAGAAATGCCCTTGCCAGCTAATATGGCAACAATGTTCTTTATTTGGATTTTCACAACCTCCTTCAGTTGATCACGTGAAAGTGGATCAAATATCACAATCTCAGAGAGTCTGTTGAGAAGCTCAGGTCTAAAGTGCTTTTGAACCTGCGCAAACAAGAATACATATATGAGAAACAGTAGGCACCTTTTGTAGCCTTTACCTATCAATTTGGGATTTACATACCTGTTTCATGAGAAGGTCTCGTGATTTTTTTTTATTTGTCCCGTCCATGCTTGTTGCTAGGATCTCAGATCCGACATTTGAGGTCAAGATGATGATAGTATTTTTGAAATCTACGGTCTGACCTTTGCCATCGGTCAACACACCATCATCAAGGAGTTGAAGAAAAATATTAGACACCAGTGGATCCGCCTTCTCCACTTCATCAAAAAGGATGACACTATATGGACGCCTCTTGACTTTCTCGGTCAGTTGCCCACCATCGTCATATCCAATATAGCTTTCATATGTGATAAAGTCAAGCATTACGATCAATCAAAGTAGTTCAAAAGTGAAACTATAATAAAATTCGAACCTAGAAATCATATAGGATATACAAACCTTGGAGGTGCTCCAACAAGACGCAGCGCACATCCCTCGTGGACATATTCAGACATGTCAAACCGAAGCAACATATTCTCGCTGTCAAAAAGCTGCTCGGCAAGAGCTTTTGCAAGCTCGGTCTTGCCAACACCGGTTGAGCCTAAGAAGAGGAACGCGCCTATCGGCTGGCCAGGGTGGTCAAGACCGGTTCTAGAGCGTAACACGGCCTGCGCAACCAAATTGACCGCTTCATCTTGGCCAATAACCCGTTCATGCAATCTGTCCGCAAGGTGTATTAACTTATCCTTCTCCTTTTGATCAAGCATGGTGATAGGAATTGCGGTCCATCGGCTCACAACCTTCAGATAAGAATGTAAGAACACACATGAAATATTCGTAACATTGATTCAAACAATTGAAGCAAATACCACTAGCTAGGAAGATGATGTTTACCTGTGCAACATGTTCGGGACTAACAATAGGTTTCTTCGTTGTATGTATAGAGCTGCTTTGTACGGTGTTCATTTCTTCTTTGTCAATCTGCATTTTCTTTCTGGCTGCGGTGGTGCACGCGGCATCAACAACGAGATCAATTGCTTTGTCCGGAAATTGACGACCTAAAAATAAACAGCACGAAAAACCAATGAATATTGAAACATGGCAATGCAGCTGATTCGATCAATATCATGCATGACAAATTAAGTGTTGACTGGAAAATAGTATGCAAGAGAAATTAAAATGGAAACTTGGCTCGTTGGTGTACCTGTGATGTAGCGGGCAGCGAGACGTGCGGCATTGACAAGAGCGGCATCTTGGATGTCGACGCCATGGTGGTCCTGGTAGCGGTGCTTGAGCCCCCGTAGGATGGCAATGGTGGCCTCCGTGGTGGGCTCGTTGACGTGCACTTTCTGGAACCGGCGCTCAAGAGCGGGGTCTTTCTCGATGTACAAGCGGTACTCGTCGAAAGTGGTGGCGCCAATACAGCGTATGCGGCCGCGGGCCAGCGCCGGCTTGAGCAGGTTGGCGGCGCCGGCGCCCTTGGTGAGGCCCTCGCCGGCGCTGCAGAGCATGTGCATCTCGTCGACGAAGAGGATGGTCTTGCCGCCCGTGGCCTCCGCCTGGGCGATGACGCTCTTGATGCGCTCCTCGAACATGCCCCGCAGCATAATAGAATTTAGAAGACAATGATTTGGACGTCCCGGCGTGCTTCGCCGGGTAGGGATCTTTGCATATATATAATAGACAGGGTTTGTTACAAAGTATAAAACTAATACGTATCAGATACGGACACGTATATTCTATCACCCTCCCTCAATCTCAACCGGGAGAAGATTGAGATTGCGCTTACAATGCTCATACAATGGTAACGGGAGTGGTTTAGTAAATATATCAGCAACTTGATCTTTGGAAGATATGAACCGTATTTGAAGTTGCTTCTTGTTGACACGCTCACGAACAAAATGAAAATCCACTTCAATATGTTTTGTCCGTGCATGAAATACCGGGTTTGAAGATAGGTAAGTCGCTCCAATATTGTCACACCATAACACTGGAGGTCGGGCTTGTGTAATACCAAGCTCCTGTAGCAGAGACTGAACCCAGATAAGCTCTGACGTAGCATTAGCAAGAGCTTTATACTCAGACTCAGTGCTCGATCTAGAAACTGTAGATTGTTTACGAGCACTCCAGGCGATCAAATTTCCTCCATAGAATATAGCATATCCCCCCGTGGATCGCCGATCATCTATACTGCCAGCCCAGTCAGCATCCGAAAAAGCAGACAACAGTGTCGAAGGTGTAGACCATAACTGCAGACCACTGTCAATAGTATACCGAACATACCGAAGAATACGTTTGACAGCTGACATATGAGAAGTACGTGGCTCATGAAGATATTGACACACCTTGTTGACTACAAATGAAAGATCTGGCCTGGTCATGGTAAGATACTGAAGACCACCAACAAGACTGCGATAGTGCGTAGCCTCCTCAGACGAAAGAACATCACCATCAACACTGCACAGACGTTCAGAAGAAGACATGGGAGTAGTAACAGGACTACACTTCAACATACCAGCACGAGCAAGAAGCTCAAGAGCATACTTGCGTTGACGAAGAACAAGTCTGCCAGAAGACGGAGAAGAGACCTCAATACCCAAAAAATAGTGCAGAACTCCAAGATCTTTAACAGAAAATGAAGAACCAAGCTGAGCAATGAGCTGAGGAATAGCCGTGGCAGACGAGCTAAGAACAATAATATCATCAACATAGACTAGCAGAAATATAGTGACATCTGAACGCCGAAGGATGAATAGAGATGTGTCCGTAACAGATGGTCGAAAACCCAAGGAACCAAGAACAGAGCTGAGGCGAGCATGCCACGCCTGTGGCGCCTGTTTCAGACCATAAAGTGACCGAAGCAAATAGCAGTAGTGACCAGGCTTAGACTGATCAATAAACCCAGGAGGCTGTCTCATATATACCTTCTCATCAAGAAAACCATTAAGAAAGGCATTCTGAATATCGAGCTGACGAATGTGCCATCGGCGCGAAAGAGCCATAGAAAGCAGTAATCTGATAGTAGCAGGCTTGACCACTGGACTGAACGTCTCATCATAATCAAGACCATATTTCTGCTTGAACCCCTTTGCAACCAACCGAGCCTTATAGCGCTCAATAGAACCATCAGCATGATGTTTCACCTTAAACACCCACTTCGAGTCGATCAAATTAACACCAGAAACCGGGGGTACAAGTCTCCATGTACCATTAGCCTGAAGAGCAGAAAATTCCTTCTCCATAGCATCCCGCCAGTGAGGAATACTGAGTGCTACACGATAATCACCCGGTTCAGAAGTATCTTTGGAAGCTGCACGCTTAGCCAAGACAGCATTCTAGGCAACCGTACCATCAGTACGAACCTTTTTCTGAACAATTCCACGCTGACGTCGGGTAACCGGACCAGTATACGCAGGAGGCGGTGAAGGGGAAGGTGAACCTGCAGGTGAAGACCCGGAAGGAGAGCTGGATGGCGGTGAAGTAGCAGCAGTCTCAGACGATGTACTGCCACTAGCTGATGGAGGACTGAATCCAGGCGTAGGCAACGAGGATGTCGGAGATGAGGGCTCCATGGCATCCGCAGGTGCGGGACGCAAGACGGGCGAAGCCGGCGGAGCCAGATCAGCACCAGGCTCCGGAGCCAAGCCAACGGGTGCAAGCCGCACCAGGCTCGCCGGATCAGCCATGCCATGCATGGGCACAAAGCCCGAGGTGGAGCCATGCACGGGTGCAGGCGGAACCGGGCGATCGACGTGAACAGCTTCTGGAGTATGCTCAACTTCTGGAGTAAGAAGCTCAAGCCGAGCACCTCGACCTGTACCTGCACCATGGTTAGAAAGCAAAGACGGTGCATATGCAGTATCCATAAACTGGTCAGCTGTAAGTAAGGAGGATTCTGTAACTGGAGGATGGTGTGACCCGGGCAAGTTGGCAAAGGGAAAAACGTGTTCATCAAAGACAACATCCCGAGAGATGAAAACTCTATTGGAAGGAACATGAAGACACTTATACCCTTTGTGTAACGAACTATAGCCCAGAAAGACACATTTTTTAGACCGGAAGTCAAGCTTATGATTGTTGTACTGACGAATATGCGGCCAACAAGCACAACCAAAAACCTTGAAGAAGGTATAATCAGGACTCTCATGAAGAAGCCGTTGGAGAGGTGTTTGCATATCAATAGTGCGACTAGGAAGTCGATTGATCAAAAAACATGCAGTAGCAAATGCATCATTCCAATAACACAAAGGAACAGAAGCATGTGCAAGCAAAGTAAGGCCAGTCTCAACGATGTGACGATGTTTGCGTTCAGCAGTGCCATTCTGTTGATGAGTGTGAGGACATGACACATGATGGGATATACCAAGACCATGAAAGAAAGGGTGAAGTTTCTCATATTCACCCCCCCAATCAGACTGGACATGAATGATTTTGCGATTAAGAAGACGTTCCACATGTTTTTGAAACTGAAGAAACACATCATAGACATCAGACTTGTGTTTGAGCAAGTAGAGCCAGGTGAAACGACTATAAGCATCAACAAAACTCACATAAAAACGATGTCCACTGACAGAGGTTTGAGCAGGACCCCACACATCGGAATAAATAATCTCTAATGGATACTTTGTTACACGAGTAGACAAAGAAAAAGGTAATTGATGACTCTTTCCTTGCTGACAAGCATCACAAACTGCTATATATTTATTGGACTCACTAGTAGAAGGTAAATCATGACTACAAAGAACATGCTGAACGACTTGCAAAGCTGGATGGCCTAGACGACTGTGCCACATATCACGCGACACCTTGACACTGCTGAGAGCTTGTATGATGACAGGGGCTTTAATCTCGTAGAGACCACCACGGCATCGACCTCTAAGAATGGGTTGCTTCGTGTCCAGATCCTTTACAAAAAGATCACGAGGATGAAGTTCAATGAAGACATTATTATCATTGGAAAGTTTACTCAAGGATAACAGATTATGACGTGCTTGAGGAACATGAAGGATGTGTTTAAGAGCTAACGATCTAGAGGACGGAGTAGGTAAAATAGCATGACCAATATTATGAATACGCATACCTGCTCCGTTTGCAGTCTGAACGTGCTCAGTGCCGTGGTAGGGCTCCTTGGTGGTAAGCTTGTCTAGCTCATGCGTGACATGGTGCGTGGCACCGGAGTCCGCATACCATGTCGGGTCGACGTAGCCCTGTTGACCACCATGAGCGCTGAAAGCAACAACTGAGTTTGCAGCCATAGCAATTTGCTTCTCAGTGTTACTCCCATCGTTGCCGAGGCCGAGGAAGTCACGGTTGAACCTTTTGAAGCACTTGGAGGCGACATGACGCGGTATACCACATAGTTGGCACACCACCGGGGTGCGCCCACCCGTAGTGGGCTTGGCGCTAGGAGGAGCAGGCGCGGTCACCTTTGGCTGGTACTGCTGTGGTGGTGGGCGAGCGTCAGGACGGAAAGGTGGGCGGAAGCCACCACCCCCGCGGAAAGTAGCAGCATGAGCAGCGGCTCCATACTGGGGACCCGGTGAAGAGTAATGTGCCGCCGGGTAATGAAGATCCTCGGAGCGGCGAGAGTTGTGGCGATGCTCCGTAGCTTGGAGCTGAGAATATAGATCACGAATCTGCATAGGGGTGGTCCGATTGTTAACCACCTCATAGAGCGCATCAAACTCCTTTGGAAGACCAGCAAGGATATATGAGATGAGCTCATCATCTCGAAGAGGCTGACCAATACTAGTCAACTCATCAGCTAGACCCTTCATTTTGTGGAAGTAGACATTAACAGTCATGTCGCGTTTCTTGAGCTCAGCCATCTGTTGGCGAAGTCCAGAAGAACGTGCAAAAGATGTGGCGGCGAAGGCGCCAGCCAATGTCTCCCAAGCTTCACGAGAAGTGCTAGCGAACATAACCATGCCGACAACACCTTCAGTCATCGATGACACGAAGGCAGAGAGAACTGCTTGGTCCTGCTGAATCCAGTGCTGGTAAGCTGGGTTGGGCTGAGGAACAGCGACCCCGCCATGATCAACAATCGTATGTGCTGGGGGACACACGAGAGAGCCATCTACATAGCCCATGAGAAGATTGCTGCGAAGAAGCGGACCGACCTGTGCCTTCCAGAACAGGTAATTTTCGCTTGTCAAGCGAATAGTGATTGACGAAGTGATGTTGATGATGCTCGATGCCGCGGATAATGACGGCGGCGCTGGCGGTGGATAGCCCAGACCAGCGGGCATGGGCGGATAGCCGCCGGGATGCATAGGTGGGTAGCCACCGGAGTAGGGCAGATAGCCATACGGCATCATGGAGTATGGCGATGGCGATGCCAGGGCTGGTGCAGAATAGCCCTCGCTGGTCGTGGTGACGAGAGGCGCGGTGTAGATCGACGTTCCCGCGGCGGTGGAGGAGAATTCTGGCGGCGGTGCCGATCGAGCGCCTGAAGTGACCGGTGATGTGGCCACGGGCAAGGAGGACGCGGGCTGCTGCCCGGTGATGCCGACCGGAAGAGTCGGCGCCATGGAAGAGGTGCCGAGAGGCACCGTTGCAGAGGCGGAAGTAGACGCCATGGAAGTCGGTGGCTGAGCGGCGGCGATCGCTCGGCTAGGGTTTTGCGGTGGAGGCGGCGGAAGAGGGTTAGGTCAGGAGCACGGCTCTGATACCATAATAGAATTTAGAAGACAATGATTTGGACGTCCCGGCGTGCCTCGCCGGGTAGGGATCTTTGCATATATATAATAGACAGAGTTTGTTACAAAGTATAAAACTAATACGTATCAGATACGGACACGTATATTCTATCACAGCACGGTCCCGGCCATCATGGCGCCGAGGTCGACCTCCACGAGGCGCGCGCCGGCGAGCGCGGGCGGGACGTCGCCGGCGGCGATGCGCTGCGCGAGGCCCTCGACTATGGCGGTCTTGCCGACCCCGGCCTCGCCGACGAGCGCGGCGTTGCTCTTGGTCCGGTGGCAGAGGATGTCGATGACGGTGTCGATCTCGTCGTCCCGGCCGATGACCGGTTCGCGGGCCACGCCGGCGTCGGCGGTCATGTCTCGGCCGTAGGAGCTGATGGATGTCTTTGACTGGAAGAAGCTCCACGCGGCCCTGACTAGAGCGAGGGCGGCGGCGCAGCCTATAGCAGTAGCTGCTCCGTCGAGCATGGCCGCACGTACACGTCTGCCATCACCCAGCGCTGGGCGTCGGCGCTGCACACGGGCAGGTACATCATGGTGATTAGTCGAGGGCTTGTCTGCACCCATCATCCCATCGAGTCGCCACATCTTTTTTTTAAAATGGTATTAGAGACGCTAGCTGAATCGCTGGACCAGGTTAAGCAATCACCCGTACCAATGTAATTATACACCCAACCCCATAATTCGACTCGGTCTACGTCCCACCGCCAAGTTGTGTTCGTAACGACATAGTAAGGTCCCTGTCACAACACTTTGGGGAACTCGGACTAACAATCCGACTCGATCCACGCACAACTTTTTTTTGAAACGGAGATTGCAAACCTCTAAGTTTCGCGTCATTTTGATGCACACACAACTTCTCTTAGTAGGCTTCACTTGTACTATCAGCTCTGGGCCTCTGGTTTAGTAGACTGTTTTGCAACAAATAATCCTGCGCTTTTGCAAAATGTTAGACTGGATCACTTGGATAAAACACAACAATCAGATGATCAATTGATCATTTTACTTTTTGCTAGCTCCTCCTGGTACCCCCACACGGAGCTACAATACAATCATTATATCAAACTGCACACGTTTGATGTGAATCTGACAAGTGATAACCCTCACAAGTTCAGAGTCCACAAGCACCTGTTCTCTACGCTTTTTTTTATAATGGGCTCTTTATTACTTAAAGAGTTTTAAGCAGTATTACACCCGGCCTCTGCATAACAGAATGCACACAACCGCTCCACAACGAAGTCCGAATCATAAAGAACAATAAACGGCAAATTACATATCAGAATGAGAAAGTGTAAGACGCCTATGAAGGAGGTGGGCCAATCCATAGATTATGCTGCCAACCATGCCGAGAGAAAAGATGTCTTGCAGTGTCCTCTTGCCTTGTGCACACCTCCGTAAAGAGGTCGTGATCCTCCAGGCGGTGAAGCTGCAACCAAACTCGGAGTGTTCCAGTACACCGATAGAAGTGCACAAACACCCACACGGATTTGTGCTTTGGTTGTTTTGTCAATGCCATTCAACCACTTGCCAAACAGGTTCTTTATGTTTGTTCAAGGCGGAATATTGAAGTTGAAGTAAACAACTTGCTAAACTAGTTTTGCAAAATTGCACTTAATGAAAAGATGCTCGACAGAATCACAGAAAGAATATTTCTTACACCCTATCCAATTTCTTTTCAATAAATTATCTTTAGTAAGGAGTATTTTTCTATGAATGAACCACATAAAAATCATGATATTTAAAGGCACCTTCAGTTTTCAGTTTCCCGAGTCCTGTGTGGGCTAAGCCCAGTGGTAAGAGTGGGCGTGATCCCATGTGGTGTTGACCTTGATGTATAATTTTCAGTCGGTTTTCGCTAATTAACTTTATACCTTCTTCTTAATTATTGGATAAGGCAAATTTCCACCTTTGTTGAGAAAACATTTTTCAATTTTCACAACTGGTTAGTAGTGTCACGAAAAAATACAATTTGTAAATGGAATTACAGTCCCGTTAAAGTCGGGTAAGTTGTGATGAAAAAATTTAAATCTAGTAAATAGTGTCACCGAATTCTTTATATGGTAAATAGTATCGATTACTTATGTGTAGCATAATTTTTTATTGGAGGTTGAAAGTTTTAGTCTGAAGTGATATACTGATATATGCAATTCACAAGGTAGGACCATATCCTTCCCTATGGCTTGATCTATGTCCCGCGTCTAGTTCTGTCCTTAATCAATGACGGAAGTTAGCTCTCATTATCATTTGGCGTCAAGTCCACTTCTTGTGCAAAATGTGGACTTGATAGTACTATTTTTTTTGTTCTCATTATCATATTTTTTTCGAGAAGGGTTCTCATTATCATTTGGTGTCAAGTCCACTTCTGTGTTCTGTCCTTAATCAGTGGTGGCAGTTATTGTTCTGATCACACCGCTACTTTTTCTTGTGCAGCGCATGTTATAGTGGTGCTCGAGGCGCGCAATGTCTAAAATTTGCTGCCCTCAGCATCAACGTCCACGACGTAGAGAGTGAGGTGAGGTGAGATGGCAGGTGACTGCGGCGAGGCATTGGCGGTGGACGCCGAGGTGGTCATCGTCGGCGCCGGGATCGCGGGGCTCGCTACCGCGCTGGCGCTGCGCAGAGTCGGCGTGGGCGGCGTTCTGGTGCTGGAGCGGCACGCCGAGCTGCGCGCCACGGGCGCCGCCCTCACCATCTTCCCCAACGGCTGGATGGCGCTCCGCGCGCTCGGCGTCGCGCACAAGCTCACCTCCCGCTACGAAGCCAGTGGATCGTGCGTGAGATTTTTTCTGGTTGCGGGGAAGCTTACGTTCTCGATTTGTTTGCTGTGATTGCTCGAATCAACTCTCTTTCTGCATGCAGATTCCGGGTGACCAATCTTGAAAATGGAGAAACTAAGGTGTTTCGCTTCGCTGGACGCGAAAGCAGGTTAGTGGTTGAATGCATTGATACATCCGTTCCCATCTGTTGGATAGATGGAGATGCACAGAGTCCCACAGCTACTAAACACTGCAGACATTGTTTCTGCTCAATTGTTTATCCCCCAACTTAATCTGATAAATTTGGCCAAACCGATGAAAAAAGCGCTGAAATCAAGGTGAGGCCGGCAGATCGAAAGGCGCTGCTGGAAGCGCTCGCGGAGGAGCTCCCGCCGGGCACTATTCGCTTCTCGTCCAAGCTCGTATCCATCAACACTGAGACAACCGAAAGTTCGCCGGAGACCGCCATTCTACGATTGGACAACGGCACAGTGATCCGAGCCAAGGTAAGCCAACTTGAAGTTGCAGTTGTGCACATTAGCACATAAGCACATGGCTAGCGTAATTCGTGTCACCTACATCCATCAGGTGCTGATCGGGTGCGACGGGGTGCACTCTGTGGTGGCGCAGTGGCTAGGCCTGTCGAAGCCGGTCTTATCAGGCCGGTCTGCCGTCCGCGGGCTCGCCGTGTACCCGGACGGTCACGGCTTGAAGAAGGAGCTCCGGCAGTTCCTCTCGGAGGGCCTGAGGGCCGCCATGGTGCCCATCAGCGACACGGAAGTCTACTGGTTCCTCGTCAACAACACTGTCGCCGCAGAGAAAGAAGCTGCCACAGACCCCATGAAGATCATACGAGAGGTCACCGACAACTTGGGCAGGCACATGCCGCCGGAGTACCTCGACGTGGTGCGCCACTCCGGCCACGACAGCCTCTCGTGGGTCCCGCTACTCTACCGGTCGCCTTGGGACATCCTAAGGGGCCCGGCGGCTCGCGGTCCGGTCACGGTGGCCGGCGACGCGTTCCACCCCATGACGCCGGACCTGGCGCAGGGAGGGGGCTCCGCGCTGGAGGACGCGGTGGTGCTCGCCCGTTCCATGTCGCGGGCGGCCACGCCGGCAGAGGGGGTGGCAGCCTATGTGTCGGAGCGGCGTGGCCGGGCCGCCTTGCTGGTCGCCGGTGCCTACCTGTCGGGATGGGTCCAGCAGGGCGGTACCAACATGCAGGGTCTGCGAGGTCGTATGGTTAAGCTCTTCCGTGACTGGATCTTTTACAGGTTCATTTTCCGAAGGCTCGCCGGTATGATGTGGTACGATTGTGGCGACCTGGTGGTGCCACCGCCGTCCAAGCAGGAGGGCAAGAGGCACTCAGAGTGATGGTCTAATTTATTTTTCTGCAAGGCTGGGATAGTATCTCCTGCAGATGTTTGCAAATTGCATAATTCACCATTCAGGTGTCACAGGTGCTGAGAAAAGGCTCCAACACATGTGGATGTATGTGGATCCGTATGCGAGCCAGTTCCTAATATTATGTTTTTTTTTTCATTCGAGGAGAGGTATGTGGATCTCAGCTTCAATGTCCCTTGGCCGGCTAGAAGGGCTCTCTTCCTTTCCCCACCTCTCTCGAAGGCTCTCACCACCGCCCCCCGTTTGAGAGTCGATCTCTCCGGCCCAGGCCGACCCAAAGCCCCCACCGGGTGGAGGCGGGTGCTGGCTTTAGTTTAGGGTGTAGTTGTAGATCTTGTCGGCTTGATGCCGTGCTGTGGCGTAATGCCCGGAGGAAGTTTCCAGCACCTATGGGCCGGATCTGGAAGCTCCTGGTGTCCTTCTTTGCCGCCCATCTTCGGTGGCAGGGGCTGTGGCGGAGGTGGAGCTGGGTGCTGGGATCCTCCCCAAATAAGCCCACTTCTTTCTCTCTTCGGTGGCTGCCCATGCTGACGTTCTTCCACGGCGTAGGTCAGCGCGTCCCTCCATCAAGCCACCATGGTGGTGGTCTGGCGGTTTTGGAGCTGTCGACGAAGCCCCTTTCAATAAGTGGCTCCTTCTCCAGGGCGGCGGGTGTGTGCTGCTACTGCTCTCCTCTGTTTCCGGCCACGGTGGTGCGGAAAGAGGATGGTCGCCGACGTCTTCGTGCTGGATTGGAGGAGTAAGGGGAAATCTTCTCGATTCTGAGCTCATCCAAGCTCGAGGCGTGACTGCCTCAGCTATCTTCTGCCGATATGGCGGCGACATTGCAACCTCCATCAAGGAGGCCTTCATCTCTTCTGCGGCGGAAGCTCGACGTTGCCTAGCGACCAAGTGGTCTCGTCCCTGGTGGCTTAGCAACGGCCCGTTGGAAGAGGAGGTACGCCGGAAGGGAGCCTGCGAGCTGCTCGCTCTTGTTCCTCGGTGGCGACGCCTAGAGGACGCCAGCGTTCTGTGGCAGAGACACCCAGGTCCTTGATTGCTTCGTTCAGTTTAGTTGTAGGGTGTTTTCTGTAAAGTGCAAGCCCCTTTCTTCAAATACTAGGTTCTTAGAGCGAGTATTGCATAGGGGGCTTTCTGTAAAATGTTGTACCTGCAACTTTAATGGAAAGAAATCCAGGGTCTTCTAGACCCTTCCCCGCGTTTCCCTTGGCCAGTTTTTCATGCACCTACTTGGGCTTGTGCATGCCCCTCTCAGGATCCCGTTTGCACCACATTGATCTACTAACCCCCAAGCGCTATGGAGGTTGTGGGTCTGCAATCTTCAGTTTCAAAGTGCAGTTCCTCAAGTGCGATGGCTTTGGCAATCATGGATGGACGACACAAAGCCTTGGCTTGGGATTCCTCTACCTGGTTGACAAGCATGTGTGACAGCTGTTTGGGGCGCGATTGGTTGCCTGCAAAAGGTCGAATCATGCCCTGGGGAGCCAAAAGCCTGTTGATTGGATTCCTAGGCTGCATCCAAATTGTGGCCCGCACGCATGTTAAAGCATCCTCCACACAGGTCCTGGGGGTACGCTCGAATCGATGGTATCCACAGAGCCACCCTCATCTCTGGCTCCTATGAGCCAAAAGTAGTCACACCGGTAGACTTGCTTCCCCTCACCCTTGTTAAACATCTCTCTCATAAGCCCTTTATAATACCACAACCATGGTTCGTTGAAACATGTGTCCTACATGAAAAAGATGCACCTTGACGAGGTGAATCCATTATGACTATCTGCTGCGAGTTTCGTTTGGTGTAAGCTTAAATTTTGTTTGAAAGCAATTTGACCAAATTTTGTCAAATTTGTTACACACGAGCCGCCGTTTAAAGTTTCCTTTGGCGAGTAGCTTCATCATACTGTTCCACACAACTTTCATGCTGTAAGTTTTTTGTTTTGGTGATTATAGAAAATATGGTCTGCATCTCTCTTTATACTGCTATGGTGTATGTATGTCCATGTGTCGTGGTGTTATAGTTAGCATAATCATCGTTCATTTAATCATGTGCTCTACACAAAAAAGATGTACCTCGAGGAGATGAATCCATTCTGACTATCGGTTTTGAGTTCCGTTTGGTATACATCTTCAATTTCGTTTGAAAGCGTTTTGAACGAATTTGTCAAATTTATCGCATATGGTCCGTCGTTTAAATTTTCCTTTCATGAGTAGCTTCAGCGCATCGTTTCGTACAACTTTTATGTTGTAAGTTTTTTGTTTCGGTGGTCATAGATAATTCTATCTCCATCTCTCTGTATACTGGAAGGTGTACGTATGTGTATTTCTCTGTCTTCATGCTCATCTTTGTCGCCTAAATCAATCGGTCGTGGCGCAAGGCTACTGACTCACCGTCTTTGGCGGACACCAGCGGTGAGCGGCGACGCTGCACAACGGACTCGCCGGCTTCGATGGCTACCGGCGGCGAGCAGCGACATGATGGCTGTGCCCGACCTCTGTCTGGCAGTGACGACTCGCCGGCTTCGATGGCTACCGGCGGCGAGCAGCGACATGATGGCTATGCCCGACCTCTGTCTGGCAGTGACGAGAGAATGAAGAAGTAGCTATAGTGTGTGTGGTAAGCACACTATGGTAAGACTATAAATAAGTCTGTAGGCATCCAAACAACTAGGCCAAAGTGGCTCCAAAAATGCAGCTAAATTTATTGTGGGCAACCAAACGAAACGCTCAAGTTGTTTTTTGCATCGCACAATACGACACAGGCCCCAGCACTGTCCCCTCAAGAAGCCAAAAAAGGATGCGAGCAATCAATCACGCCCTTGAAACCTCTGTTTCGATCAACTTGGGTGATGGTGCTAGTGCCGAATTCTGGGCATGACCAATGGTTATCGAGTATATCCCTCAAATCTGAAATCCAATGAATTGTTCTCCTTTTGCATGATGCGCTTCTTGTCAGGCAAGGACGACGCACTATACCAGGGGAAGTGGATCTGACATTTCAAAACAAACATCTCTCATGTTGCCCTTGATCAATTTACTGATGTTTGGGATTGGGTGCAAGGCATCCAACTGATGGAATGTTTGAGAGATAGTCTTAAGTGGAAATGGACGGAAGATGGCCTCTTCTCGGTCAGCTCTGCCTACAACATTCAGTTTGAAGGCTCTGTTCATACAATACTTTTTTTCAGGAACGCGCGAGAAAGCGCGTCTTTTTTTATAGATAGAATAAAAAGCAAACAGAGCAATCTACATAGATTACAACACAACTAAAACCTCAAAGACTCTATCTCACTGAGAGACTCACTAGTTTCCACTTCTCGACCTCTTTCATAAGATTATTGAGTAGGGCATTCACGGTCCTCGCACGGTTGTTGAAAATCCAAGAATTGCGCTCAAGCCAAATGGAGCGCAGAATCAGAAGGAGAAGTCCACGCGCACGCTTAGGTTCCGTTTGGTTGATGGACCAATATGTATGGGATGGGATGGACAAAATTTTAGGGATGGGATGGTCCACATTTGGGTGACCCCACTTTTTGTTTGGTTCGAAGCATTTGAGGAGATGGATGACATGTACTAAACTAATAATAAATATCGGTTTTAACAAAATCTCAGTTATCCTATTTTCTATCAGATTTGGTACATCAAGATTAGTGTGTACGTCTTTGCTTCTTTCTGTGCCGCGCGAGGCCGCGTGCATACCTGACCAATATGAGAGATGTGCATACCTGCTCCATTAGCTGTGTGAACTTTGTCTGTGCCCTGGTACGTCTCCCGGGCATTGAGTTTGTTGATCTAAGAAGTCACAGTTGCCCCCGAATCCACATACCACGGAGCATCAATAGGATAGGACAGAGTGTATCCCGAAGTAGTTGCCATGGAGACTTGGCGCTCGTTGCCTTTCCCATTGTTACCAATACCAAGAAAATCCCGCTTGAAGTGGCGATAGCACCATGAAGCAAGATTACCGTCGAGTCCACAGAGCTGGCAAGGCAGCTTGGTGTCGCGAGAGGGGCAGCAAGCACGGGCGCGCCCACACGTTGATGGCGCGGAAGATTTGCACCCTAGAAGAGGATGGGGCAGCACCAGGTTGATACTGAGGCTTACCCCCACCACGGGAGGCAGCATTAGATTAGGAGTATCGTGGAAGACCTCATGATGGCCATCAGTAGAACGGCGAGAGGCAATACGTTGCTCAGTGTTAAGCAGGCACGAGTAGAGATCACGCGGAGTCATAGGATCATCACGTTGATTAATAGCTTCAAAGCAAGAGTCATATTCTTTGTCGAGGCCATTGAGAATGAAGGAGGTGAACTCATCATCGCGAAGAGGCTGGCCAATAGAGACAAGAGTGTCTGCCAATCCTTTTGCCTTGTTGAAATAAGCGGTGATAGTGAGGTCGCGCTTTCTGAGTTCATTCAATTGAGCACGAATAGCCATGGAGCGTGCAGAGGACTGAGAGGAAAAAGTATTCTCCAATGTGACCAAGACATCCCGAGATGTGGCAGCAAATAGTATAAGGCCAGCAACGCCCTCGGAGAGGGAAGCCTGAAGAGCAGAAAGTATCGCCTGATCCTGAGCAATCCAGAAGCGATAGGAGGGATGTGTCGGGGGCGGACATGGACAAGTCCCATATGCGAAGAAGCGGAACAACTTGAGCACGCCAAAACAGGTAATTATCAGGTGTGAGCCTAACCGGCAAATTATGCGCGAAGTGAACTGTGGGGGCCCCGGACCGACTGTCTGAAACACCCGTTATGCATTCATTCACGATCCCATGATCAGTGTGTCGTGAACAACATAATCGAACTGGTAATCAGATTACAACATCCATACAACCGAATTTAAACAACTTACAATAACGGCCACATAGCCAAGTATTACAACAATGCCTCGCGGGCTAAGTTCAACATAATAAGCAGTGGATGAAAACAACAACATCGTCGGGCCCAAGTCAAGCCTTAACCACACAGGCAACTGACTGGGAGACGTCCTAGTTCGCGAAGTCGTCATCGTATCCTTCATCTTCGTCATAGTCATCGAAGTCTGACCAAGTAAATAGCCAGGGACAAAGCCATGAGTACATTGTGGAATTGTACTCGCAAACCACCTAAGAAGAACATTATGCAAGAGGTATGCTAGTATGGCTTGTAGCAAGGGTGGCTCTAGACTAAGTTTCCTTTTTCTAATTTTTTTTCTTGTCGATATAGCATGTCCTACGACATCTCTATATCTTTGTTGAATAACATTTTTGAAACAAGTTTAAGTAAAATCTCTAGGAAGGGTGACCCAATTTGTCATTGCCTTTAGCCCAACTCATATTCCATGGTAGTACCCCCACGGGTACTCCGAAAACATCTCCTCTTTCCTTTTTCCGAGAAACCTTTTTAAAACAAAACCAACACAGCTAAGTAAAGACATCCCAACTGTCCATGACCACGGACACGGCTATCCGAATAGATTTACACTCTGCAGAGGTTGTACACTTTACCCAAATCATTCGATAAATCCGCCGGGACTTTACCACGGACCGTCATACAAGTATGCGGGCTTCGGATAATCGATCAAAGCCTTTCACTTAGTCATCCTAGTATAGGCACCTACCCTACGGGCTTAACCTCTCCGGCACCATGGTAGTCCCCTACTCCACGACACCATCGCCATGACAAGAGACCCATAGTATCGTCCGGCCGTAGGAAACTATGGTGTATTGCCCCCAAAAATTTAGCAACCCGGCTTCAAGGGATCAAACACCCTTATAGAGTTGTGAGGTATCCCATACTAAAATGAATAAATTACGAACTAAGCCCCGTCCCATTCCGGAGTAATGTGGTTGCACGGGAAGGTCAGATCCGTTCAATTACCTAGAACCATGTGTTGGTTTTCCAAAAACCCCTCCTTTTCAACAAAGCCTCTTTGACCAATTTTCCAGAAAGTTTCCTTTTGAACATACACTCGGTAAAGCCAAAACCTTACCAAGGTTTTTAAAAACATTTTCCCAAAAGTTCTTGAGTGTCCCATCCTAGAGTTTTTGCTCCACTAACAAGGCTACAAGAGGTAACATGATGGTAAGCATCAAGCTACTACTAAATAATGGAATAAGTAGGTATCAAGGGGTGTCATCTTAAAGATGATATCAAGTGACTAGTGGAGCCTAGTCGCCAATGAATCGCTATCGAGAGGTAATAGCAATTACAAAAATAATGCATCTTTAAATAAACATAAATGGAAAGACTTGCATAAATAAAACTAGGATCAAGGTATGCAACAAGTAAAGGTGGCTTGCCTTTGGTGGCTTGTCCCTCGTGTTCCTCAAACTCTTCAAAGTTTCCTCCTCGCCACACTCGTCAACGGTCAGTTCTAGCATCGTAAAAAGAAAGCAAACGCGCAATCAACATACAAGCGCTAGTACTAACATACCACAACATGTCATTCAAGAAAACACTCAACCAAGATCAGATTACTAAATGGTTACTACTCAAGGTTGCTGCAAGCTTTCGTCAAAATTTTAGGGTTTCAAACATTAAGATTATACAATGCAACTAATAGCATTTGGGCTATCAAAAATGAGTGAAGCCAAGTTATTATCCTAATGGAAATAAAAGCAACCATAAAGGTTGATACTACCAGTAAGTTACTGTAGGAGTGACAAACAACAAAAGATTTCAAACACAAAAACTTCTCTTAATAATTTCTAAAAGAGATTCTAATTGCAAACAATGCATAAAATATAATTAAAACACTATTTATTCTACACAAGGGCTAAGAGTATGGGACGAGTGGGAAAAGAAAACTAGGGTTATTTATATCCTACTGAAACTTGTTTCAAACATTTTGGATGATCTTATCAAAATCTGCAAGCAAGTGAACATTTCAGATTTTGAAAATATGCATCACTTAATACTATACACCACAATTAAATTACCACAAAAATAAAAACAGAGCTTGCTGAAATGGGGCTGGTTCTAATAGATAGGTAATGAATTTATGAAGCCAATGGCATAGTTTCACTAGATTTGGACGCACCAATTTGAAGATATTCTAATTTCAGTTTGCAAGTTTTAAACAAAGATTAAAAAGTATTTCATAAAAAAAACTGGGCGGACCGGAGCTTGCTGGGCCGAGTGGGGCAGCGTGGGCCGGCCCAGCAGCACATCCCGGCGCAGGGCGGGTGAGAAAAAAAAGGCCTGACAGGCGGGGCCCGCCTGTCGGCGCCTGAGTTGAAACAAAAGGGTATGCAGTGACCGTGGCCGTTGGATTAAAATGAAATCGGACGGCCGGCGTTTGTCTTCCTCGTCCAACACATACGTAGCAACGGGAAACCCTAACGAGAATGGCTGGCAGTGCGGGAGGCTTACCGGTGGCTTGGGGGCGGCGGCGGGGGTCTGGCGAGGGTCGGCGGGGCGGCGGCGGTCTCGCAGGGGGTCAGGGAGGCTTCGGGTGGCGTCTCTAGCGCAGGGGCGTCAGCTCCTGCGGCAGTCCGAGCTTCTCCTCGGACGGTGGCGCTCCGTGGAACGGCTCGACGACGGCGCCTCCGGTGAACTCTGCGCAGGGAAAAGATCCGTAGGCGTTAACTGAGGTCAGGGGACATGTATTTGGAGGGAAAAGAGGCCGGGCAAGGCTTGGGGAGGGCGGCCACCTTCTCCGTGCTTCGCAGAGAGCTTCAACTCTCTCCCTCGCTCTCTGCAGCGAGAGGGAGAGGAGGGCAGCGCCACAGCACTCTGGAGTGGGGTGGGGGAGGGGAGTGGAATGGTGTGGGGAGTGAGAGGCTCTGGGTGGGGGTTTTTATAGCGAGGGAGGAGCTCGGGTGAGAGGGGTGGGCGGTGGCGTTGCCCAACCAGCGAGCGAGGGCTGACGTTGGAGCTGAGGATGCTGCTGACGTAGTAGGGCAGTCATCAGCAAGCAAGAGTCGAGGTGCTAGGGCGGGCTAGGTCGATGGGCAACGTTCCCTGGGAGGGAAACATGACAGGGTTCAACCGCTCGGTCTCCCTCCTGTCGATGGGAACGAGCAGGGGTGAGAGAGATCGAGCCAGGGTGTTGGGCTGGGCTTGGGAGGAAATCAGAGAGAGGAAAGGGGTTGGCAGCCGGTTTTTTTAAAACAAACAAAACTTGGCACAAAATTTGAATTTAGAAGGAGTTCAAATGTTTTGAAAAGTGGAAGTTGTGCATGCAACAAGTTTGGGGATGGGGTTCTTGAAGAATCCTTGGAATGGACATGGTATTTTATTTCCAAGAAAAGGTGCTCAAATTGTGATTCAAAAGAGCAAGAAAAAGATTTATTCAAATAGGAGAATTTGAATAAATAGAGTTTGATGCTATGGCCAAACTTGAATAAGGTCAAGAATGAGAGGTTTGCAATGGGTGCAGTTTTTTTTGTGTGGAGGCCTATTACCCAATCCACCAAAATTTTGTGAGAAGGGAATTTCATTTGATACAAAAGGTTTGGCACATAAATGTGAGGAAGCATTTTTAATAGGGTAGAAAAGGTTCCTACTTTGTTTTGGAATCAATAAGGTAAGGATGGAGGGTATGGGTGATTTCAAAATTTTGGAAGATAAACAAGGAGGGTAAATGGATATTCATGCATTCTACCCAAGCTTCCAGAGAAATTTACCGAAGCTTCCAAAGAACCGAAGAGGAGACGGAAAGGAGCCAGGAGGCGGCCTCACCACCAGGGGGCGCGGCCCAGGGCCTGGCCGCGCCCACCTGTGGTGAGGGCCCCCTGGTCCACTTCTGACGCTGCCCCTTCGCCTATAAAGAACACCCGACGGGAAAAACCTAAAGACCCGATCACTTTTCCAGAAACACATCGCGATCCGCCGCCGTCGTCGACCCGAGATCAGGAGGGTCCAGAAGCTCTTCCCGGCACCCTGCCGGAGAGGGGAATCGCCGCTGAAGGTCTTCTTCATCGCCATGTTTGCCTCCGGCGCGATGAGTGAGTAGTCTACCTTGGACTATGGGTCCATAGCAGTAGCTAGATGGTTGTCTTCTCCACCATGTGCTTCATGTTTAGATCTCGTGAGCTGCCTTACATGATCGAGATCACCGTTATGTAATTCTACATGTTGTGTTTGTTGGGATCCGATGAATATTGGTGTTATGATTGAGTTGATGTGCTGAATATTATCTTATGTTATCTCTATGTTGTTTATGATCTTGCATGTTCTCCATTGTTAGTAGCTATCAAAAATGAGTGAAGCCAAGTTATTATCCTAATGGAAATAAAAGCAACCATAAAGGTTGATACTACCAGTAAGTTACTGTAGGAGTGACAAACAACAAAAGATTTCAAACACAAAAACTTCTCTTAATAATTTCTAAAAGAGATTCTAATTTCAAACAATGCATAAAATATAATTAAAACACTATTTATTCTACACAAGGGCTAAGAATATGGGACGAGTGGGAAAAGAAAACTAGGGTTATTTATATCCTACTGAAACTTGTTTCAAACATTTTGGATGATCTTATCAAAATCTGCAAGCAAGTGAACATTTCAGATTTTGAAAATATGCATCACTTAATACTATACACCACAATTAAATTAGCACAAAAATAAAAACAGAGCTTGCTGAAATGGGGCTGGTTCTAACAGATAGGTAATGAATTTATGAAGCCAATGGCGCAGGTTTCACTAGATTTGGATGCACCAATTTGAAGATATTCTAATTTCAGTTTGCAAGTTTTAAACAAAGATTAAAAAGTATTTCATAAAAAAACTGGGCGGACCGGAAGCTTGCTGGGCCGAGTGGGGCAGCGCGGGCCGACCCAGCAGCACATCCCGGTGCGGGCGGGTGAGAAAAAAAGGCCTGACAGGCGGGGCCCGCCTGTCGGCGCCTGAGTTGAAACAAAAGGGTATGCAGTGACTGTGGCCGTTGGATTAAAATGAAATCGGACGGCTGATGTCTACGCACTTCTATTCTTGTAGACACTTGTTGGGCCTCCAAGTGCAGAGGTTTGTAGAACAGCAGCAAGTTTCCCTTAAGTGGATCACCCAAGGTTTATCGAACTCAGGGAGGAAGAGGTCAAAGTTGTCCCTCTCAAACAACCCTGCAATTATGATACAGAAAGTCTCTTGTGTCCCCAACACACCCAATACACTTGTCAAATGTATAGGTGCACTAGTTCGGCGAAGAGATAGTGAAATACAAGTGGTATAGATGATTATAAGTAGCAAACGTGATATGAAATAAATATCGCTGCGAGCAAACAAGTAACAAAATAGCAAGTAAACGGTGTGCAATGCTTGGAAACAAGGCCTAGGGATCATACTTTCACTAGTGGACACACTCCCAACAATATAACATGATTGAACAAATAAACAACTTCTCTCCGCTATGGTACTCTGAATTACTCTCCTATTGAATAACACTAATCATTGTGTAGTGGCTACAGAAGCACCCCTTAAAGTTCATCAAATACTTGACAAACACCACTCATAGAGATATCCAAATCAAATCACAATTCAAGATAGAAATCATTGCAACTTAGACCAAGTACTAACACGGTGCACACACTGTCAACATTACACCATGAAAGGAGGAATAGATCACTCAATACTATCATAGCAATAATTATTCTCATAATCCACAAGAGATCACAATCATAGCCTAAACCAAGTACCACCATGATGCACGCACTGTCACCGTTACACCATGGCAGGAGGAATAGATTACTTTAATAATCACCACTAGAGTACACATAATATCTGAATAATGACATCTACTTATTCAACATGATACAAAGCTCACGATCACATAAAAATCACATCATGGGAGAAAGAGGTGAACCACATAGCTACCGGTAGAGCCCTCGGCCCCGGGGATGAACTACTCCCTCCTCATCATAGGAGATAGCAAGGTTGATGGAGATGGCGGTGAGGTCGATGGAGACGGCGGAGACGGCGATGGAGACCGATGGAGATGGCTCCGGGGGCACTTCCCCGTCCCGGCAGGGTGCCGGAACAGAGACTCCTGTCCCCCGAAATTCGTCGGCGATGGCGGCGGAACTGCGGAACTCTTTCTGGCAATTTGCCGACTCCCCTAGGTTTTTCCGTCCCGAGGCTTCTTATAGGCGAAGGGGCCTCGTCAGGAGGCGACCAGGGCCTTCTCCCACATAGCTCGTGCGGCCCAGGCCTGGTCTGCAAAGGAGCGGGCTTATCTCGGCCGTCCGGACTCAGAATCAGGTTAATTTTATGTCCAGAACGTTCGCCGTGAAATTCCCTACAACTTTGTCTTTGAAGAGTTTTCCGTTTGACGCCGGCTTCGACCCGTAACGTGACCATCTTCGAAAAAAGTTCTGGTACAGATTTCTGGAAAGTCCCAATTTGACTCCAATAAGGTTTTCACTTGTATTCTTGGTAATTCCTGCACATCAAAGTGTAAAACAAGAACATTGCGCACTTTTGCAACTATTAGTAGGTTAGTCCAAATAAATCATAAAAGTATCACAAAGTGTAGACAAAACATATAGCAATTGGTGTAAAACAAGCATGGAGCATCAAAAATTATAGATACGTTTGCAACGTATCAACATCCCCAAGCTTAACTCTTGCTCGTCCTCGAGTAGGTAAGTGATAACAAAAGAAATAATTTTTGAGGTGACATGCACCTACATAATCTTGATCATGTATGTAAGCATTTGTGAGCTGGGATCATAAGAACTTAAAACATGGGCATGAAAGATATAATCTTGACAATAAGAACTTAGCAACCATGTTGTAAACATGCAAATGAACACAAACAAAAGATCATGAAAATGAAACAATGAAAGTCAAACGTGTGTTCAAATCATAAGGAAAAACATACAAATGGTTTTCAGCTTGTCCTTCAAAGAGAGCAAAACATAAATGCATAGGACACCTTCAAGTTTAAGGGGGCGACTAGATACAAATAATTTGAGAACAAGTGAAACCATGATCATGAATCAATCAATAAAAACTTTGGGACAATGCACATTATACTCAGAATGACAACTATGCTCTCTTAATGGTGCATAAAGATAGAAGGCGGTGACTCAACATAAAAGTAAAAGAAATGGCCTTCGCAGAGGGAAGCAGTGATTAAACATGTGCTAGAGCTTTTCATTTGTAAAACGGAGAGATAAAAATTGGTTTTGTGAGGTGGTTGTCTTTGTCAACGACTGGCAATGGGGTTCTTACTATCTTCCATACAAAAATAAAGCAAGTTTTTGAGAGAGAGATTGGCACTTTTGTGCTCTTTTATAAAGCTTGGCACTCCTCCCCACCTTTTTTCCTTTCACAAACCATGGCTATCCGATTCCATCGGGTGCCCACTGATACGTCTCAAACGTATCTATAATTTTTGATGCTCCATGCTTTGTTTTACACCATTTGCCTATTGTTTCGTTACACTTAGTGGCATTTTTATACATTTTCCGGAACTAACCTATTAACGAAGTGCCACAGTGCCAGTTTCCTGTTTTCTGCTGTTTTTGTGTTTCAGAAGTGATACACAGGAAATATTCTCGGAATTGGACGAAACAAGTTCCTGAAGTCATATTTCAGCGGGGAGCTCCCAAACACCCGAAGACCTGACGGAGGGGGGCCACGTGGCCCCCACACACAGGGGCGGCGCGGCCTGGCCCCTGGCCGCGCCACCCCCTTGTGAGGGCGCGTGGCTCCACCTCTGACAGCCCCCTTTCGCCTACATATACCCCCTGACGAGAAAAACCTAAAAGGCGAGATCAGTTTTCTAGAATACATCGCGATCCGCCGCCGCCGTCGACCCGAAGATCGGGAGGGTCCAGAAGCTCTTCCCGGCACCCTGCCGGAGAGGGGAATCGCCACCGGAGGTCTTCTTCATCGCCATGCTTGCCTCCGGAGCGATGAGTGAGTAGTCTACCTTGGACTATGGGTCCATAGCAGTAGCTAGATGGTTGTCTTCTCCACCATGTGCTTCATGTTTAGATCTCATGAGCTGCCCTACATGATTGAGATCACCGTTATGTAATACTATGATGTTGGTTTGTTGGGATCCGATGAATATTGGTGTTTATGATTAAGTTGCTGTACTGAATTATATCTTTTGTTATCTCTATGTTGTTTATGATCTTGCATGCTCTCCGTTGTTAGTAGCTATCTTGGCCGAGTAGTTGCTAGTGACTCCAAGAGGGGGTATTTATGCTCGATAGTGGGTTCATGTCTCTATTTCACCTGGGGGAGTGACAGAAACCTCTAAGGTGGTAGATGTGCTGTTGCTACTAGGGAGAAAACAACATTCATATGCTCAAGGGCATATGCTTTGTTTACATTACACACTTTGCTTAATGCAATTATCTGTTGTTCGCAACTTAATACTTCTAGGGTGTTCGGATGATATCCCTGGGGGTGGATTATTAGTCATAGATGCAGTTGGATGGCGGTCTATGTATTTTGTTGTAATGCCCAGAGTGAATCTCATAGTGATCTTCTTGACATATCACGTTATCTTTATTCTATCAATTGCCCAACTGTAATTTGTTTACCCAGCATGTTATTTATCTATGGAGAGACACCACTAGTGAACTGTGGACCCCGGTCCTATTTTAATCATATTGCAATCACATGTTTACTATTCCCGCACTGTTTACTTTACTAGCATTTTACTACTGTTTTCCACTTGATACACTCATAACCTTTGTTTCAAGCAAACCGGTGAGATTGACAACCTCATCGCAAGTTGGGGACAAAGTATTTGTCTGTGTGTGTGCAGGTTCCACAAACACCTTCAGTCGTCAACGTCTCCCTTCTCCTGTTCGATAAACCTTGGTTTCTTAACTGAGGGAAAACTTGCTGCTGCACTCATCATACTTTCCTCTTGGGGTTCCCAACGAGCTGGTCATTCACCACGCACAAGGACTGTCTGTTGCCACGTTCACCGGGAGCATCACCCACCAACATTCACATTCCATGGAGGAGTGCCTTTTATTTTTCTTTCTTTTTTTTTCTTTTTTTTTCTTTTTGGAATAAGCAATATGGAAGATAGCAAATCCGACCACTACGTCCCCATGAGCTAAAAACAGTGTCACAAAATGAGAAGTATTTTGAAGGTTTTTAAAAGGTAGCACATGAAAATTTACTTGGAATGGCTTACAAATACCATGCATAGAAATTTATAGTGGACACAATGGCAAACTTGGTTTTTAGGAGTTGGATGCACGAGTAGAGCTCATACTCAGTACAAAATGAGGGCAAGCGAAAGACTGGGAGCGACCAACTAAGAGAGCAATAACGGCCATAATCATGCAAAGCGACAAAGCAACATTAAAAGAAGCATAAGATGGCATCAAAAGTCAAAAACTAAATGATCATAGAGGCTATAGGCAACTTATTTTGTAGTCAACATGGTGTAAGCATGTGCCAAGTCAACCCAAATAAAGCATCAAAGGAGAAAACCAAAATAATGCTTCCATAGAATAAAAACAACGCATGATTTTTTTCAAAGGCTCATTAAGCAATCTCAGTTATTTGAGACAAGTTATGCTACAGCAAAACCACTAAGCATACTATCAAAAAGACATCAAGCATGACATGAAAAAGCCTAGGCCACAGTCTACACAAGCTCCTTCTTGTACCACTTTTTTGCATGAAACTTTTTCTCTTTTCCAACACCATTAAAACCTTTTTGAGAAAACTCTTTTGAGGAAAACCAACATGGTCCAGAGGCAAAAATACACCTTGATGAAAAGATATGACAAGGTCTGAATGCAAATCAAGGCGAAAAACAAAGGTTAAATGCAGTAGCAGAAAAAGAGAACACTCGTTGAACGATAAGAGTGAAAACAAGAGTGTTCTTGGCAAATGAAAAGCGAGTTCATCTCCTCCAAAAGAAACATGATGTGATCTAACCATTTATTGCAGCAAAAAAAACTAAACTAACTAAGAAAACTAAAACAACTGACGCTCCAAGAAAAATACATAGTGCATGAAGCAATAAAAATATAGTGTTTTGAAAGGTGACCTGATTTTTGCCGATGAAGAAGGGGTGCCTCAGGGGCATCCCCAAGCTTTGACGCTTGTACTTCTTAGATATTTCTTGGGGTGATGCGTGGGCATCCGCAAGCTTGAGCTTTTGTCCATTCTTCAACTCATCTCATCATTCTCCAATCCCTACACTTGAAAACTTCCTTCATACAAAACTAAACACAAATCTATTAGCAACATTAGTGTAAGCATAACATATAATCAATCATCTATTTGCTTCAGGTTTCAACCCAAAACCACCACATATATAGCATATACTACTGTAGCAACTTCCCCAAAAGTTCCGTGATCAAAAGAACTCAAAAGAAAGCGATAAAGTGGCAAACACAAATATTGGCAGAAATCTGTCAAAACTGAACAGCTGACAAAGGTCGAATTTTTGAGGGGTTTTCTGTTGCTCAAATCAAAAAGTGTTCAACTAATGAAAGTTTGGATATAACCTGGGGCATATGAACAAGAAATAGCAGGTCGAAAAGATATACAGAGAATTTATACGAATTTTTACGGTACAGCACCGAAAACAGTTTCAGGACAGCAACATCCCCAAATCTTTACCTCACTCGAATTAGAGGCTTCTCTTGGCAAAAAAATGAAATAAATAAGATAAGGAGCGGTCATTACAGTAGTAATGACTTCCAAGACTCAAATAAAAGAAAAAGTACTGAAAATAAACAATGGGTTATCTCCCAAGAGTGCTTTTCTTTAACGCCTTTGAGCTAGGCGCAGTAATTTGCAAAGATGCTCATGTGGGCGCCATATAAGAGCTTGAAGCAAAGGTGCCATATAGGAACTTAAAGCAATAGAGAGCATCAAAAAGCAAGTATGGAACACATTTAAATCTAAACCACTTCCTATGAAAAATAGTCTTGTAAAGAGACAAGTCATAAAAGCGCAAAGCAAAAAGCATAGGAAGGCAAAACAAGTACAACTTCAAGAATTGCAACATAAAGAGGGAAAACTCAATATTGTTGAGATCCATCAAACCATGTTTCCCTCTCTCATAATAACTTTCAGTAGCATCATGAATAGAATTAACAATAGAACTATCACATAAAACATCTCTATCATGAGCCACATGCCTAAAAAAATTAATACTCCCCACATGAACAATCGTAGTAGGAGCAGATTCAACATAATAATTATTCTCATCACCATAATCATCAAAAACAGGAGGCATATTGTAATCATAACTAATTTTATCCTCAAAAGTAGGTGAATTGAAAACATTATAATCATCATCATAAACTAGAGGCTTAGTATCATCACAAGATAGAGAACTACTATGTCGCAAAGCATATTCATCAAACATATCATCATAAGAAGGAACATGGATAGCACTAATGGTACAACAATTACTAACCTTAGAATGGGTACCAAAAAGATTTTCAATATCAAAAGTAGAGTGCTTTTCCCAATCATGATCACTAACATAAGTAATAGGCATAGGAACATCATCCCAATCAGAATTATCATAATCTATAGCAGGATCATAACGCTTAGGTGAAGATACCGTGTCCTCTCGCCTTTTACTCCTCTTCTTCTTCTTCATACTCTTCTTACTCTCTCCTTTAGGAGGGAGAGACTTGAAGGGCATCTTCTCCACATACTCTGGTTTGCTGACAGAGACAACAGAAGAAACTTTGGAGGATTCCTCCTCTCTATTAATAAGATAGAAACATCTATCAGTCCTGTCATAGCTTGGCAGAATATCAAGTTTTATAAGATTTTGTATGTAAGTATTTGCAAGGCAATCTTTAGCACAATAGAGATGACAACCACGCAGGGTGCTATTAATATCAACATCATTCATATCTATCAAAGCAATCTTTCTAGATATCTCTTCACACGCCAAGAACAAAGTGAGCTCATCATGCTGATTGGGAGTAATCTTGTCATCACAATACAAACTTAAGGTACCAGAAGAGTAACTATTAGGGCTTGAGCATTGGAAATTAAAATGACCTATGTCATCGCAATGTTTACAAAGAAAAGGATAAAGCTCACAAACCTTTTTACCAATCTCACCTATATCCTTGTACCACATACTGGTTTCTTCATTTGCGTGGGTGATCCAATAATCTTCCTTGTTGTAACTCTGTTCACAAGGTCTATGTACTCCACAAAAATTAACATGCTTATAAGAAATAGGACTTTTAGAAGTTTGAGCATGTTTATTGCAATCATCAATAATAATATCACTTTCTATGCAAGTGTCCTTAAAAGGTTCATGATACACGTCCCCATTTCTTTTAGGAACATTCATATGGGAAGCAAAGGCTTTAAAGCAATCAACCATAATTTGAGGATCAAGACCATATTTAGCACTAAGCTCTTGAAAATTAGCAGTTTCAGCGAAAGACTTAATGCAATCAAACTCGTAATTCATACCTGATCCCTTACCTTTGTCGCTATCCCAACCTTCAATATTGTTTTGAATTGTCTCAAGCAGACCCCACTTGGTATCGACATCCTTGCTTGTGAAAGACCCATCAAAGCATGCATCTAGATAGTCCTTGTAATATCCTGAAAGCCTTGCATAAAAATTATTAATAACAATATTACGGGGAAGATCATGAATAGGACATTTGTGCATTAGTAACTTCAATCTTCCCCACGCTTGGGCAATGCTTTCTCCCTCATGAGGCCAAAAGTTATATATCCGATTACGATCTTTATGAATTTCACTTGGAGGATAAAACTTGGAATAAAAGAGAGACACAATTTCCTCCCATGCAATAGATGGACCATCTTCAAGCAGCCAATACCATTCCTCAGCTCTGCCTTTCAGTGACAAAGAGAATAGCTTCTTCTTAACTTGGTTCATTGAAATACCTGCACACTGGAATAACTCGCATAATTCATGTATAAAAAGCAAATGATCACCAGGATGGACAGTTCCATCTCCTAAATAGCAGTTATTCTTAACATGATCAACAATTTTCATAGGTATTTTAAAAGGATGAGGAGCACAAGCATCATTAGAAACATCACATATGGGAGATAAAATATCATCAGAGCAAACTTTCTCCACTAAAGCTGGGGGACTAAAAATATCATACTTAACAAAACCAGCTTCCCCAAGCTTAGACTTTTCTATAGCATTGGCATTAATGGTATTCAAAGCATTCGTACTAATAACATTGCTATGCGAAATAAGCTCCAAAGGATTTTCAATTTTCTCTTCAAATCTAAAATCAGGAAAAAGACTAAAGAACTCTTTGTTTTCCATTAAGCCTAACTAGTGAAAATAAAAACAAGAAACAAAAAGATGTAATTGCAGAATCTAAAGGAAATAACTCCGAGCACTCACCAGCAACTAAAAGACTTAGTAGCCAAAGGATGTGAGTACCTTTTACCTTACCTCCCCGGCAACGGCGCCAGAAAAGAGCTTGATGTCTACGCACTTCTATTCTTGTAGACACTTGTTAGGCCTCCAAGTGCAGAGGTTTGTAGAACAGCAGCAAGTTTCCCTTAAGTGGATCACCCAAGGTTTATCGAACTCAGGGAGGAAGAGGTCAAAGCTATCCCTCTCAAACAACCCTGCAATTATGATACAGAAAGTCTCTTGTGTCCCCAACACACCCAATACACTTGTCAAATGTATAGGTGCACTAGTTCGGCGAAGAGATAGTGAAATACAAGTGGTATAGATGATTATAAGTAGCAAACGTGATGTGAAATAAATATCGCTGCGAGCAAACAAGTAACAAAATAGCAAGTAAACGGTGTGCAATGCTTGGAAACAAGGCCTAGGGATCATACTTTCACTAGTGGACACACTCCCAACAATATAACATGATTGAACAAATAAACAACTTCTCTCCGCTATGGTACTCTGAATTACTCTCCTATTGAATAACACTAATCATTGTGTAGTGGCTACAGAAGCACCCCTTAAAGTTCATCAAATACATGACAAACACCACTCATAGAGATATCCAAATCAAATCACAATTCAAGATAGAAATCATTGCAACTTAGACCAAGTACTAACACGGTGCACACACTGTCAACATTACACCATGAAAGGAGGAATAGATCACTCAATACTATCATAGCAATAATTATTCTCATAATCCACAAGAGATCACAATCATAGCCTAAACCAAGTACCACCATGATGCACGCACTGTCACCGTTACACCATGGCAGTAGGAATAGATTACTTTAATAATCACCACTAGAGTACACATAATATCTGAATAATAACATCTACTTGTTCAACATGATACAAAGCTCACGATCACATAAAGATCACATCATGGGAGAAAGAGGTGAACCACATAGCTACCGGTAGAGCCCTCAGCCCCGGGGATGAACTACTCCCTCCTCATCATAGGAGACGGCAAGGTTGATGGAGATGGCGGTGAGGTCGATGGAGACGGCGGAGACGGCGATGGAGACCGATGGAGATGGCTCCGGGGGCACTTCCCCATCCCGGCAGGGTGCCGGAACAGAGACTTCTGTCCCCCGAAATTCGTCGGCGATGGCGGCGGAACTGCGGAACTCTTTCTGGAAATTTGCCGACTCCCCTAGGGTTTTCCGTCCCGAGGCTTCTTATAGGCGAAGGGGCGTCGTCAGGAGGCGACCAGGGCCTTCTCCCACATAGCTCGCGCGGCCCAGGCCTGGTCTGCAAAGGAGCGGGCTTATCTCGGCCGTCCGGACTCGGAATCAGGTGAATTTTATATCCAGAACGTTCACCGTGAAATTCCCTACAACTTTGTATTTGAAGAGTTTTCCGTTTGACGCCGTCTTCGACCCGTAACGTGACCATCTTCGAAAAAAGTTCTGGTACAGATTTCTGGAAAGTCCCAATTTGACTCCAATAAGGTTTCCACTTGTATTCTTGGTAATTCCTGCACATCAAAGTGTAAAACAAGAACATTGCGCACTTTTGCAACTATTAGTAGGTTAGTCCAAATAAATCATAAAAGTATCACAAAGTGTAGACAAAACATATAGCAATTGGTGTAAAACAAGCATGGAGCATTAAAAATTATAGATACGTTTGCAACGTATCAACGGCCGGCATTTGTCTTCCTCGTCCAACACATACGCAGCAACAGGAAACCCTAACGAGAATGGCTGGCAGTGCGGGAGGCTTACCGGTGGCTTGGGGGCGGCGGCGGAGGTCTGGCGAGGGTCGGCGGGGCGGCGGTGGTCTCGCAGGGGGTCAGGGCGGCTTCGGGTGGCATCTCTAGCGCAGGGGCATCGGCTCTTGCGGGCAGTCCGGGCTTCTCCTCGGACGGCGGTGATCCCTGGAACGGCTCGACGGCGGCGCCTCCGGCGAACTCTGCGCAGGGAAAAGATCCGTAGGCATTAACTGAGGTCAGGGGACGGGTATTTGGAGGGAAAAGAGGCTGGGCAAGGCTTGGGGAGGGCGGCCACCTTCTCGGTGCTTCGTAGAGAGCTTCGACTCTCTCCCTCCCTCTCTGCAGCGAGAGGGAGAGGAGGGCAGCGCCGCAGCACTCTAGAGTGGGGTGGGGGAGGGGAGTGGAATGGTGTGGGGAGTGAGAGGCTCGGGGTGGGGGTTTTATAGCGAGGGAGGAGCTCAGGTGAGAGGGGTGGGCGGTGGCGTTGCCCAACCAGCGAGCGAGGGCTGACGTTGGGGCTGGGGATGCTGCTGATGTAGTAGGGCAGTCGTCAGCAAGCAAGAGTCGAGGTGCTAGGGCGGGCTAGGTCGATGGGCAACGTTCCCTGGGAGGGAAACATGATAGGGTTCAACCGCTCGGTCTCCCTCCTATCGATGGGAACGAGCAGGGGTGAGAGAGATCTAGCCAGGGTGTTGGGCTGGGCTTGGGAGGAAATCAGAGAGAGGGAAGGGGTTGGCAGCCGGTTTTTTTAAAACAAACAAAACTTGGCACAAAATTTGAATTTAGAAGGAGTTCAAATGTTTTGAAAAGTGGAAGTTGTGCATGCAACAAGTTTGGGGATGGGGTGCTTGAAGAATCCTTGGAATGGACATGGTATTTTATTTCCAAGAAAAGGTGCTCAAATTGTGATTCAAAAGAGCAAGAAAAGGATTTATTCAAATAGGAGAATTTGAATAAATAGAGTTTGATGCTATGGCCAAACTTGAATAAGGTCAAGAATGAGAGGTTTGCAATGGGTGCAGTTTTTTTTTGTGTGGAGGCCTATTACCCAATCCACCAAAATTTTGTGAGAAGGGAATTTCATTTGATACAAAAGGTTTGGCAAATAAATGTGAGGAAGCATTTTTAATAGGGTGGAAAAGGTTCCTACTTTGTTTTGGAATCAATAAGGTAAGGAGGGAGGGTATGGGTGATTTCAAAATTTTGGAAGATAAACAAGGAGGGTAAATGGATATTCATGCATTCTACCCAAATGTGGGCATTGCATGGTTTTACCAATAAAATAGACCTTGGAGCAAGAAAAGATGGTATTAATCCTCACATTAAACTTTTGATGTTCAAAAACAAATATCATTACATAAAGAAAATTTGGTAAATCAAAGTATGGGATACTTCTAGAGAACTATGTGAGTGAGCAAGAGGTAAATAGAAATGTAGAAGTAAAGTTGAGAGAGAAACAATTTTATTCCAAGATTACAAAAGAGAAAGTAATCTCATAGGTCACTTGGACCTATGGTTTCTGTTCCATAAAACAGAATGATTTCGAAGGTAGCGTTGGAGGAGGAAAAACTTGGTATGGAAGATTTTTCTTGAGAAAGTGAGTGAGACCAAAAAGATATGATCCGCATCTTAAGTCGAAAAGAGAGGAGGAAAGCCAAGAGAAAAATTAAGGGTTTGCTAGAGATGAAGACACAAGGTTTGGATTGAGCTATGCTCATCTATATGTAGCTCAAGAATGAATGAGAATGAAATAGAATGAGTTTTGCATAGGGGAGGTGGTAGGGGTGAGGTGATGGAGAGGGTGCAGTTTAAGATGTTGTTTTGAGGGTTTCTAAAATATGCTGGAAGGATAGTGTTTAGAGCTAAAGATAAGCATGAACCTTATTAGGTAAAAACTAAAGGTGATGTGTTGGGTCACAGACCCAAGTAGGTATTACTATCACACAAGAATTCTAACAAGGTCATCTTGTCTGTGCTTACAAGATGATCATGTCATGGAGAATACTTTGAAAATGATTTGAGGAAGAAAAGAGTTTTGAGGGAGCTACCCTGGTTTGGGTATTTCTATTTTCTTGAAAAACAAGGGGAACACTATACCCCCTTTCTTAAGGATTTCTTCTATAGAAATACATTTGGGAAAATATTTTGAAAAACCTAAGCTTGTAAAATATTAGCTTTGCAAAAATAGTGGAATTAATTATAGATCCCTATAGATCTTACAAATACTTAGTTTTTGGAAACACCTTTCTATCAAAAGAATCTTGGCTATTTGCTTTGAAAAAGTCAAATCATTTTAGAAAATGAGAGGTTGCCAAGATAATCTATTTACCAAAACGTTTTTAGTGTGACATGATCAAGAGCACAAAAATTGTGTTTATTAACAAACTTGATTCAAGGAAACAATTCTCACAGACAAGGTTACACAACAAACAAGTCAAACATGCACAAAAGCTTATTGGGATTGATCAATTAAAAAAAATTGTCGGCCCCCATTTTTGCCTTACTAAACTTTGCTTAAACATGTTTACAAAAGTTGGAGTGTCACATGAACAGGTGCCGTAGAAGAGCCAACATGCGCAGCAGGTGGGCTGAAAGATTGCGTCCCAATAGTGCGGACCGGGTCACTGAATCGGAGGTCGGGCGCACCTAGCGATAAGCCATCTGGGAACACAGGACGAGCGCCAGGAGCGAACAGGGGCTGAGCGCCAGAAGCGTAGCCAGCTGACGGCCCAGTATCAAGACGTGGCCCATGGGCTGAAACGCCAGAGATGTCAGAGACGGGCGTACGAGGGCCATACGCGGCATTCAAGGCCGCTAGGGTTCCCAGTGACGCATCGCCCACGCCGCCAGAGGACGCGAACTCTCGTGGAAAAGCAACGGCGTTGGAGGTCACCGGAGAGGCAGGCGGCGCAGGGGCGGTGGGTGAGGTAGGGACCGTCACCGGATCAGGGGGCGCAGGGGGCGACAAGGTGAAGAGCCCGACCAAGTTGGTCGAAGCGGAAGCAAACGGTGATGGCGCGGGCGGGCCGGAGCTCACCGGAGCCTGTAGAAGCGCCGCCAGTCGCAGCGGCAGCAGGGAAAAGAACGTCGGCGGCAAGTAGGAGACGTATGGCGCGGCAGACAGAGTGGTGGCGGTGATGGAGGTCATCGGCGGCGCCGTCGAGCTGGTCGAAGCGAAAGCGGCGGAAGTCATGGCTAGATTGAATCGTGGGCTCAATACCATGTAAAACTAGAATTTGGTGGCAAGGGCTCGATAGCCTCTAGGGCTCGGCTCTCTTTGATTTATATTAGTCACAATACAAAGTACAAGTTAAAGTCCATCTAGGACAATTAGGGCATGTACAGCGCTAGGCTCTTATGGAGGCGCTTAAGTTGCAAAAAAAAAATTTATCGTGAGGCATTAACGTAAGAACCTAGGAGTCCAACGCGCGACACTAGGATGAGGCGCTAGTCCTTTCGTTCCTGCGCGCAAATAGCTTCGGTCGCTGGATGATTGTTACAAACAGAGGAAAAAAAAGGATGAAGCGCTGGGCGCCTAGTTTTGCGCCGACGCATAGCCGAATCCTGGGATCGGGTAGAATTTTGATGAAACGACCGAGAAATTAACCCTAGCGTCTGTGATTGGCGCCCCCATTGTACATGCCCTTACAGAATACTTATAGGCGAATTTTCTCTTTAGCGAACAACCGCGCCGCGCGGTCAGCCTATTCGCGCGAAACGCCCGCGCGGAGCGCTACGCGTTTTGTCGTTTTCTCATTCACCTATCCCCGCGCGGACGACATGTCACGCCACCAGCCACCAGCCCGCGTGGAGCTGGCCACGCCACCGCGCGCATACAGCTTGCACGCACAGTACCAGCCTGTTTTTTCCCCAGTCATGAGGCAGCAATAAATGCATGCATGGAAAGCGATTCCTCCTCCTTGTTCCTTCGTTTTTCTTTACTACTCCCTCCGTGCTAAAATGTAAGCCTTTTTAAAGAGCTAACTTAGTTTTCTAAAAAGGCTTATATTTTAGGATAGAGATAATAGTAAATATGTACGTACACACATGTCTCTAAAATATATAATATGTCTTTTGAATGTAATTTATATTTAAGTAAAACACATGTCTTTTGATTTTTATTTCTTTTTTCTATGTTATATGTTTTACTGCCGGAGTGACTTCAATAGGTTTCATAGCCCAACGAACTTGCATATAAATAATGCAATAGGTCTCGTGCTTTTTGTTTAGTACTTCATGACATTTAACATCCACATACTACACTATGTCCTGATTATGATTTTGATGATATAATTTTCATATATTCAATAATAACTATCAAGAAAACTTAATGGTTTAAAATTAAGATTTTAAAACGATAAATTAGGACCCGCACCGAAAGGCCAAACACATATACACTGATATACACGCACACCATGCTCACGAACCGGACGCAAATCAAGGGTGGGTGCTAGCCAGGCATGAGAGCATCTCCAGCCACGAGCCCGGCGAGGCCCCCTATACCTTGTTTTTTTATTCGGACGGCGAAAATCGGCCCAGTCGCGCCCCCGGTTCCTCGATTTCGCTCGGATTTGGGCATTCATCCATCCGGCGAGCCCAGACCATCCCCGGCCTTCCGGGGCGCGCTCGGGGACTCCGGACGAAAGAAGCGCGCGTGAAACGGCGAGGAAATTTCCCGCGTGTCGTGTGGCCCTGATGCGTGGTGAATGACCAGCCCGTTGGGAAACCCAAGAGAAAGGTATGATGAGTATAGCAGCTAGTTTTCCCTCAGTTAAGAAACCAAGGTTTATGTCAATCAGGAGAGAAAAGCAGACAATGTGACTGAAGGTGATGCTTGCTAGTTTGCGACAGCTTCGGACAATTTATATATGGCACCTCGTCCAAGCTTTGCTTGCTAGCTGCAACGTGGAACCTGCACACACACAACCAAGTACTTTGTTCCCAACTTACGATGAGGTTGTCAATCTCACCGGTTTGCTTGAAACAAAGGTTATGAGCGTATCGAGTGGAAAGCAGTAGAAGTATGCGAGTAAAGTAAACAGTGCGAGTAAAGTAAACAGGTGATAGCAATATGATGGGAATAGGACCGGGGTCCACAGTTCACTAGTGGTGTCTCTCTATAAGATAAATAACACATGCTGGGTAAACAAATTACAGTTGGGCAATTGATAGAATAAAGATAAACGTGATATGTCAAGAAGATCACTATGAGATTTACTCTGGGCATTACAACAAAATACATAGACCGCCATCCAACTGCATCTATGACTAATAATCCACTTGTGGCGAATCAATCCGAGAACTCCACAAGTATTAAGTTACGAACAACAGATAATTGCATTAAGCAAAGTGTGTAATGTAAACAAAGCATATGCCCTTGAGCATATGAATGTTGTTTTCTCCCCAGTAGCAACAGCACATCTACAACCTTAGAGGTTTCTGTCACCCCCCCAGGTTAAATAGGGGCATGAACCCACTATCAAGCATAAATACCCCCTCTTGGAGTCACTAGCAACTACTCGGCCAAGATAGCTACTAACAACGGAGAGCATGCAAGATTATAAACAACATAGAGATAACATAAGATATATTTCAGTACAACAACTCAATCATAACACCAATATTCATCGGATCCCAACAAACCAAACATGTAGAATTACATAACGGTGATCTCAATCATGTAGGGCAGCTCATGAGATCTAAACATGAAGCACATGGTGGAGAAGACAACCATCTAGCCACTGCTATGGACCCATAGTCCAAGGTAGACTACTCACTCATCGCTCCGGAGGCAAGCATGGCGATGAAGAAGACCTCCAGTGGTGATTCCCCTCTCTGGCAGGGTGCCGGGAAGAGCTTCTGGACCCTCCCAATCTTCGGGTCGACGGCGGCGGCGGATCGCGATGTGTTCTAGAAAATTGATCGGGTACTTAGGTTTTTCCCGTCGGGGGGTCTTTATAGGCGAAGGGGCGATGTCAGAGGTGGAGCCAGGTGGCCTCACACCTGGCTGGCGCGGCCCAGGCCCTGGCCGCACCGGCCTGGTGTGTGGGGCCCCTGTGGCTCCCCTCCTAGTCCTCTTCGGATCTCTGGAAGCTCCCGGACAAAATAAGACTTCAGGAACTTGTTTCGTCCAATTCTGAGAATATTTCCTGTGTATCACTTCTGAAACATAAAAACAGCAGAAAACAGGGAACTGGCACTGTTGCGACTTGTTAATAGGTTAGTTCTGGAAAATGCATAAAAGTGCCACGAAGTGTAACGAAACAGTAGGCAAATGGTGTAAAAACAAGCATGGAGCATCAAAAATTATAGATACGTTGAAGACGTATCAAGCATCCCCAAGCTTAACTCCTGCTCGTCCTCGAGTAGGTAAATGATAACAAAAGAATAATTTTTGAGGTGACATGCACCTACACAATCTTGATCATATATGTAAGAATTTGTGAGCTGGGATCATAAGAACTTAAAACATAGGCATGAAGATATAATCTTGACAATAAGAAACTTAGCAACCATGTTGTAAACATGCAAATGAACACAAATAAAAGATCATGAAAATGAAACAATGAAAGTCAAACGTGTTATCAAATCATAAGGAAAAACATACAAATGGTTTTCAGCTTGTCCTTCATAGAGAGCAAAACATAAATGCATAGGACACCTTCAAGTTTAAGAGGGCGACTAGATACAAATAATTTGAGAACAAGTGAAACCAACAATATGAATCAATCAATGAAAACTTTGGGACAATGCACATTATACTAAGAATGACAACTATGCTCTCTTAATGGTGCATAAAGAAAGAAGGTGGTGACTCAACATAAAAGTAGAAGAAAGGCCCTTCGCAGAGGGAAGCAGTGATTGCAAGTTTTATAACCTTAAAAAATTATGTTACTTACCGGCTTTGAGCTCTCATTGCCCTCGTCATAAGCATCTTGAATGGTTAAAGTTAATGCGAGAACAATTATGATGCATATGCTTGACAAATCATAAGTTGAAAACCTCGTGTCCCGTGAATACGAGTACCCAAACCTCACGCTACTTTACTTAGAGTCCCAAGCAAGGCTCTTGTCATTGTAAGTATATGCATATCATTGAGAACCGCCAATGGGGTACCTCCGTGCCCGATGACATGGAACAAGCCCACACCAAAATGATAGGACAAGCAGACAATGAACACCTCGACATCTCTTTTATTTGCCATTTGTTTAGCTTTTTATTGTGAGATGCGTCATCGAATGTTCACCATGGGTATGCTGCAAATTTCCACCATGAATTATGCATGGCTTAGATTAGCGGCCCGGCGTTTCCCTAACACATATAAAAACTCCATGATCCCCACAAGATTCCCAATTCATTTCACACCGCGGGCATCCATAAACGAAAGATCACGATATCAACTCAAATAAGAAGTGCAATGTTGAAAGCTTGCCCATGACTGCATGGATGGGCTAGCCTCTGATGGCTAGTTGATGAAGGAGATTATTCTTCTTCGTCCCCCAGCAGCAATCCTTGTGCGTGGTGAATGACCAGCCCGTTGGGAACCCCAAGAGGAAGGTGTGATGAGTATAGCAGTTGGTTTTCCCTCAGTTAAGAAACCAAGGTTTAATGTCGATCTTGAAGAGGAGAGACGGTGACGACTGAAGGTGATGCAGACTGGCTTAATAACACTCCAACAAGGGCGCCGTTAACGATACTTGTTGACTCGTCTTCGGCCAGTAGCAACGCGGAACCTGCACACAACACAACCAAGTACTTTGTTCCCAACTTGCGATGAGGTTGTCAATCTCACCGGTTTGCTTGAAACAAAGGTTATGAGTGTATTGAGTGGAAAACAGTAGAGTATGCGAATAGAGTAAACAGTGCGAGTAAAGTAAACAGGTAATAGCAATATGATGGAAATAGGACCGGGGTCCACAGTTCACTAGTGGTGTCTCTCCATAAGATAAATAACACATGCTGGGTAAACAAATTACAGTTGGGCAATTGATAGAATAAAGATAAACGTGATATGTCAAGAAGATCACTATAAGATTTACTCTGGGCATTACAACAAAATACATAGACCGCCATCCAACTGCATCTATGACTAATAATCCACTCCCGGGGATATCAATCCGAACACCCCATGAGTATTAAGTTGCGAACAACAGATAATTGCATTAAGCAAAGTGTGTAATGTAAACAAAGCATATGCCCTTGAGCATATGAATGTTGTTTTCTCCCTAGTAGCAACAGCACATCTACCACCTTAGAGGTTTCTGTCACTCCCCCAGGTGAAATAGAGGCATGAACCCACTATCGAGCATAAATACCCCCTCTTGGAGTCACTAGCAACTACTCGGCCAAGATAGCTACTAACAACGGAGAGCATGCAAGATCATAAACAACATAGAGATAACAAAAGATATAATTCAGTACAGCAACTTAATCATAAACACCAATATTCATCGGATCCCAACAAACCAAACATGTAGAATTACATAACGGTGATCTCAATCATGTAGGGCAGCTCATGAGATCTAAACATGAAGCACATGGTGGAGAAGACAACCATCTAGCTACTGCTATGGACCCATAGTCCAAGGTAGACTACTCACTCATCGCTTCGGAGGCAAGCATGGCGATGAAGAAGACCTCCGGTGGCGATTCCCCTCTCCGGCAGGGTGCCGGGAAGAGCTTCTGGACCCTCCCGATCTTCGGGTCGACGGTGGCAGCGGATCGCGATGTGTTCTGGAAATCTGATCGGGGTACTTAGGTTTTTTTCCATCGGGGGGTCTTTATAGGCGAAGGGTCGATGTCAGAGGAGGGGCCAGGCGCCCTCACACGGGGGTGGCGCGGGCCAGGGGCTGGCTGCGCCACCCCTGTGTGTGGGGCCCTGGTGCCCCCCTCCTACTTCTCTTCGGATCTCTGGAAGCTTCCGGGTAAAATAAGACTTCGGGAACTTGTTTTGTCCAATTCCGAGAATATTTCCTGTGTATCACTTCTGAAACACAAAAACAGCAGAAAACAGGAAACTGGCACTGTGGCACTTGTTAATAGGTTAGTTCCGAAAAATGCATAAAAGTGCCACTAAGTGTAACGAAACAATAGGCAAATGGTGTAAAAACAAGCATGGAGCATCAAAAATTATAGATATGTTTGAGACGTATCAAGCATCCCCAAGCTTAACTCCTGCTCGTCCTCGAGTAGGTAAGTGATAACAAAAGAATAATTTTTGAGGTGACATGCACCTACACAATCTTGATCATATATGTAAGCATTTGTGAGCTGGGATCATAAGAACTTACAACATGGGCATGAAGATATAATCATGACAATAAGAAACTTAGCAACCATGTTGTAAACATGCAAATGAACACAAACAAAAGATCATGAAAATGAAACAATGAAAGTCAAACGTGTGTTCAAATCATAAGGAAAAACATACAAATGGTTTTCAGCTTGTCCTTCAAAGAGAGCAAAACATAAATGCATAGGACACCTTCAAGTTTAAGAGGGCGACTAGATACAAATAATTTAAGAACAAGTGAAACCAACAATATGAATTGATGTCTACGCACTTCTATTCTTGTAGACACTTGTTGGGCCTCCAAGTGCAGAGGTTTGTAGAACAGCAGCAAGTTTCCCTTAAGTGGATCACCCAAGGTTTATCGAACTCAGGGAGGTTAGAGGTCAAAGCTATCCCTCTCAAGCAACCCTGCAATTACGATACAGAAAGTCTCTTGTGTCCCCAACACACCCAATACACTAGTCAGATGTATAGGTGCACTAGTTCGGCGAAGAGATAGTGAAATACAAGTAGTAGTGATGATTATAAGTAGCAAACGTGTTGTGAAATAAATATCGCTGCGAGCAAACAAGTAACAAAATAGCAAGTAAACGGTATGCAAAGCTTGGAAACAAGGCCTAGGGATCATACTTTCACTAGTGGACACACTCCCAACAATATAACATGAATGAACAAGTAACTTCTCTTTGCTAAGGTACTCTGAATTACTCTCCTATTGAACATAACTAATCATCGCGTAGTGGCTACAGAAGCACCCCTTAAAGTTCATCAAGTACTTGACAAACACCACTCATAGAGATACCCAAATCAGATCACAACTCAAGATAGAAATCATTGCAACTTAAACCAAGTACTAACACGGTGCACACACTGTCAACATTACACCATGAAAGGAGGAATAGATCACTCAAACTATCATAGCAATAATTATTCTCATAATCCACAAGAGATCACAATCATAGCCTAAACCAAGTACCACCATGATGCACGCACTGTCACCGTTACACCATAGCAGGAGGAATAGATTACTTTAATAATCACCACTAGAGTACACAAAATATCTGAATAATAACATGTACTTGTTCAACATGATACAAAGCTCACGATCACATAAAGATCACATCATGGGAGAGAGAGGTGAACCACATAGCTACCGGTAGAGCCCTCAGCCCCGGGGATGAACTACTCCCTCCTCATCATAGGAGACAACAAGGTTGATGGAGATGGCGGTGAGGTCGATGGAGATGGCGGAGACGGCGATGGAGATCGATGTAGATGGCTCCGGGGGCACTTCCCCGTCCCGGCAGGGTGCCGGAACAGAGACTTCTGTCCCCCGAAATTCGTCGGCGACGGCGGTGGAGCTGCGGAACTGTTTCTGGAAAATTGCCGAATCCCCTAGGGTTTTCCATCCCGAGGCTTTATATAGGCGAAGGGGCGTCGTCAGGGGTGGAGCCAGGCTCCCACACACGGGCCCCGCGCGGCCAGACCCTTGCCCGCGCGAGCCATGTGTGAGGAGGCCTGGTGGCCCCTCTCCTTCGCCTCTTCGGATGTCTGGATGCTCCCGGGAAAAATAAGACTTCTGGCTTTGGTTTTGTCCAATTCCGAGAATATTTCCTGTGTATCACTTCTGAAACACAAAAACAGCAGAAAACAGGGAACTGGCACTGTGGCACTTGTTAATAGGTTAGTTCCGGAAAATGCATAAAAGTGCCACTAAGTGTAACAAAACAATAGGCAAATGGTGTAAAAACAAGCATGGAGCATCAAAAATTATAGATACGTTTGAGACGTATCAAGCATCCCCAAGCTTAACTCCTGCTCGTCCTCGAGTAGGTAAGTGATAACAAAAGAATAATTTTTGAGGTGACATGCACCTACACAATCTTGATCATATATGTAAGCATTGTGAGCTGGGATCATAAAAACTTAAAACATGGGCATGAAAGATATAATCTTGACAATAAGAACTTAGCAACCATGTTGTAAACATGCAAATGAACACAAACAAAAGATCATGATAACGAAACAATGAAAGCCAAACGTGTGTTCAAATCATAAGGAAAAACATACAAATGGTTTTCAGCTTGTCCTTCAAAGAGAGCAAAACATAAATGCATAGGACACCTTCAAGTTTAAGAGGGCGACTAGATACAAATAATTTAAGAACAAGTGAAACCAATCATCATGAGTCAATCAATGAACTTTGGGACAAGGCATATCACACTAAGAATGACAACTATGCTCTCTTAATGGTGCATAAAGAAAGAAGGTGGTGACTCAACATAAAAGTAAAAGAAAGGCCCTTCGCAGAGGGAAGCATTGATTGAGCATGTGCTAGAGCTTTTCATTTGTAAAACAGAGATAAAACTTGGGTTTTGAGAGGTGGTTGCTTTTGTCAACGACTAGCAATGGGGTTCTTACTATCTTCCATACAAAAATGAAGCAAGTTTTTGAGAGAGAGATTGGCACTTTTGTGCTCTTTTTATAAAACTTGGCACTCCTCCCCACCTTTTTTCCTTTCTCAAACCATGGCTAACCGATTCCATCGGGTGCCCACCAACATTCACATTCCATGGAGGAGTGCCTTTTTTCTTTCTTTTTTCTCTTTTTTTTTCTTTTTGGAATAAGCAATATGGAAGATAGCAAATCCGACCACTACGTCCCCATGAGCTGAAAACAGTGTCACAAAACGAGAAGTGTTTTGAAGGTTTTTTGAAAGGTAGCACATGAAAATTTACTTGGAATGGCTTACAAATACCATGCATAGGAATTTATAGTGGACACAATGGCAAACTTGGTTTTTGGGAGTTGGATGCACGAGTAGAGCTCATACTCAGTACAAGGCGAGGGCTAGCAAAAGACTGGGAGCGACCAACTAAGAGAGCAATAATGGCCATAATCATGCAAAGCGACAAAGCGACATTAAAAGAAGCATAAGATGGCATCAAAAGTCAAAAACTAAATGATCATGAAGGCTAATGGCGACTTTGTATGAGTCTAACATGTGTGAGCATGCGCCAAGTCAACCCAAATAAAGCATCAAGGAAAAAACCAAAATAATGCTTCCATACAATAAAAACAACGCATGATTTTTTCAAAGGCTCATTAAGCAATCTCAGTTATTTGAGACAAGTCATGCTACAGCAAAACCACTAAGTATACTATCAAAAAGACATCAAGCATGACATGAAAAAGCCTAAGCCGCAGTCTACACAAGCTCCTTCTTGTACCACTATTTTGCATAAAGCTTTTTCTCTTTTCCAACACCATTCGAACTTTTTATAAACACCTCTTTTGATAAAAACCAATAAAGGCCAGAGGCAAAAATACACCTTGATGAAAAGATATAACAAGATCTGAACGCAAATCAAGGCAAAAATGAAAACCAAAAGCAGTAGCGGAAAAGGAAGAACACTCGGTGAACGATAAGAGTGAAAACTAGAGTGTTCTTGGCAAATGAAAAGCGAGTTCATCTCCTCCAAAAGAAACATGATGTGATCTAACTATTTATTGCAGCAAACAAAACTAAACTAACTAAGAAAACTAAAACAACTGACGCTCCAAGAAAAACACATAGTGCATGAAGCAATAAAAATATAGTGTTTTGAAAGGTGACCTGATTTTTGCCGATGAAGAAGGGGTGCCTCGGGGGCATCCCCAAGCTTTGACGCTTGTACTTCTTGATATTTCTTGGGGTGATGCATGGGCATCCCCAAGCTTGAGCTTTTGTCCATTCTTCAACTCATCTCATCATTCTCCAATCCCTACACTTGAAAACTTCCTTCATACAAAACTAAACACAATTCTATTAGCAACATTAGTGTAAGCATAAAATATATTCAACCTCTTTTAGCTTCAGGTTTCAACCCAAAACCACCACATATTAAGCATATACTACTGTAGCAACTTCCCCAAAAGTTCCATAATCAAAAGAACTCAAAAGAAAGCGATAAAGTGGCAAACACAAATATTGGCAGAAATCTGTCAAAACTGAACAGCTGACAAAGGTCGAATTTTTGAGGGATTTTATGTTGCTCAAATCAAAAAGTGTTCAACTAACAAAAGTTTGGATATAACCTGGGGCATATGCTCAAGAAATCGCAGGTCCAAAAGATATACAGAGAATTTATACGAATTTTTACGGTGCAGCACCGAAAACAGTTTCAGGACAGCAACATCCTCAAATCTTACCTCACTCAAATTAGAGGCTTCTCTTGGCACAAAAACTAAATAAAAAAGATAAGGAGCGGTTATTACAGTAGTAATAACTTCCAAGACTCAAATAAAAGAAAAAGTACTGAAAATAAAACAATGGGTTATCTCCGAAGAGTGCTTTTCTTTAACGCCTTTGAGCTAGGCGCAGTAATTTGCAAAGATGCTCATGTGGGCGCCATATAAGAGCTTGAGGCAAAGGCGCCATATAGGAACTTAAAGCAATAGAGAGCATAAAAAAGCAAGTATGGAAGACATTTATATCTGAACCACTTCCTATGAAAAATAGTCTTGTAAAGAGACAAGTCATGAAAGCGCAAAGCAAAAAGCATAGGAAGGCAAAACAAGTACAACTTCAAGAATTGCAACATAAAGAGGGGAAATTCAATATTATTGAGATCCATCAAACCATGTTTCCCTCTCTCATAATAACTTTCAGTAGCATCATGAATAGAACTAACAATATAACTATCACATAAAGCATCCCTATCATGAGCCACATGCATAAAAGAATTAATACTCACCACAGGAACAATAGTAGTAGGAGCAGATTCAACAGAATAATTATTCTCATCACCATAATCATCATAAATAGGAGGCATATTGTAATCATAACTAATTTTATCCTCAATAGTAGGTGAACTAAAAATATTATACTCATCATCATAGCCATCATAAACTATAGGTTTAGTATCATCACAAGCTAGAGAGCAACTATTTCGCAAAGCATATTCTTCAAACATATCATCATAAGAAGGAACATCATATAGGGGAGATAAAATATCATCAGAGCAAACTTTCTCCACTATAGCTGGGGAACTAAAAATATCATGCATAACAAAACCAGCTTCCCCAAGCTTAGACTTTTCGAAAACAGTGTTCAAAGCATTCATACTAACAAAACTATTAGCATGCGAATTAAGCTCCAAAGGTTTTTCAATTTTCTCTTCAAACACTTCATATCTAAACTCAGGAAAAAGACTAAAGAACTCATTGTTTTCCATTAAGCCTAACTAGTGAAAATAAAAACAAGAAACAAAAAGATGTAATTGCAGAATCTAAAGGAAATAACTCCGAGCACTCACACAGGAGGATGCGAGTACCTTTTACCTTACCTCCCCGGCAACGACGCCAGAAAAGAGCTTGATGTCTACGCACTTCTATTCTTGTAGACACTTGTTGGGCCTCCAAGTGCAGAGGTTTGTAGAACAGCAGCAAGTTTCCCTTAAGTGGATCACCCAAGGTTTATCGAACTCAGGGAGGTTAGAGGTCAAAGCTATCCCTCTCAAGCAACCCTGCAATTACGATACAGAAAGTCTCTTGTGTCCCCAACACACCCAATACACTTGTCAGATGTATAGGTGCACTAGTTCGGCGAAGAGATAGTGAAATACAAGTAGTAGTGATGATTATAAGTAGCAAACGTGTTGTGAAATAAATATCGCTGCGAGCAAACAAGTAACAAAATAGCAAGTAAACGGTATGCAAAGCTTAGAAACAAGGCCTAGGGATCATACTTTCACTAGTGGACACACTCCCAACAATATAACATGAATGAACAAGTAACTTCTCTTTGCTAAGGTACTCTGAATTACTCTCCTATTGAACATAACTAATCATCGCGTAGTGGCTACAGAAGCACCCCTTAAATTTCATCAAGTACTTGACAAACACCACTCATAGAGATACCCAAATCAGATCACAACTCAAGATAGAAATCATTGCAACTTAAACCAAGTACTAACACGGTGCACACACTGTCAACATTACACCATGAAAGGAGGAATAGATCACTCAAACTATCATAGCAATAATTATTCTCATAATCCACAAGAGATCACAATCATAGCCTAAACCAAGTACCACCATGATGCACACACTGTCACCGTTACACCATAGCAGGAGGAATAGATTACTTTAATAATCACCACTAGAGTACACAAAATATCTGAATAATAACATGTACTTGTTCAACATGATACAAAGCTCACGATCACATAAAGATCACATCATGGGAGAGAGAGGTGAACCACATAGCTACCGGTAGAGCCCTCAGCCCTGGGGATGAACTACTCCCTCCTCATCATAGGAGACAGCAAGGTTGATGGAGATGGCGGTGAGGTCGATGGAGACGGCGGAGACGGCGATGGAGATCGATGGAGATGGCTCCGGGGGCACTTCCCCGTCCCGGCAGGGTGCCGGAACAGAGACTTCTGTCCCCCGAAATTCGTCGGCGACGGCGGCGGAGCTGCGGAACTGTTTCTGGAAAATTGCCGAATCCCCTAGGGTTTTCCGTCCCGAGGCTTTATATAGGCGAAGGGGCGTCGTCAGGGGTGGAGCCAGGCTCCCACACACGGGCCCCGCGCGGCCAGACCCTTGCCCGCGCGAGCCATGTGTGAGGAGGCCTGGTGGCCCCTCTCCTTCGCCTCTTCGGATGTCTGGATGCTCCCGGGAAAAATAAGACTTCTGGCTTTGGTTTCGTCCAATTTCGAGAATATTTCCTGTGTATCACTTCTGAAACACAAAAACAGCAGAAAACAGGGAACTGGCACTGTGGCACTTGTTAATAGGTTAGTTCTGGAAAATGCATAAAAGTGCCACTAAGTGTAACGAAACAATAGGCAAATGGTGTAAAAACAAGCATGGAGCATCAAAAATTATAGATACGTTTGAGACGTATCATGAATCAATCAATGAACTTTGGGACAATGCATATCACACTAAGAATGACAACTATGCTCTCTTAATGGTGCATAAAGAAAGAAGGTGGTGACTCAACATAAAAGTAAAAGAAAGGCCCTTCGCAGAGGGAAGCAGTGATTGCAAGTTTTATAACCTTCAAAAATTATGGTACTTACCGGCTTTGAGCTCTCATTGCCCCCATCATAAGCATCTTGAATGGTTAAAGTTAATGCGAGAACAATTATGATGCATATGCTTGACAAATCATAAGTTGAAAACCTCATGTCCCGTGAATACGAGTACCCAAACCTCATGCTACTTTACTTAGAGTCCCAAGCAAGGCTCTTGTCATTGTAAGTATATGCATATCATTGAGAACCGCCAATGGGGTACCTCCGTGCCCGATGACATGGAACAAGCCCACACCAAAATGACAGGACAAGCAGACAATGAACACCTCAACATCTCTTTTATTTGCCTTTTGTTTAGCTTTTTATTGTGAGATGCGTCGTCGTATGTTCACCATGGGTATGCTGCAAATTTCCACCATGAATTATACATGGCTTAGATTGGCGGCCCGGCATTTCCCTAACACATATACAAACTCCATGATCCCCACAAGATTCCCAATTCATTTCACACCGCGGGTATCCATAAACAAAAGATCACGATATCAACTCAATTAAGAAGTGCAATGTTGAAAGCTTGCCCATGACTGCATGGCTGGGCTAGAATCCAACTTACAACTTGCAAGCATAACAACTCAACATAAGAGACCACAATGTCAAATTTTTAAGAACAGGAAAAAGTAAAGTGTGCCTTCCGGTTCGTGAGAGCTTTACTGACCGAATTTCGCATAACACTGGTAAGAGTTTAATTTGAAGAGAAAATAAAAGCAAGTCAAATTTACTTGGAATAGCAAATTGCTAGTAGGTATGTATGGTGGACACTTTGGAAAACTTTGGCTTTTAGGAGTTGGATGCACGAGTAGAGCTCATACTCAGTACAAGGCGAGGGCTAGCAAAAGACTGGGAGCGTCCAACTAAGAGAGCAATAATGGCCATAATCATGCAAAGCGACAAAGCGACATTAAAAGAAGCATAAGATGGCTTCAAAAGTCAAAAACTAAATGATCATGAAGGCTATTGGCGACTTTGTAAGAGTCTAACATGTGTGAGCATGCGCCAAGTCAACCCAAATAAAGCATCAAGGAGAAAACCAAAATAATGCTTCCATACAATAAAAACAACGGATGATTTTTTTCAAAGGCTCATTAAGCAATCTCAGTTATTTGAGACAAGTCATGCTACAGCAAAACCACTAAGCATACTATCAAAAAGACATCAAGCATGACATGAAAAAGCCTAAGCCGCAGTCTACACAAGCTCCTTCTTGTACCACTATTTTGCACAAAGCTTTTTCTCTTTTCCAACACCATTTGAAATTTTTATAAACACCTCTTTTGATGAAAACCAATAAAGATCAGAGGCACAAATACACCTTGATGAAAAGATATGGCAAGGTCTGAATACAAATCAAGGCGAAAATGAAAACCAAAAGCAGTAGCAGAAAAAGAAGAACACTCGGTGAACGATAAGAGTGAAAAACTAAGTGTTCTTGGCAAATGAAAATGAGTACATCTCCTCCAAAGGAAATTTGTTGGGGTCCAACCATTTATTGCAGCAAACAAAACAAACTAACAAAGAAAAGTAAAACAACTGACGCTCCAAGAAAAACACATAGTGCATGAAGCAATAAAAATATAGTGTTTTGAAAGGTGACCTGATTTTTGCCGATGAAGAAGGGGTGCCTCGGGGGCATCCCCAAGCTTTGACGCTTGTACTTCTTGGATATTTCTTGGGGTGATGCATGGGCATCCCCAAGCTTGAGCTTTTGTCCATTTTTCAACTCATCTCATCATTCTCCAATCCCTACACTTGAAAATTTCCTTCATACAAAACTAAACACAATTCTATTAGCAACATTAGTGTAGGCATAACATATAATCAACCTCTTTTTGCTTCAGGTTTCAAATCAAAACAACCACATATATAGCAAATACTACTGTAGCAACCTCCCCAAAAGTTCCGTGATCAAAAGAACTCAAAAGAAAGCGATAAAGTGGCAAACACAAATATTGGCAGAAATCTGTCAAAACTGAACAGCTGACAAAGGTCGAATTTTTTAGGGATTTTCTGTTGCTCAAATCAAAAAGTGTTAAACTAACAAAAGTTTGGATATAACCTAGGGCATATGCACAAGAAATCGCAGGTAGAAAAGATATACAGAGAATTTATACGAATTTTTACGGTGCAGCACCGAAAACAGTTTCAGGACAGCAATATCCCCAAATCTTTACCTCACTCGAATTAGAGGCTTCTCTTGGCACAAAAACAAAATAAACAGGATAAGGAAAAGTACTAAAAAGAAACATTGGGTTATCTCCCAAGAGTGCTTTTCTTTAACGCCTTTGAGCTAGGCGCAGAAAATTGTGAATCAAGTAACATCAAGTGATGAAGCATTAAGATCAACTGCAGAGATCTTTTCAACAATGAAGGAAAATGTGTTCAACTGAGTTTTTGAAAATCCTTTATGATCACGCTTTGGCACACTACTTTCATCGAAAGGATTTTCAGGGCAAATCCAACTGGAATTCTTTTCCCAAGCATCATGAATTCCTATAAGTTCATAAGGGCACTCTAATATCATCGGGTGTACCAACAACCACCACAGGTGAGCCAAGCTTATTAAACTTCTTAAAAACTTTCCTAACCTCAATTGCAACATCTCTAAATTCTATGCGCAAGGTTTCCAAGATAAAAGCTTTCTTTTCGGGATCCTCAATTTCATGAAGCTTAAGGAACATGTATTGCATAAAAGGATTAAGACTAGCAAACCTAGCTTCTAACATGTGAACTAAATGAGCAGAAGCAACTTCATAACTAGGAGCTAACTCAACCAAAGACTTTTCCTCAACTTCCTTATGCATACTAATGTGATTAAAGAACTCCTCAATGTTACTTTTGCCAATAATCGAACCACTACCTACTGAGAGGTCCTCCAGAATGTACTTACGGATCAACATGATGAACTAAAGTAAAGAAATAACAACTACCAAGGATTCTAATTTTTTTGGGTTTTTTATATAAAGCAATGCAGGCAAAATAAATAAAGTAAAGCAAAACAATAAAACAAAGTAAAGGATGTGTGTGCGAAAACTCCCCTTGCAGAAGTCTGATACGTCCAAAACGTATCTACTTTCCCGAACACTTTTGCTATTGTTTCTCCTCTAATTTGTGTGTTTTGAATACAACTAACACGGACTGACGCTGTTTTCCGCAGAATTGCTCTGGTGTCTCGTTTTTGTGCAGAAATTCAACTTTTAGTAAAAATTCGGGAAAAATCATGAAAAATCCTATTTCACCAGAAGACCCACGGAGCCAGAAGACAGGAGGGAGAGGAGGCTCGAGGGGCCGTCACGCACTGGTGGCGCGGCCCAGCCCTGGCCGCGCCACCCATGCGTGAGGGGGCCCCAGGTCCCCTCTCGACCTCCCCTCTCGCGTACATATACCCCCTGGCGACATAATATCGGGGAGACGGCATTTTTCCCAGATAGACTTCCGCTGCGCCGCCGCCATCAGAAACCGCGATTCGGAACCAGAAACTCCGTTCTGGCACCCTGCTGGGACGGGAATTTGGAGGAGATCTTCATCACCATCACCACCGACGCTCCTCCATCGACCATCCATGATTCCCCCATCCATGTGTGAGTAATTCCCCCGCTGTAGGTGAGGGGATGGTAGGGATTGGATGAGATTGTTCATGTAATTTGATATGAGATTGATAGGGCATAGTGCCTAGTATCTTTATTTAGTGCCTATGACATTGTTGCAACTTGTTGTGCTTAATGCTTGTCACTTTGGGCCCGAGTGCCATGATTTCAGATCTGAACATGTTATTATTTCTATGATGATACTTGTTGTTTATGGTCTTACCTACAAGTTGTATACACATATTGTTGTCCGGAACCCGAGGCCCCAAAGTGACAGAAATTGGGATAACCGGAGGGGATGGCTATGATGTGAGGATCACATGTGTTCACCGAGTGCTAATGCTTTGCTCCGGTACTTTATTAAAAGGAGTACCTTAATTACCAGTAGTTTCCCTTGAGGCCCTGCTGCAACAGGCTGGTAGGACAAAAGATGTCGTGCAAGTTTCTCCTTGTGAGCACGTACGACTATTTACGGAACACATGCCTATGATTGTTTGTACTAGGATGCTTTATCTTTATTTATCTGCAATGCCTTTGTCTCATTTATTTCATGAATTATCTTATCCATGCAACGCCTGTAATCCATCCCTATGCCTACAGTATTTGTTCCTACTGTTTACAACCGTTACTATTACCGCTGCTATTTTACTACTGCTGTTACTATTTTACTACTGTCACCACTATAAAACTGTTGCTACTGATAAACCACTGCGAGCAAGACTGTTTCCAGGTGCAGCTGAATTGACAACTCATCTGTTAAGGCTTACATATATTCTTTGGCTCCCCTTGTGTCGAATCAATAAATTTGGGTAATACTTCCCTCGAAGACTGTTGCGATCCCCTATACTTGTGGGTCATCAAAGTCTTGCACTCTTCCCCGGCAACGGCGCCAGAAAATTAGCTGCTGGCGCATGGTTGACGTGGGAGAATGTAATTGATGTAGGAGCTTCTTATTCTTCAAGTCCTTGTCAACAGCACCAGAAGATTCCTTGTGCGTGGTAAATGACCAGCCCGTTGGGAACCCCAAGAGGAAGGTATGATGAGTATAGGAGCTAGTTTTCCCTCAGTTAAGAAACCAAGGTTTATCGTTCAGGAGAAAAGCAGACAATGATGACTGAAGGTGATGCTTGCTAGTTTGCGACAGCTTTGGACAATTTATATATGGCGCCTCGTCCAAGCTTTGCTTGCTAGCTGCAACGCGGAACCTGCACACACACAACCAAGTACTTTGTTCCCAACTTGCGATGAGGTTGTCAATCTCACCGGTTTGCTTGAAACAAAGGTTATGAGTGTATTGAGTGGAAAACAGTAGAGTATGCGAATAGAGTAAACAGTGCGAGTAAAGTAAACAGGTAATAGCAATATGATGGAAATAGGACCGGGGTCCACAGTTCACTAGTGGTGTCTCTCCATAAGATAAATAACACATGCTGGGTAAACAAATTACAGTTGGGCAATTGATAGAATAAAGATAAACGTGATATGTCAAGAAGATCACTATAAGATTTACTCTGGGCATTACAACAAAATACATAGACCGCCATCCAACTGCATCTATGACTAATAATCCACTCCCGGGGATATCAATCCGAACACCCCATGAGTATTAAGTTGCGAACAACAGATAATTGCATTAAGCAAAGTGTGTAATGTAAACAAAGCATATGCCCTTGAGCATATGAATGTTGTTTTCTCCCTAGTAGCAACAGCACATCTACGACCTTAGAGGTTTCTGTCACTCCCCCAGGTTAAATAGAGGCATAAACCCACTATCGAGCATAAATACCCCCTCTTGGAGTCACTAGCAACTACTCGGCCAAGATAGCTACTAACAACGGAGAGCATGCAAGATCATAAACAACATAGAGATAACATAAGATAATATTCAGTACAGCAACTCAATCATAAACACCAATATTCATCGGATCCCAACAAACCAAACATGTAGAATTACATAACGGTGATCTCAATCATGTAGGGCAGCTCATGAGAACTAAACATGAAGCACATGGTGGAGAAGACAACCATCTAGCTACTGCTATGGACCCATAGTCCAAGGTAGACTACTCACTCATCGCTCCGGAGGCAAGCATGGCGATGAAGAAGACCTCCGGTGGCGATTCCTCTCTCCGGCAGGGTGCCGGGAAGAGCTTCTGGACCCTCCCGATCTTCGGGTCGACGGCGGCGGCGGATCGTGATGTGTTCTAGAAAATTGATCGGGTGCTTAGGTTTTTTCCGTCGGGGGGTCTTTATAGGCGAAGGGGCGATGTCAGAGGAGGGCCCAGGCGGCCTCACACCATGGTGGCGCGGGCCAGGGGCTGGCCGTGCCACCCTGGCGTGTGGGCCCCTGGTGGCCCCTCTCCTTCTCTCCTTCGGATCTCTGGAAGCTTCCGGGTAAAATAAGACTTCAGGAACTTGTTTCGTCCAATTCCGAGAATATTTCCTGTGTATCACTTCTGAAACACAAAAACAGCAGAAAACAGGGAACTAGCACTGTGGCAACTCGTTAGTAGGTTAGTTCCGGAAAATGCATAAAAGTGCCACGAAGTGTAACGAAACAATAGGCAAATGGTGTAAAAACAAGCATGGAGCATCAAAAATTATAGATACGTTGGAGACGTATCAGAGGGCGCGGCCCTAGTGTTGTTGTAGGAGTTACCATAAGAATTACCATAACCATTACCATTGGTAGAAGGATACGGCCTATAATTGTTACTAGCAAAATTGTTCCTATAAGCATTGTTGTTAAAATTATTGTTTCTAATGAAATTCACATCAACATGCTCTTCTTGAGCAACTAAAGAGGCTAAAGGAACATTATTAGGATCAACATGAGTCCTATCATTAGCAAGCATAGCCATAATGGTATCAATCTTATCATTCAAGGAAGAGGTTTCCTCAACAGAATTTACCTTCTTACCTTGTGGAGCTCTCTCGGTGTGCCATTCGGAATAATTTACCATCATGTTGTCGAGTAGCTTTGTTGCGGCGCCCAAGGTAAGGGACATAAAAGTGCCTCTAGCAGCTGAATCAAGTAGGTTCCTCGAAGAAAAAAATTCAGTCCTGCATAAAAAGTTTGGACAATCATCCAAGTAGTCAGTCCATGAGTGGGGCAATTCTTTATCATAGATTTCATTCTTTCCCAAGCTTGAGCAACATGTTCATTATCAAACTGAGTAAACTTCATAATATTGCTACGCAGAGATATAATCTTAGCAGGAGGATAGTATCTACCAATAAAAGCATCCTTACACTTAGCCCATGAATCAATACTATTCTTAGTCAAAGACAGCAACCAATCTTTAGCTTTTCCTCTCAAAGAAAAAGGAAACAACTTGAGCTTAATAATATCACTTTCTACATCCTTATATTTCTGCATCTCACATAGCTCAACAAAATTGTTGAGATGAGCTGCAGCATCTTCAGTAATAGCACCAGAAAATTGCTCTTTCATAACAAGGTTCAACAAAGCAGGCTTAATCTCATAAAAGTTTGCAGCAGGAGCAGGTGGTGCAATAGGAGTGCAGATAAAATCACTATTGTTCGTGCTAATAAAGTCACACAACTTGGTGTTTTCAGGATTGGCCATTTCAGCAAAACTAAAAGCAGATAAGTAAAAACAACTACCAAGGATTCTAATTTTTTTGGGTTTTTGATATAAAACGATACAAGTAAAATAAATAAAGTAAAGCAAAATAATAACAAAGTAAAGGATGTGCGTGCGAAAAACTCCCCTTGCAGAGGTCTTCCACTTTTCTCCCCGGCAATGGCGCCAGAAAAAGAGCTTGATGCGTGGTGAATGACCAGCCCGTTGGGAACCCCAAGAGGAAGGTATGATGAGTATAGCAGCTAGTTTTCCCTCAGTTAAGAAACCAAGGTTTATGTCGATCAGGAGAGAAAAGCAGACAATGTGACTGAAGGTGATGCTTGCTAGTTTGCGACAGCTTCGGACAATTTATATATGGCGCCTCGTCCAAGCTTTGCTTGCTAGCTGCAATGCGGAACCTGCACACACACAACCAAGTACTTTGTTCCCAACTTACGATGAGGTTGTCAATCTCACCGGTTTGCTTGAAACAAAGGTTATGAGCGTATCGAGAGGAAAGCAGTAGAAGTATGCGAGTAAAGTAAACAGTGCGAGTAAAGTAAACAGGTGATAGCAATATGATGGGAATAGGACCGGGGTCCACAGTTCACTAGTGGTGTCTCTCCATAAGATAAATAACACATGCTGGGTAAACAAATTACAGTTGGGCAATTGATATAATAAAGATAAACGTGATATGTCAAGAAGATCACTATGAGATTTACTCTGGGCATTACAACAAAATACATAGACCGCCATCCAACTGCATCTATGACTAATAATCCACTTGTGGCGAATCAATCCGAGAACTCCACAAGTATTAAGTTGCGAACAATGGATAATTGCATTAAGCAAAGTGTATAATGTAAACAAAGCATATGCCCTTGAGCATATGAATGTTGTTTTCTCCCTAGTAGCAACAGCACATCTACAACCTTAGAGGTTTCTGTCACCCCCCCAAGGTTAAATAGAGGCATGAACCCACTATCGAGCATAAATACCCCCTCTTGGAGTCACTAGCAATTACTCGGCCAAGATAGCTACTAACAACGGAGAGCATGCAAGATCATAAATAACATAGAGATAACATAAGATATATTTCAGTACAGCAACTCAATCATAACACCAATATTTATCGGATTTCAACAAACCAAACATGTAGAATTACATAACGGTGATCTCAATCATGTAGGGCAGCTCATGAGATCTAAACATGAAGCACATGGTGGAGAAGACAACCATCTAGCTACTGCTATGGACCCATAGTCCAAGGTAGACTACTCACTCATCGCTCCGGAGGCAAGCATGGCGATGAAGAAGACCTCCGGTGGCGATTCTCCTCTCCGGCAGGGTGCCAGGAAGAGCTTCTGGACCCTCCCGATCTTCGGGTCGACGGCGGCGGTGGATCGCGATGTGTTCTGGAAAATTGATCGGGTACTTAGGTTTTTCCCATCGGGGGGTCTTTATAGGCGAAGGGGCGATGTTAGAGGTGGAGCCAGGTGGCCTCACACCTGGCTGGCGCGGCCCAGGCCCTGGCTGCGCCGGCCTGGTGTGTGGGGCCCCTGTGGCTCCCCTCCTACTCCTCTTCGGATCTCTGGAAGCTCCCGGACAAAATAAGACTTCAGGAACTTGTTTCGTCCAATTCCGAGAATATTTCCTGTGTATCACTTCTGAAACACAAAAATAGCAGAAAACAGGGAACTGGCACTGTGGCGACTTGTTAATAGGTTAGTTCCGGAAAATGCATAAAAGTGCCACGAAGTGTAACAAAACAGTAGGCAAATGGTGTAAAAACAAGCATGGAGCATCAAAAATTATAGATACATTGAAGACGTATCAGGCCCCGACGTGTCAGCGAGAGAGATCGGTCGTCGTCCTCACCGTCTCGTCTTCCGCGCATCATCGTCTTCCCCGCGCATCATCTTCCATGCGTTGTAAAAGCTGCCGCCGATGGACGTCCAGCCACGCGGCGAGGCGAGTTAATGCTTGGCCGCCTATATATCGCGGCCTATCGCGCATCTGGCCGACCACATTCACCCACTTCTCCCCAAATCCACTGCCCACCTCCCCCACCTCTTCCAGGCGAGCAATGGCGCACAATGGCTCCTCCGATGAAGACGGCGCGGTGAGCAACGGCTTCGGCCGGCGTTCCCTCCAACAGTGGGAGGGACGGCTACTGTACGCAACGGGCTACCCGGCGCCGCCCGACTTCTGCGCGCCCGGAGGTTGGCGTCTGAGCGCGGGCGGCATCCCGATCTCGGTGCCGCCAACGGGCGCCACCCTCGACGACGCCATCGACGAGATCATCGAGGGCATGAGCGACGAGCAGCGCGCCGACCCGCGCTTCTACCCGGACAACTATCCGGCGTGGAACGCGTTCTTCCACCGGTGGTACGAATGCGAGCTCGCCGCCTACGATGGCCCTCCTCCTCCTCCTCCTGCGCGCAACAACGCCACAGGCCGCCGCCGCTGGTGGAGCGTCCGCGGCCGCACCCTCGAGGCCGTTCGCGAGCACATCGAGAACGGCAACTCGCCGGTCCACAGGATGCCGCCGCCACAGCGGCCGACGCTGTCCCGCCGCCGCGGGAGCTCCTAGATGCCACGGCGGATGGCATCCGCCTCCTCCGGATCGGCGTCGGCGAGGTCGGCATCACGGTCCTCGGCATCCATGCCGAGGACCGTCAAGCAGGAGCCGCCGTCCGCGCCGCCGAGGCGCAACAGCGGCGCCCTCGTCATCCACGAGGGGGCGCGCACCGCGTCGCCGCCGCGTCGTCGCAAGCCGAAGAAGGACGCCGCTGCCAAGGCCGCGTCTGACCTCGCCGAGGCGGAGGCCACGCGCGCCGAGGAGGCGGCGACGGCGGAGGCCATCGCCCGGTCTCTGCGCGACGTCGTCCCCGCCGAGAACGCCATGCCGCTCGATGTGGCGCTCGAGTGGTCCAGGCGGGACTGGGAGCGGGAGGAGGCGGAGCAGCAGCGGCGGCTGCTGGACCTGGCGGTCGCACAGCGTCGCGCTGCCGCCACGCAACCTAGCCGAGGCGCGCCGGTCGTCAAACTGGAGGAGTCCAGCGACGACGAGCTCTACCGGCCTACGCCGCCACGGTTCGGCGACGCTGGGCAGGGGTCGAGCCGCCAGGCGCCGCCACCGCAGGACGGCGGTGACTCCTCCGACGACGGCGGGGACTACACGGCGTTCTACCGCCTATTAGGCATGTAGATCGCCGTGTTTTTAGTTATTCTATCGGCCGAATTCGAATATATTACGAATTCGGCCTATCTATGTAATATTTTGCCTTATATATATAAATATCGCTATATTTCGCCGAACTTTGAACGTTTTTCGTCATATTGAGTTTGAATTCAAAAATTCCCCTGGGCTCGCCGCTGGAAACGTGGACCTCCCCAGACTGAAATTTACATCCATCTGACGCTAAATAGCGCTGGATTTCGGCCTGGGGGCCTCAAACGGCTGGAGAATGCTCTGAAGCACTCGGTTTTAGCTTCTGTCAAAGAAAAATCAAGATCGAATACCCTATTTGGTAAAAAAAAAAAAAATGCGAGACCAACCTTATCCTCACTCACTTGAAGCGACCCATTTCTCTCTCTAGGCTAGCCTCGCGCTGCCCCCTCTCCTGCCTCCCCGCTGCTGCCGCTGTCTCTTCCCGCCGGCGGCGCGCCCCTGCTCTCCACATCCCCATCGTCGCTGATTCATGCCCCAGAAAGAGCGTGCGACGCCTTGCCGCCTTGGATGCCCCGCTCAATGCCGCAGTTGGCCACACGGGGGGCATGGCCGCATGCGCAGTCCAGCTCATCGGCAGCCCCCGAAGACCACAGCTGGTAGGTTCCTCGGAGACCGTCATCGACACCCGTGGAGGCGGCGAGCTCGCTGAAGCGGCAGCTAGAGGAAGCTATCGACTGCGCCGTGAACCCGCATCATGGTGTTTCACCATTGCGACAAGTACTTCCACTTCCACAACTCCGGCCTCTAGATGCGGAGCGTCCTCTAAGGCTCTACGTGCAGGTAAGTCACCAACTAAAATCACATATCGAGCTTGCTTGCATAATACCGTGTGCTGGATGATCTGGTGTTCGCGCAACTTCAAGATTACAAATAGACATGCCCATATAATTGTCTAATTATTATTATTTATTAATCTTAAAATTTTGTGTGTCTATTTGAATTGTGCTGCTCTGCTATGCCGTTAATGTGTCTATCTGTGTTAATGATCTCAATCTAACAAACTGAAATAATAAACCTATGTTTGACAAGAATCACTAAATGGGCTTATTGATTCTGAATTCTGTTTGATGAAGTTTAATTGTCAGCGAAAAGGACCAAGTGGCATATACCATGGGAAATAAAATATGGCAGCTAGATTTTTCTGAAATGACACAAGATTTTGATATACATAAACAAGACACGGTTAATAAAATATATTCTTGCTATTTCAAAAGGACGCCCAACTTTCCTGACAAGTTCCCTGAACCTTGTGTGCGGGGCAATACTAAAACTGCCGGTGTTCATTTTGTTATGTCTATGTCGGTACACCAGACCCTCTTTCCTAATTTGTTCCTTTTATTAACTGAATGCAAATTTTACCGTAATTTATTAACCGAGCTCAAAAGAGTTGCCCAGCTAACCAGCCCAGCCGGAAGGCACATTTGATCCATTGATCAAGTTTGTTACTTCTCCTGTAGAATTATTACAATGCCCCCTGACATATCTATAACTAAGTGAGGCTTGCACATGTATTAGGTTGGATGACAAAATTTAGAATTTTGTAGTCTTTGTATGCAAACAATTTTATAAGAAGGTTGGGAAAAGCATGGTCACCTTGACACTATGCATCTTCAATGTCCATGGATTATCATAACTTAGACCTGCAGTCAGAAAACAAGAAATGTTAGGTCGAAAAGTAGTTCGCTGAACTCATGGGAGAAGCAATTTGAAACAATGGAGAAGAATTTTTGACAGGTAATTTAAGAAGTTTGGTGATGTTTGTAAAGTTCAGCGAAATCACAATGATGGTGCTATTTTTTACAAATCAGTCACCTATGCAGTGAACCCAATCCTCTTTCAGTCTTTCTTGAATATGTAAACACCCTCCCTTCCTCGAATCGTCAATGAGTATTGTAGTACAAAATATCATACCTGGCTATTCTGAAGGGGTTGCATAATACTTCAAAATTAAGGCTATTTGCTGCATAGTAATCTTGTTGTAGCCTGCAAGCAATAAACTAATTTGATTCAATCGAATTTCTGTGTAAGATTGATTCTAAGCATAAGTCTGGTAACTCCATTTTTACAGGATGGCGACAGCAGTGCAGAGCAGTGACAAGGTGAAGGAGGAGCGGACGCAACCCTGACGATGCGGTTGAAGGGCGGTGAGGGAAGTGACGGCCCCGCTGCTAGTCGGCGTCTTGTGGGGAGCCAAGCAAGGCAGTTTGTCGGTCGTTGGTCGTCGTGGCTCAGGGATCGGATTGTGTTGAGTTCAGCGAGGAGGTGGAGGAGGAGCGGCCGCAAACCCGACAGTGCGGTATAGGGCGGCGAGGGAAGTGACGACACGGTACAGGGAGGCGACCTCGCGGGCTATGGCGGTGTCTGGCGCGGTGATCACGCAAGGCAGGTCATCGTGGGTACTGATGGCGCGGGGATCTGATCGATCGTGTTCAGTTTCCTTTTTTTGCGATTGTTACATGCGTGATTGTAGGGTAGCACGGGCGTGAATTTCAAAATTTCCTATTCCTATGCGGTTGGAGACCTGGAGGGTGGAGTACGGTCAGTCAACGTAAAATGCAAAGTGCACATCAGATTAGTGCTGGCCGTTGGATTTTAATTAATGGGCCTAAGCGTGCGGTGGTAATCGTTTTGTGTACAGTTGATTGTGTAGCTATAGAAAAATTCTTGTTTGCTCTTTTATTAGTAAAAATAATAATAAATAATAAATAATAATAATAATAATAATAATATATAGAGATTTCAGCCAATCAAGAAAGCGTGTCAATTACTGTTGCTGATGTATTATGAATAATTTTCATTGATGCAATTTTTTTCAAATCCTTTTTACAATTCCCTTTCCTCAATTTTCTTTTTCCCTTTGTTTCTGTTATTTTTATCAAGATTCATGTTATTACTTTTGTATCAAATTTCATGTTACAATTCCCTTTTTTACCCTATTTTTTTACTTTGGACCAAATTATTATAATTCCCTTTTTCGGGCTACTGGTTTTTTAGGGGGTAATAATGGGTGGGAAAGTCACTTGCAACTCAAATGAACTACCACTTTCTACATTAATAAACCAACAATTTTCAACATAAATGAACAACTAACACTTTCAAAATTTAAATTTCATTTTTAGTTTTAAAATTAATGTGCCTTTTCTAAATATTATATGTATAGATATGGAAACATGTATTTTTGTACCGACAAGTTTTTATTCTGATGTATTTATCAACGTGATCTTGATATAGTTATCATGGTGTTCATATAGTTATTTTTGGGATCGGTAACTTTTCACATATAGTGTTGATAAATAACGGGCAGGGAATAGATAACTTGTGAGCTAAAAAGTCAATATAACATTCTAAAAAAATAGCCTTTTGGGTTGATAGCTTTTCACATTTACCATTGATAAATAACGGGTAGAGGGGTTGATAACTAGTGAGCTAAAAAGTCACTAAAACATTCTAAATGAATTAGCCTTTTGGGTTGGTAGCTTTTCATATTTACCATTGATAAATACCAGTAGAGGGTTGATAACTTCTGAGCTAAAACAGTCACCAAAATATTCTAAATGATATTAACCTTTAGGGTTGGAAATGTTTCACATTTATCATTGATAAATAATGGGCAGAGAGTAGATAACTTATGAGCTAAAAAATGCGTCAAAATATTCTAAATAAAATTAACTTTTAGGGTCGGTAATTTTTTACATTTTCTGTTGATAAATAACTGGCATAAGGTTGACAACTTGTGAGCTAAAAAAATTGCCAAAATGTTCAAATGATATTAACCTTTGGGGTCGGTAACTTTTCACATTTACCATTGATAAATAACAGGTATAGGGTTGATAAATTGTGAGCTAAAAAAGTCACCAAAATGTTCAAATGATATTAACCTTTGGGATAGGTAACTTTTCACATTTACCATTGATAAATAATAGGTATAGGGTTGATAACTTATGAGCTAAAAAAATCATCAAAATATTCTAAATGATATTAACCTTTGGGGTCGGTAACTTTTCACATTTACTGTTGATAAATAATAGGTATAGGGTTGATAACTTGTGAGCTAAAAAAGTTGCCAAAATATTCTAAATGATGATAACCTTTGGGGTCGATAACTGACGAGGGTTAACTCGACAAATATCCTAAATGAAGGACTTCGGATCGGGGAAGTAGGGCGTCGGATGAACTTGAAGGTAAATTCAGTCAAACAAGGTGTGTATCGAAAGTAAACATGGTGATGAACTTTGCTTACTCTCAATCTGTCCCTCACCGTCCTCTCCTGGCCCCTATATATAGGTGGCCAGGTCTCAAGGTATGGGAGGGGTCCGATACATATTACAATATCATATACGACATGAACTCGTATTTTGACTAGGATCATACTTGGGCCTAGCTTAACGGACCTTAGGAGTACTCAACTAACGGGCTCTATTATTTATACCCTTGTCAGTAGCCTCCGAGATTCTACCAGAACCGTAGATTCAGGTTGAATCTCAAATCTTTGACTTGATCAATCTTTCGACTTCTCCTTCTTCTTGTACTCAAAAATAAACATCTTTCATTATATTATCTCGCAAGGGGTTTTGATGAATAAGCCTGACAACTCTGACGGATCAAGAGGTCAGTTAACTGCCGGAACAGATACTTGTCACCTACTTCAAATTCAATCCCCTCGGACTTGAATCTGGGAAACTGGTCAAACTCATTCTTTTGCCGCATTTTAGGACTTACAAAGAACGAGTCCCAGTGGTTCTCAGGGTACCCAGTGCGTCCACCAGGATTTTCTTCGCGTCGTAGACACGGATAGTTACTAGCAGAGCGCATTCATGTGCGTATACCAGGCCACACAGGACGGATCCCGGGGTCTTACCTTCACGATATGTTTTAATCATGGCATTCGGGTTTCGTCGCGATGACGCCACTCGAGAATCATATGTCGCAACCTTGTTTAACTGTTGGAATATACAAAATATTCGAGTTGTTCTTTTAGATAAAATAGCTCTCCCAATGGGAGTAAGCGATCTTTATTTTGTCGACAATGAAGTCGAAGTTTATTGTTGACGAAATATAGTCGATTGCACCTGTTATATTTTTCTTTTAGTTGGTCCATTGCCATCGGGCGCACGACAGTGCTCCCGATGGGAGTAGCCCCCGAGGCTATAGCCGAAGTTTTTTGGGTATAGGCTCAAAATATAATATTGTCGCCTAATAACTTTCCTCCTGCGATAGTCTTGGCACAGTTGCGCTTTAAATATTCTTCCTGCTCTTTCTGATGATATGAGCCCCCGAGTCCATGACGTGGTGCGGTGTGCTCCTCGACATACTTCTGCATTTTATACGTCCATACTGCATTTTTCTCCTACGTGTCTTGTCCTTGATATGCTGCTGCTGTCTTATCTTCTGCTCGGGGCTAAATATAAAAGCCCGTAGATATACTTGGACCTTTAATTTGCGGAGGCCCATTAAAGTTTACTTATAAATAAAGCATGTTGGCTTAGGGGAAAAACCCTAATTCCTTCATTACTATCTTCCTCCGCCGCATCGTCTTCATCTCCCTCATCTCATCTAGGGTTTTCTCTCCCAGTACTTGTCTCCCATGGCCGATGCCGGTGGTTCGCACCTGAGCATCGGTGCGCAGGTGGAGAAGCGGGGTCGCGGCCGTCCTCGCGGTAGTAAGAATAAATCAAAAGACCCTGCTGCGGTAGCTTCATCGTCCATGCCTATGAAACGCCGCCCTGGCCGCCCTGTGGGGAGTAAGAACAAGCCTAAAGTTTCTGCTGCTGCGCCAGGTTTGAGCGCTCCGCCGCGTACTGCTTCTCCACCTCCTCCACCCAAAATTTACTCCTTCTTCTGCATCGGCGGCGCTCAATGCCGCGAGATTCAGCGGGTGCCGCTGAAGTTTACTAAGTTCATGGACGGGCGGGAGCTGCGGGAAGCAGTTCTTCGCGAACATTCTGGAGGAGGAACTCCCTATGAAGTAGAGGTCTGGTACGATGAAGACGGCGAGATGTACTTCAAGGGTGGCTGGTCGCAATTTCCAGAAGATCATGACGTCCACCAAGGGTTCTTCATGACCTTCGACTACCACTGCGGTATGTCGAAGTTTGATGTGAAGATCTATGATGGTACTCAGTGCCAGAAGGAGTACGAAGCTGAAATACACTTTCAGTAGATGCTCCTTTTATGTAATCATTTGCTCTAGTTGTCTCTTTGCATGTTCTATGTAATAAGTACTCATGATGAACTTTATTTTGTGCCACTTTGTTTATCTATTAATAGACCATGGGAACTAGTCGATGTTCTGAGGTATGCTTTTGATGTATCATCGAGTTGCCTTGATTTGTGCTTGCTTCTTTTTTGTCGAATATCGGGTTGTAAACAACCTTGTAAGATTTCTCGAATAATCATGGACACGGGATCTAGATAATTGCTTACTTTATTTCTGCTGCTTCGGTGATAATGACGCATAATTGATGTATGCTCCTGGAGACGCCACTACTTCCGGTGGCGAAGTCCCTTTGATTGTCGTATAGTTTATCTGTCGTTACTTCCTCGTCGGTTTCTTCCCGAGTTTCCTCGAATTCTTTGAGTTTCTTTTGCGTATTTTCTATTGCTGCGAAGCTGACTGGCGAGTTTACCTCGCTGGAAGAGCCTACAGATGATCCAGATATTGTGATTGTCTTAGTTTTGCTTGCCGATGGACCCGATTTCGCTGGATCCGAAAGGCGAGTCGAACCCGAAGGTCCAACGTAGAAGCTCAGACTTCCGATCGTCAACTCCATCTTCTGGTTTTCGTCGACTTCTGGATTGCTGTTGGCTAAAAGCGAAAAAGCCGTCGAATTCATGATTTCAACGCCCAGAGTCCCCATGGTCGGCGCCAATTGACGAGGGTGAACTCGACAAATGTCCTAAATGAAGGACTTTGAATCGGGGAAGTAGGGCGTCAGATGAACTCGAAGGTAAATTCAGTCAAACAAGGTGTGTATAGAAAGTAAACGTGGTGATGAACTTTGGCTTACTCTCAATCTGTCCCTCACCGTCCTCTCCTGGCCCCTATATATAGGTGGCCAGGTCTCAAGGTACGGGAGGGGTCCGATATATATTACAATATCGGTATACGACATGAACTTGTATTTCGACTAGGATCATACTTGGGCCTAGCTTAACGGGCCTCAGGGGTACTCAACTAACGGGCTCTATTATCTATACCCTTGTCAGTAACTTTTCACATTTACCGTTGATAAATAATAGGTATAGGGTTGATAACTTCTGAGCTTAAAAAGTCGCCAAAATGTTCTAAATGATATTAACCTTTGGGATCGGTAACTTTTCACATTTACCGTTGATAAATAATAGGCATTGGGTTGATAACTTGTGAGCTAAAAAAGTCACCAAAATATTCTAAATGATGATAACCTTTGGGGTCGGTAACTTTTCACATTTACCGTTGATAAATAATAGGTATAGAATTGATAACTTATGAGCTAAAAAAGTCGCCAAAATGTTCTAAATGTTATTAACCTTTGGGCTCGGTAACTTTTCACATTTACCGTTGATAAGTAATTGGTATAGGGTTGATAACTTGTGAGCTAAAAAAGTCGCCAAAATATTCTAAATGATGATAACCTTTGCGGTCGGTAACTTTTCACATTTACCATTGATAAGTAATAGGTATAGGGTTGATAACTTATGAGCTAAAAAAGTCACCAAAATGTTCTAAATGATATTAACCTTTGGGGTCGGTAACTTTTCACGTTTACCATTGATAAATAATAGGTATAGGGTTGATATCTTGTGAGCTAAAAAAGTCACCAAAATGTTCTAAATGGTATTAACCTTTGGGGTCGGTAACTTTTCATATTTACCGTTGATAAATAATAGGCATAGGGTTGATAACTTGTGAGCTAAAGAAGTCGCCAAAATATTCTAAATGATATTAAACTTTGGGGTAGGTAACTTTTTATATTTACCATTGATAAATAATGTGTATAGGGTTGATAACTTATAAGCTAAAAAAGTCACCAAAATATTCTAAATGATATTAACCTTTGGAGTCGGTAACTTTTCACATTTACTGTTGATAAATAATAGTCATAGGGTTGATAACTTATGAGCTAAAAAAGTCGCCAAAATATTCTAAATGATATTAACCTTTGGGGTCGGTAACTTTTCACATTTACCGTTGATAAATAATAGGCATAGGATTGATAACCTATGAGCTAAAGAAGTCGCCAAAATATTCTACGAGTAAATAAAATTAACTTTTGAGGTCAGTAAATTTTCACATTTATTGTTGATAAATAACGGCAAGATGGTTGATGTAAAAGATAAAACTTTTTAAAATTTGAATCAATAGAGAATCTTAATACATGGAACTGTTTTTCACATTGACATGAGAGAGCAGCGAGAAAGTAAAAGGTGCAGTCCACGTGTAGAACGCATTATCCACGCCTCGTCGTTTAGGAAAGAGAGAAAGAAGACGGAATCTCCACGCACTGTAATGCGATTCAGTTAGTAATTGCATCGCGCAATTAGTCTGGAATCAACAAAGTGGGCGAGCCAGCCGAACTAAAAAGGGAAAGGTAGACACCTGGCCGAAAGTGATCGCGTGCGAGCCCGCGAGCGGTCGACCGCCAGATAGGAGTGCCCACTTATAGAAGACTACTACGTATGTCTAACAACATGGCATTTGTTGTTTCACTCACGCTCACCTAGCTTGAATCTAATAAGTTGTACAATACAAGGAAGATAGCAGTTGCATGTAAAACTAGGTTAGACAGACTCTAAAGTTATAAGGGCGCTAACTTCTATCCAGTAGCCGGTAAGGCGACCTGTAAGGTACTTGAGAATGCCCGTTTTCCCCGCGTTCTGGTTTGACGCTCTAGGTTTTCATGTTTTTTCGAAGAAAATATATAGTATTACCTTTGTTTCAAGGAATAAGGCGCACGCGTATTCTAAAGTAAATTTTGACCAGATAAATAGAGCAACTAAAACTTGATTATATTATGTAAAATTAGTATCATTGTATTTGTATTGAAACATAATTTTCAATGATGCTAATTTTATACCAACATTCTTTATATATTCAGAGTAAATCTTGGTCAAAAAAAAATACGCAAAACATAGATACCTTATTTCTTGGGAGGAAGGTAGTAGCTATTAAAAGTTGGCTCTCTGCAGTTGTGCTAACGTAAAACTCAAACTGTGTCTCTATAATTGATTTTATTCACACAAATTTTTGAACTCGTAGTTGTCTTTGTGTCGGATGCGCAACTTGCTTACAGGCTTAACTCGTAGTTACATCTCATGCGCTTTTGACTAGATTTCCTTTCCTGTTTGAGGTTCTTCACAAGTTGGGGTTTTGTGCAATCTTCTGCAAGGGACTTTCTATCATGCTTTCCTCGGCCAGTACAAAGATCTTGGGGCGTGATTGGTAGCCTATAAGCAGTCTAAACAGGCCCCCGGGTTGTAAGAACCGGCTGATTGGATGCCATATGGTGGGCTGCGTTGTGGCTGGCACGGTGCATAAAGCACCTCCGGCCCAGTCCCGCTGGATACTCTCGAATCGGTCGTTTCCCCGGGGGCAGGCACCAGCGGTGCAAAAAGTGGGAACGGCGTGCGCGCGGAAGACAACCTCAAGAGCGCGGGAGACAGCAAAATCGTCGGCAGCGTTTCACGAGCTAGTAGTGTCACCTCTCCTCTTTTTGGCCACCTCCCAACACAACATCCCCCATACCAGTCTCGACGGTGGCGGCGGCGGCGGTTACACAGATCTACTCCATCTCCGACTGAGGGAGGCGTGGCGGAGGTCTACTCCATCTCCAGCCGAGGGAGGCACGATGGAGGTCTACTCCATCTCTGGCCGAGGGAGGCGCGGCGGAGGTCTTCTTCAACTCTAGGCTTGTCCTCCAAATCCACGGTGGCGGTCTCAAATGCCACAGGTACATCACCATGCCCTCCGGATCCTTTTGTCCCTGTAATTGATGGTTAGTGCTGTCGGTAGATTTAGCAGACCCTCATTGTAGATCTATTTCCTTAGAGCGGCCAGATGAGCCTGAGCCACCAGGCATCAACACTAGTTGCTGTGATTCAGGCTTGGATCCTCCTCCTCCACAAAAGAGCAGTCATGCACGCAGCATATCCAGACGTGAGTTATGGTCCGATGCTTCAACGAGATCAAGAGAGGATTGCCAATATGAACTGGATCTACAACAGGAATGATGTTGAGGCTGTTCAGATGCTTAGGATGAGAAGAGCCTCATTCTATGAACTAGTCAAGAGGTTTAGGGAGAGAGGACTGCTGTCAGATAGCATCCACACCTCTCTGGAAGAGCAAGTTGCTATGTTTCATCATGTTGTCGACCATAACCAGAGGTTCAGAGTTATGCACAACACCTTTAGAAGATCCATAGAGACTATATCTCGCTCTTTCAACCAAGTCCTTTATGCAACTGGGGAGCTTAGGCAAGAGATGATCAAGCCTCCATCAGGTGACATTCCAAGCAAGATAAGATACAGCAAGAGATGGTACCCGTACTTCAAGGTGAGCTAGAATTCTCATTTGCACAATCATTTCGAACTCTGCAATGCACATAAGCTTCACTCTCTGTCTGTTATTATCATGACAGGACTGCATTGGGGCAATTGATGGCACTCATGTTACTGCTAGAGTTCTGAGATCCCAATCAGCAGCATACAGAGGCAGGAAACACTACACCAGCCAGAATGTACTAGCTGCTGTGGATTTCGACCTCAAGTTCACTTATGTTCTTACTGGTTGGGAAGGATCAGCCCATGATGCCAGCATTCTTAACGACAGCCTGAACAGGCCTGATGGCATTCATCTCCCTAAAGGTAAGTTCTACCTTGGAGATGCAGGTTACGCTTGTCGACTAGGAATCCTCCCCCCCTTCAGGAAAACTAGGTATCATCTGAACGAGTTCTTTTCAAGGAACAAACCACAAAATGCAGAGGAGCTCTTCAACCTTAGGCACTCTAGCCTCACGGTGACCATTGAGAGAGTTTTTGCTGCCTTGAAAAATAGGTTCAAAATCCTTGATCAGAAACCATTCCACACTTTCCCAACTCAAGTGAAGCTTGTTCTTGCTTGTTGCATCCTGTATAACTGGATCCTGGGCTAGGGTGAGGATGAGTATGTCCCAAATGAGGCTGACGTTACTCCTGATGATGATGACAGTGGACATGCTGTCGAGCAGGATGATATTCAGGCTTGGAAGAACAAGAGGAACGCCTGGGCTCAGGCAATGTGGGCGCATAGAACTGATGTCTTCTATGTTGACATTGAAGCAAGAATCAAGGTTTGCACCCCTCCCTAGGCCGCCATTGTCAAACTGTTCCCCGGTATGTAATGTTGAACTGTCATTTGTAAGTAGCTAGGGCTCGAATGCATGTCATGCTACTGACATGCCAAACAAGTTGTGCTTAACTGAGTAACTGATATTCCTATGTAGCTAGGGCCCGGCTTATATGGCCGTAATTCAAGAAATGTAGTTGTCGCTGTGTGTTATGAGGTAGTGTCATGGTGGTGTGCTTCGTTAACCTCACCACCGTAGAGAAGAGGTGACCAGATAACGTGCACATCATGAACCAAACAAACGACCCTGAATCCAGTTCAGGCGATTCTGGCTCGCGCAGGGTACCAATCAAACCGGGCCTTTGGGCTCTCTAGATGCAATGTTTGCCATCAAACGAAATGCCCTAGTTGGTTTTTGCATCGCATAGTGCGACCCAGGCCCTGCAGCACCTGCGCCTAGGGAGCCCAAAAAGGGCTGCAGGCTACCAATCGCGCCCTTGGTGAATGGAATTCCTAGTCATCAAATCATATACGCCAGCCAGGGCTACCCAATATCGCCTATGCTATATGTGATCGGCATGGAAGTTCTCACAACAGCTGTGGCCAAGGCAGTGCAGATGAATCTGTTTGATGGTCTCGTCTCACATTGGATGCTTGTCTACCCAAAGACTCTCAATCCATGCAGACAACGTGGTGATTAGGGGTGGAAACGGATCAAATGCAGATCGGATAGTGCCATTCCCATATCTATTTTCATATTTTCAAAATGAATACATATGTAAATACGAATATTGTCGAATATGAATATAGAGCGGATGTTACATGTGGATCGGATGTTTCCTCAGTCCGAAACAGATACGGATAACAAAAATTTAGACTTGTATCTTATTGCGAGTCAAGTGTATAATGATATAATATATAATAGTTTCAAGTTTAATCATTGAAAAATATGTTTGACCACTTAGTAGTTATTTGGTTAGATAAATGGCATATTGGGATAGAATTGTAAATATAGTTGATACGTCTCAAACGTATCTATAATTTTTGATGCTCCATGCTTGTTTTTACACCATTTGCTTAGTGTTTCATTACACTTCGTGGCACTTTTATGCATTTTCCGGAACTAACATATTAACAAGTCGCCATAGTGCCAGTTCCCTGTTTTCTATTGTTTTTGTGTTTCAGAAAAGTTACACAGGAAATATTCTCGGAATTGGACGAAACAAAAGCCGAACGTCCAGAAATTCACCGAAGCTTCCAGAGAACCGAAGAGGAGACGGAGTGGGGCCACGAGGGCCCCACACAATAGGGCGGCGCGGCCTGGCCCCTGGTCGCGCCCCCTATGTGTGACGGCGCCTTGGCCCACTCCTGACGTTGCCCCTTCGCCTATAAAGACCCCCCGATGGGAAAAACCTAAGTACCCGATCACTTTTCCAAAACACATCGCGATCTGCCGCCGCCGTCGACCCGAAGATCAGGAGGGTCCACAAGCTCTTCTCGGCACCCTGCCGGAGAGGGGAATCGCCACCGGAGGTCTTCTTCATCGTCATGCTTGCCTCCGGCGCGATGAGTGAGTAGTCTACCTTGGACTATGGGTCCATAGCAGTAGCTAGATGGTTGTCTTCTCCACCATGTGCTTCATGTTTAGATCTCATGAGCTTCCTTATATGATTGAGATCACCGCTATGTAATTCTACATGTTGTGTTTGTTGGGATCCGATGAATATTAGTGTTATGATTGAGTTGAAGTACTGAATATTATCTTTTGTTATCTCTATGTTGTTTATGATCTTGCATGCTCTCCGTTGTTAGTAGCTATCTTGGCCGAGTAGTTGCTAGTGACTCCAAGAGGGGGTATTTATGCTCGATAGTGGGTTCATGCCTCTATTTAATCTGGGGGAGTGACAGAAACCTCTAAGGTTGTAGATGTGCTGTTGCTACTAGGGGGAAAACAACATTCATATGCTCAAGGGCATATGCTTTGTTTACATTACACACTTTGCTTAATGCAATTATCTGTTGTTCGCAACTTAATACTTGTGGAGTTCTCGGATTGATTCGCCACAAGTGGATTATTAGTCATAGATGCAGTTGGATGGCGGTCTATGTATCTTGTTGTAATGCCCAGAGTAAATCTCATAGTGATCCTCTCGACATATGCATATTGTCTTTATTCTATCAATTGTCCAACTATAATTTGTTTACCCAGCATGTATTATTTTATCTTATGGAGAGACACCACTAGTGAACTATGGACCCCGGTCCTATTTCCTTTATATTGCTATCACCTGTTTACTTTACTTGCACTGTTTACTTTACTCGCATACTATTACTATTTTCCACTCGATACGTTCATTCCTTTGTTTACAGCAAACCGGTGGGATTGACAACCTCATCGTAAGTTGGGAGCAAAGTATTTGGTTGTGTTGTGTGCAGGTTCCACGTTGCTACTAGTTGAAGACATGCTAACTCGTTTGATCATAAATGGCGCCCTTGTTGGAGTGTCACTAGTCTAGCAAGCATCACCTTCAGTCGTATTGGCTCCTTCCTCTCCTGATCGACATACCTTGGTTTCTTAATTGAGGGAAAACCTTGCTGCTATATTCATCATACCTTCCTCTTGGGTTTTCCAACTGGATGGTGAAAAGCTATCAACACCGTATCGCATCAAGCTCTTTTCTGGCGCCGTTGCCGGGGATTGAAGAAGAAGAAGCTCCTACATCAACTACACATTCCCACGTCAACTTGGCACCATCAAAGTTCTTTTTTGGCGCCGTTGCCGGGGAGGAAGAAGAAGACTTCTGCAAGGGGAGTTTTCGCACGCACATCCTTTACTTTGTTTTAAGTTTTGCTTTACTTTATTTTTACTTGCATTGTTTTATCAAAAACACAAAAAAATTAGTATCCGTTATAGTTGTTATTTCTTTACTTTTAGTTCATTATGTTGTTCCCTAAGTATGTTTTGGAGGACCTCTCAGTAGGTAGTGGTTCAATTATTGGAAAAAGTAACATTGAGGAGTTCTTTAATCATATTAGTATGCATAAAGATGTTGAGGAAAAGTCTTTGGCTAAGCTTGCTCCTAGTTATGAAGTTGCTTCTGCTTATTTGATTCACATGTTAGAAGCTAGGTTTGCTAGCCTTAATCCTTGCATGCAATACATGTTTTTTAAGCTTCATGATATTGAGGATCCTGAAAAGAAAGCTTTTGTCTTGAAAACTTTGCGCATAGAATTTAGAGATGTTGCTATTGAGGCTAGGGAAATTTTTAAAAATTTAATAAGCTTGGCTCGCCTGTTGAAATTGTTGGTACACCCAATGAAGATTCTAGAATGCCAATACCTTGTAAACTTGTAGGAATTCATGCTTGCAAAATAATTTTGGCTGGATTTGCCCTGAAAATCTTTTTGATGAAAGTAGTGTACCAAGGCGTGACTACAAGGGGTACTCAAAACCTCATTTGGACAGAATTCATTTCTTTGTTCCTACAATGGATCTTAATGCCTCTCTCGATATTACTTGATTCGCACTTTCTGCGCCTAGCTCAAAGGCGTTAAAGAAAAGCACTCTTGGGAGATAACCCAATATTTTTACTTTCAGTTCTTTTTCTTTTATTTGAGTCTTGGAAGTTATTACTATTGTAATAACCTCTCCTTATCATTTTTATTTTGTTTTTGTGCCAAGAGAAGCCTCTAATTTGAGTGAGGTAAGATTTGGGGATGTTGCTGTCCTGAAACAGTTTTCAATGCTGCACCGTAAAAATTCGTGAAAATTCTCTGTATATCTTTTGGACCTGCGATTTCTTGTGCATATGCCCCAGGTTATATCCAAACTTTCATTAGTTGAACACTTTTTGATTTGGGCAACAGAAAACCCTCTAAAAATTCGACCTTTGTCAGCTGTTCTGTTTTGACAGATTTCTGCCAATATTTGTGTTTGCCGCTTTATTGATTTCTTTTTGAGTTCTTTTGATCACGGAACTTTTGGGGAAGTTGCTACAGTAGTATATGCTTTATATGTGGTGGTTTTGAGTTGAAACCTGAAGCAAAAAAGGGTTGATTCAATGTTATGCTTACACTAATGTTGCTAATAGATTTGTGTTTAGTTTTGTATGAAGGAAGTTTTCAAGTGTAGGGATTGGAGAATGATGAGATGAGTTGCAGAATGGACAAAAGCTCAAGCTTGGGGATGCCCAGCACCCCAATAAATATCCAAGAAGTACAAGCGTCAAAGCTTGGGGATGCCCCCGAGGCACCCCTTCTTCATCGGCAAAAATCAGGTCACCTTTTAAGACACTATATTTTTATTGCTTCATGCATTATGCGTTTTTCTTGGAGCGTCAGTTGTTTTAGTTTTCAGTATTAGTTTAGTTTAGTTTGCTGCAATAAATGGTTGGACCCCAACAAATTTCTTTTGGAGAAGTTGCCTTGCTTTTCATTTGCCAAGAACTCTCTAGTTTTCACTCTTATCAAAAACCGAGTGTTCTTCTTTTTCTGCTACTGCTTTTGGTTTTCGTTTTCACCTTGATTTGCGTTCAGATCTTCTTATATATTTTTATCAAGGTGTATTTTTGCCTCTGGACCATGTTGGTTTTCATCAAAAGAGTTGTCTATAAAAAGTTTGAATGGTGTTGGAAAAGAGAAAAAGCTTTATGCAAAAAAGTGGTACAAGAAGGAGCTTGTGTAGACTGCGGTTTAGACTTTTTCATGTCATGCTTGATGTCTTTTTGATAGTATGCTTAGTGGTTTTGCTGTAGCATGACTTGTCTCAAATAACTGAGATTGCTTAATGAGCCTTTGAAAAAATCATGCGTTGTTTTAATTATTTGGAAGCATTATTTTGATTTTCTCCTTGATGCTTTATTTGGGTTGACTTGGCACATGCTCACACATGTTAGACTCATACAAAGTCGCCATTGCCTCTATGATCATTTAGTTTTTGACTTTTGATACCATCTTATGCTTCTTTTAATGTCGCTTTATCGCTATGCATGATTATGGCCGTTATTGCTCTCTTAGTTGGTCGCTCCCAGTCTTTTGCTAGCCTTTATTTTGTATTGAGTATGAGCTCTACTCGTGCATCCAACTCCTAAAAACCAAGTTTGCCAAAGTGTCCACCATACATACCTATTAGCAATTTGCTATTCCAAAGTACATTTGACTTGCTTTTATCTATCCTTCAAATTAAACTCTTTTTGGTGTTATGCGAAAGTTGGTCAGTAAAGATCTCACGAACTGGATGGCACACTTTACTTTTCTCGTTTTAAAATTTTGACATTGTGGTCTCTTATGTTGAGTTGTTATGCTTGCAAGTTGTAAGTTGGGAATTAGCCCAGCCATGCCGTCATGGGGCAAGCTTTCAACATTGCACTTCTTATTTGAGTTGATATCGTGATCTTTTGTTTATGGATACTCGCGGTGTGAAATGAATTGGGAATCTTGAGGGGTCATGGAGTTTGTATATATGTTAGAGAAACGCCTGGGCCGCCAATCTAAGCCATGCATAATTCATGGTCAAAATTTGCAGCATGCCCATAGTGGACATTCGACGACGCATCTCAAAATAAAAAGCTATACAAATGGTAAATAAAAGAGATGTCGAGGTGTTCATTGTCTGCTTGTCCTATCATTTTGATGTGGGCTTGTTCCATGTCATCGGGCACGGAGGTACCCGTTGGCGGTTCTCGATGATACGTGTATACTTACAATGACAAGAGCTTGCTTGGGACTCTAAGTAAAGTAGCATGAGGTTTGGGTACTCGTATTCACGGGACACGAGGTTTTTAACTTATGATTTGTCAAGCATATGCAGCATAATTATTCTTGCATTAACTTTAACCATTCAAGATGCTTATGATGGGAGCAATGAGAGCTCAAAGCCGGTAAGTACCATAATTTTTGAAGGTTTATAAAACTTGCAATCACTGCTTCCCTCCGCGAAGGGCCTTTATTTTACTTTTATGTTGAGTCACCACCTTCTACCTTTATGCACCGTCTAAGAGAGCATAGTTGTCATTCTGAGTATAATGTGCATTGTCCCAAAGTTTTCATTGATTGATTCATATTATTGGTTTCACTTGTTCTTAAATTACTTGTATCTAGTCGCCCTCTTAAACTTGAAGGTGTCCTATGCATTTATGTTTTGCTCTCCATGAAGGACAAGCTGAAAACCATTTGTATATTTTTCCTTATGATTTGAACACACGTTTGACTTTCATTATTTCATTTTCATGATCTTTTGTTTGTGTTCTATTTCATGTTACAACATGGTTGCTAAGTTGCTTCTATCAAGATTATATCTTTCATGCCCATGTTTTAAGTTCTTTTGATCCCAGCACACAACGCTTACATACATGATCAAGATTATGTAGGTGCATGTCATCTCAAAAATTATTTCTTTTGTTATCACTTACCTACTTGAGGACGAGCAGGAGTTAAGCTTGGGGATGCTAATACGTCTCAAACGTATCTATAATTTTTGATGCTCCATGCTTGTTTTTACACCATTTGCTTAGTGTTTCGTTACACTTCGTGGCACTTTTATGCATTTTCCGGAACTAACCTATTAACAAGTCGCCATAGTGTCAGTTCCCTGTTTTCTGCTATTTTTGTGTTTCAGAAAAGTTACACGGGAAATATTCTCAGAATTGGACGAAACAAAAGCCGAACGTCCAGAAATTCACCGAAGCTTCCAGAGAACCGAAGAGGAGATGGAGTGGGGCCACGAGGGCCCCACACAATAGGGCGGCGCGACCTGGCCCCTGGTCGCGCCCCCTATGTGTGACGGCGCCTCGGCCCACTTCTGATGTTGCCCCTTCGCATATAAAGACCCCCCAATGGGAAAAACCTAAGTACCCGATCACTTTTCCAGAACACATCGCGATCCGCCGCCGCCGTCGACCCGAAGATCGGGAGGGTCCAGAAGCTCTTCCCGGCACCCTGCCGGAGAGGGGAATCGTCACCGGAGGTCTTCTTCATTGCCATGCTTGCCTCCGGCGCGATGAGTGAGTAGTCTACCTTGGACTATGGGTCCATAGCAGTAGCTAGATGGTTGTCTTCTCCACCATGTGCTTCATGTTTAGATCTCATGAGCTGCCTTACATGATTGAGATCACCGTTATGTAATTCTACATGTTGTGTTTGTTGGGATCCGATGAATATTGGTGTTATGATTGAGTTGAAGTACCGAATATTATCTTTTGTTATCTCTATGTTGTTTATGATCTTGCATGCTCTCCGTTGTTAGTAGCTATCTTGGCCGAGTAGTTGCTAGTGACTCCAAGAGGGGGTATTTATGCTCGATAGTGGGTTCATGCCTCTATTTAATCTGGGGGAGTGACAGAAACCTCTAAGGTTGTAGATGTGCTGTTGCTACTAGGGGGGAAACAATATTCATATGCTCAAGGGCATATGCTTTGTTTACATTACACACTTTGCTTAATGCAATTATCTGTTGTTCGCAACTTAATACTTGTGGAGTTCTCGGATTGATTCGCCACAAGTGGATTATTAGTCATAGATACAGTTGGATGGCGGTCTATGTATCTTGTTGTAATGCCCAGAGTAAATCTCATAGTGATCCTCTCGACATATGCACATTGTCTTTATTCTATCAATTGCTTAACTGTAATTTGTTTACCCAGCATGTATTATTTTATCTTATGGAGAGACACCACTAGTGAACTGTGGACCCCGGTCCTATTTCCTTTATATTGTTATCACCTGTTTACTTTACTTGCACTGTTTACTTTACTCGCATACTATTACTATTTTCCACTCGATACGCTCATTCCTTTATTTACAGCAAATCGGTGGGATTGACAACCTCATCGTAAGTTGGGAGCAAAGTATTTGGTTGTGTTGTGTGCAGGTTCTACGTTGCTACTAGTTGAAGACGCGCTAACTCGTTTGATCGTAAACGGCGCCCTTGTTGGAGTGTCACTAGACTAGCAAGCATCACCTTCAGTCGTATTGGCTCCTTCCTCTCCTGATTGACATACCTTGGTTTCTTAACTGAGGGAAAACCTTGCTGCTATATTCATCATACCTTCCTCTTGGGGTTTCCAACTGGACGGTGAAGAGCTATCAACACCGTACCGCATCAATAGTCTAACATAATTTTATTCAAATACAGATAGTTCTATTTTCATTTCCATATTTTCTTAAAAAACCAATACCATATTTGTATTTGTAAAAGCGAATCCAGATATTTACCACATCCATTTTATGTCGCCCAAATTCAGATGTTACCATGATTATTTTTGATTTCTCGAATACGAATATCGGATAATATGATTATTGGCTACCATTGAAGCAAGAATCAAGGTTTGCAACCCCCCCCCCCCCCCTGAACTGTCATTTGTAAGTAGCTAGGGTTGGAATGCATGTCATGCTGCTGATATGCTAAACAAAATGTGCTTAACTGAGTACCAGCTATTCCTACGTAGCTAGGGCCCGGCTTATATGGCCGTAATTCAAGAACTATAGTTATCGTTGTGTGTTATGAGGTAGTGTCATGGTGGTGTGCTTCATTAACCTCACCACCGTAGAGAAGAGGTGACCAGATAACGTGCACAACATGAACCAAACAAACGACCCTGAATCCAGTTCAGGCGATTCTGGCTCGCGCAGGATACCAATCAAACTGGGCCTTTGGGCTCTCTAGATGCAATGTTGGCCACCAAATGAAACGCCCTAGTTGGTTTTTGCATCGCATGGTGCGACCCAGGCCCCCCAGCACCTGCGCCTAGGGAGCCCAAAAAGGGCTGCAGGCTACCAATCGCGCCCTTGGTGAATGGAATTCCTAGTCATCAAATCATATACGCCAGCCAGGGCTACCCAATATCGCCTATGCTATATGTGATCGGCATGGAAGTTCTCACAACAGCTGTGGCCAAGGCAGTGCAGATGAATCTGTTTGATGGTCTCGTCTCTCGTTGGATGTCTACCCAAAGACTCTCAATCCATGCAGACAACGTGGTGATTAGGGGTGGAAACGGATCGAATGCAGATCGGATAGTGCCATTCCCATATCTATTTTCATATTTTCAAAATGAATACATATGTAAATATGAATATAGAGCGGATGTTACATGTGGATCGGATGTTTCCTCAGTCCGAAACAGATACTGATAACAAAAATTTAGACTTGTATCTTATTGCGAGTCAAGTGTATAATGATATAATATATAATAGTTTGAAGTTTAATCACAGAAAAATATGTTTGACCACTTAGTAGTTATTTGGTTAGATAAATGGCATATTGGGATAGAATTATAAATATAGTCTAACATAATTTTATTCAGATACAGATAGTTCTATTTTCATTTCCATATTTTCTTAAAAATCCAATACCACATTTGTATTTGTAAAAGCGAATCCAGATATTTACCACATCCATTTTATGTCGCCCGAATTCAGATGTTACCATGATCATTTTCGATTTCTCGAATACGAATATCGGATAATATGATTATTGGCTACCAGTTCCTACCCCTAGTGGTGATGTTTGTCCAGTAGTCCAGGACAGATTTTTGAAGACAGTTAACCATATCTTGGATCTGTTTAGGGAAGCTTCATGATTACCGATTACGCATCAATTTTCACAAGTCCACGGCCACTTTGATCAGAGGGGGTGCGAGGAATGAACAGTTGGTGCAATGAACGCTATGTCCCAGCGTGGCAGTGAGGGATGATAGCCAGAGTCGGCAGGTTTGTTTTGGTCAAGTCTGTTATCGCGGCATGCTGGTTCCTGGATGACGTGAACAAGTGGCTGCGGACCTGCGGTCTTTCTTTTGGGCGGCTCCGAGGAGGTGAATGGCGGTCAGTGCATGGTAGTACGCCATCGCCATCGCCCAGTATGGCACGGGGGCTGGTGCGCTGAACTCGGTCTGCTGGAGGACGCACCAGCTTTTGTTTCTGATTTGGTTTGCTAGCGATCTTGCTATGCATCAGGTTTACTGGAATATATTTTCTCAGCCAAAAAAAGAAGATCAGGTACGCATAAGGCATTGAGGCTAGGTAGCAACTACGGCGGCGGAGCCTGTGGCTTCATGCACGTCAATAGCATATGTTGCAGGTCAAAGATCGTAGGTATAAAAAACTAGATCATGGTATACTTCATAACAAACCTTTCAGAGAAAAACAATAAAGCATGACAGCACATACTTCCAGGTCTGCACTTCTGGCTATTTATTTCAATCGATTCCTTTGTATAAGATTCTTTGTGCAACCATTACATATCACCTCAGAAAGAGCATAGCACTTTGTGCTACAGAAAGAAGTCAATAAAGGCTCCAGTTGGAACGCATGAATTATACCCTTTTGGGCAATATTCATGCGTCCCAAACGCGCCATGGAAGTTTCCCCCAAGCTGGCATCGCCAAACTTACAACACACATATTATCATGTCTATAAACTTGAAACTTTTCAGACTTCTTCTATGGTTAACTATGGAGCTCTGATAAGCACCAGCACCACATGGTGAATCCACAAAAGGGTGGGACCCGAGTTGAAGATGTATCATCTTTAGATGTAAAGTCAATCTGTTTGGAGGTCATGAGCCGGTAGAAGATCAGGTATCAATATTCCAGCATGCTTGACCAATTTGATTTATATGCACCACCCTTAGATTTTTTGGAATGTCCACCTTCCATAGGGGTGTAATAGCTGGTGAGCCCCTACTTGTCTTATCTGAACGAAGGGAGAAGAGAGTGATCAAGTTACTCCATAAGAAGAAGCTCGCAGGCATGTCTTATATATGTATTAGCATGGTAAATGAGAGAAAGTACCTGACTACGGATTGATGATCTAGCTACTCCATTATAAGAACCTGACAGGAAAGTCGTATTTTAGCACGGAAATGGAAGAGAGCTCTATTAGCACAAGAGAAACCTTTAAATCATACCTAGGTATGCCGGAAATCTATTGGTGCCATGCCAAGATGGTAGAGGAGATCTTGAGGCCAGCACATTGTCGCTGAGGTATGATGAAAAGTGAGGAGGAATCAGTTACTCGATTCAGCCATATACTGTGAACGTGTGTGAACAGTTCAGGATTATAGATTACCTCAGAGTTGATGTAGTAGAGGTACTACTACCATGACGAGGACGAGAGTGGCTTCTCATGCGATCAGAAGAACAACCATCCTGAAGCAAGTATGATTAAAACTAGTGCGATGAGAGATTAGCTATTTCAGGCCTATATGTTTTAGCATACCAGTGTTGAACAGGGCCGCTTCTCTCCAGAATATGTGGTGCGATTAACTTGAATAGGTGCTGTTTAGAGAGAGGGGACGTAAGAAATTGACTATCAAAAGAGATTGAGAGATTTCATGTAAAAATAGTTATGAAAAAAGCATACAAATATTGTACTGGATTCCTTAGAAAATACTAAAATGTACATGTAGCTTGCATGACAGAATACTAACGCATGCAATGACAACTGCTGGCAGAATTTATAGCCTCGAACTGCTCATCCATATTATTAGATAATTAACTATGTTAGAGGCAAATAATTATAAAAGACATCTCTTATAATGAAATGACTGGGCAAGTTCAGATAGCTAACAACAGGACTTCTATAGACCGTCCATTGGACAAACAATTCAAAAACAAACATCAAATATATGTTATCACTGGCTTAGCTGGGGACAGCTGGCAATGTGTGAAGAACTCAAGACATATTAATCTTTACAGCTCAAGGCGTATTCAGAGATTGATGAAACAATGGTCAGTCCAAACTTCAAGACAGATGTGTTCAAGTCTCAGGGACACCCAAAAGAACTCCTGTGACTTAGATAGGCAGAAACAACTAAGAATTTACATGCATCCAATACAACAGCAACTCAAGACATAATAACGATTATGGCCTAGGTTACTAAACATCGTCGATCCAGTATCTTAGACCACAACCATCATGATCACCTGTGAGCCTTTTGTCACAGTGAATAAACTGAAGATTTGCCTCCAGAAGTTAAACATCACAAGCAGGTACTATTAAGATCTCATTATTGGTCAATAAACTAATGGCATGTGGCCACACTGAAACCTGATTAATTTCATGCGATGAATACTTATATGGTATGACTTCTTAAATTCCAACGTTACAGGTGTAGTCACTCTACGGATTACGTATTCAAATTTCCGTCTTTCCGTAAATGGTGAATCTTGAATGAAAGTAACAATAATAAATTATCATCAAATCAAAGGAAGAAACAAACACAGAAGGACGGTGGAAAATCCAGAGAGTAACAGATCATTCAGGGGCTTATAGAATAAAGAGCAGATGAAGTTTTGCAAGGCTAGTATAGGAAAAAGAAAGTGGCAGCAAGGTTTGATGTGTGAGTGAGTCTCAACTGGAGCAGTTTAAATGATTAAAGCTGCATACCTAAAATTATATGTAAAATAATTTAAAATCATCAACCCTAGTTGCGTCGGGCACATTAATACTTATCTAAGTTCAATGGTACAATTGGAAACCCACAGAAGTAGTGAAGTTTTCAAAGACAGAACTGCTGCCAATAGTAACATGGAAATTAATGAAGACACTAAATACCATCACAACTGCGAACTGCAAGTCCAGCCACAAATATTGTGACAAAGGACACCAAGAAGGCAAAAGGAAACAAATTAAGCAGTTTTTTTTTTTGCAAATATACAGTGCTAGACAGAGGTGATCTGGGAAACATTAGATGCATCAAATAATCAGAACTAGAATTCTGAAGAGCATGAGCTCACTTTTACCTAGTGTTTTGTCATTCTCACTGAAAAGAAATGTATGTTCTTCTTTGTTCAGCTCGCTCCTTTGGACAGGTTTAGACAGTGAGACTTTAATATTCACCTGGAAACACCAACTAAAGATGTGAAAACTGTGTAAACCAAAAACTCTGATTTACCTAAGTAAAGTATGAGAGAAGACCTTTGAGCCATTCTCAGTCAACTCTTCCTTGTCAAAAGATTCAAGACACAAGACTGCAGCCTCATGAGTCATATATTTGATGCACGCACAAGCCCTCTTTTTAGATGATTTTGTATTGCGTGATAGAAAGATGTGTTCAATTTTCCCATAATTCTGGAAGATCTCAGTCAGTTTGGCTTGATCCCAGGAAGATGGTATCTCTTCCACAAAAATTGATTTAACCTAAATGGAACAAAGAAGGTGTTAGGTTACTTACGATGAGGCAAGTTCACAATTAACAATGGAAGAAATATCTGATCAGGCCATTCAATAAACAAGCAGAATGATACTCACATCTTCTTTCTTCCCTTTGTTAATATTTCCAAGAGAAGTGCTATCATTCCCAACAGGAGCTGCAGTTCGACAAAACTTCCCACAGATCTTGTGGTGGGTTTCAATAAACAAGATGATAATCAGTATGATTTAAGAGAAGAGGAAGGCAAAATGCAATAGGCACTCATGAGAGTAAAATGTAAGAAAAGATACTCACTATTGTGTTAAAAAAAAACACTCGCTACTTGGTGATCAGATGAGAACTTATATGTATCATATGAGAAGATGATTTAAGTGATTTTTGTACAAGCAGCGCCAACACTAAACAGAAACGCTGGTCCAACGCAGCAACACTATATATGTATCATATGAGAACTTATTTCTCCATTACCTTCTACTTTTCTGTACTACTCCTTCCATCCCAAGAAAAGTGAACTTTCTCTAGATACGGATGTATCTACACATTGAAATGTTTCTAGATGCATCCGTATCTAGACAAAACTGAGTCACTTATTTTGGGACAGGGGGAATAGTATTTATTATAGTTTATAATGTAAATTGTAGATATGTTCTTGACCATATTAGAAGTGCTCAGTCATTGACAATATGAATGCTACTCTAAAAGTCGGCTCTGCAAATTAAGAAAAGAATGGTATACTTCACAGCGTAGCTGCATGACCCACAAACCCTATGCCACCTCAATATGACTCCTATAAATGGCAAAGAAGTGCTAGCACCAGACCAGACGTCCAATGCATTGTCAACTGTAACAACAGACTAGGCACAATTTATTCAAAGCCCAGCCCTCATGTGGGATGGGAACGCATGTGTAGCACCTTTCTACGGTTTCCGACCATGTTTCGACAAAAGGGTTAACCCGTTAGTGCTACAATTTGGGTAAACAGGCATTGTACAGTATCCCCCCCCCCCCCCCCCCCCCCAACTGCCCCACAGCAACATTCAGCCTACGGTTGTAATAAAACCCCAAGCAAACAGTCTGTGAAGTGAGGGTTGCCACCCTGATACCACTTGTAGCACCCTGGATGTAAAATTTGCTCAAGACCTAGTCACACGGGTGGAACAGGCGTGCATGCATAGCGCCCTGCTCGTGTTTTCATCCTCACGTCGCCAAAAAACGTGTTAATCAAGAAATGGTGCAGTGAGCTTAGTGGAGGTACAACAAGCTATCTTGCAAAAGTGTTAATTGCAACCAAAAATCTACAGGGTAATTAATTTTCACACGAAACAGCCTTTTCTATCGTAGAAAGTAGCCAAAAAAAAAGGGCAGCCCCGGTGCATGAAGCTCCCGCTTGCGCGGGGTCCGGAGAAGGGTCGGACCACTTAGGGTCTTTGTACGCAGCCTTTCCCTGCAATTTTTGCAAGAGGCTGTTTCCACGACTTGAACCCGTGACCTCCTGGTCACAAGGCGACAGATTTTACCTCTGATGGCAGAAAGTAGCCAATAAAGAGAAAATGAAGCAATCAGAGATAGCAAGTAAAAGTCTGACTTCATATTATAAGACGCGCCGATCAGAGTGACATGTTTTCACACCTAAAGGGGGTAATTTAAGGACATGGTCACACAGTTCATAAGGCAATGCCGATCAACTAAACCGACCTGACTCGATGAAACCAAATCTTGGCACATAACAGAAAGGTTAATCATCTATCTGCCATTGCCAAAAAGGAAATAACTGGTAGTGAGCTTACGTAGCTACTCCGTGTAATGATTACATGCATAATCTGATCTGTCGTGATATTTGTGGTTTTTTACAACTTATGAGATTGCTTGGGTACTCATTGAGAAAAGTAAATACAAATTCATTTTATATTTTATCGTAGGATTACCCGTTGTGCATTTCTTGATAGATTAGTGTCAGCACTTTCCATTCAATGATTCTAGTAGTGCCATAGCCCATAGAGAAAATGAGTGCAGACATGTGAACTGTGGTAATAAATTTATCCAAGTGCATTGTCACTACCTTGACGTTGCCAAACTTTGCAATGGCATTCTTTGCTTGCGCAGCCTCACGGTACCGCACAAAGCAGTAACCCTTATTCCTCCGTGTACGGCCTTCCATTATCATCCGCACCTGTGTGATCTCCCCCGCCTTCCTGAAAACTGCCCTCACGTCCTCCTCGGTCGCGTCCCTATGAAGCCCACCAACAAACACCTCCTTCATACTCGTCCTCTGCCTCTCCGAGATCCCCACCTGCTCCCCTACTTCAGCATCACAATCAATTGTTGGCTTCCTAGCTAAGGTTTGTCCAATCAAACTTCCCACCGCCGCCTCCTTACACGATGCTTCCCTCGTCGCAACGTCATTGCAATCGGTGGCCAGCTTCTCAACAGTGGTTTCATTCACATTCTGCTCCTTGCGCGCAGACTTGGCTGCCAGAATGCCTTGATCATCATCCTCTGTTAGTTTTTCAGTTGGGGTTTCTCCCCCCGACTTGGATGATCCAGCAGCAGCCTGCACCACAACAGCAGTACAATCGGTGGCTGACTCCTCCTCCACCACCACCCTTTCATCTGCATCCTGCACCTTGTCCACTAAATTGTCTGCGGTGGCATGTTGATCACTTTTAGGTTTGCTGTCTGGAGTCTCCCCTCCCAAAAGAGAGGACGCAGTGAAGGCATTGCAATTCGTGGCAGGACTGCGAGCTACTACGATTTTGCTCTGCTCCTTGTTCACTGAGTCATCAGTGCCAACGCTGTGATCATCTGCTGGCTTACCGGTTGTGATTTCTCCCGTCAGATTCGCTGCTCCGTCAGAAGCAACCGCAGCGGCGGTGGCTGCAGCGGCGGCCTTGCGAGCTGCGAATGTGCCCTTGGGGACAATTTTTTTCACGATAACCTTCCGTACAACCTTCCGTACCTTCCGCGCGGGCGGCGCCGGCTTCGTAGACGCGTCCGGAGCAGGCGGCGGCGTAGAGGGTTGCCTAGGGTCGGCACACGGAATCGGTTGCGCGCATGGCGCCGCGTCCTCCTCGGACACAGGCGGCGGCGGCGGCGGTGGCGGCGGCGGCAAGAGCTCCGAATCAGCGACCGGAGGCGGCGGGGTCGGGGCGGGGAGGATTAGGGTCTCCGCGGAGGGAACGGGAGTCGGGTGGGTGGAAGATTGCGGTGGAGGCGGCGGCGACGGAGATATCGGGGTGGCGGCGTTGCGGGGCGGGCACAGGACGGGGCGCTTCTTCGGGGGCAGCAGCGCCCAGGACAGTGGTAGCGATGGCGGCGGCGGAGGCGGAGGGGGTCGAGCGTAGGGGACGCGGAGGCGGTGCGGTGGCGGAGGAGGCGAGGAGTAGGCGTCGGGGTCGGGCGCGGCGGCGCGGCGGCGGGGTTGAGCAGCCGGTTGATCCATCGCGACGGGACGGGGTGGTCGGTTCGTTCGAGTCGGGGTGTGGTGTGGAGCCAGCCCCCGTTGCTGTCTCAGGGTTTTTTAGTTGTTCAGTGGGGTTCGGGCCTTGGGAGACGAGGTTAAATACTTGAATGTGATGGGACATGCCCCCACCCACCAGACACGGCCTCCGTAAATAATTTTTCATCACTGAACTAGAACTAGAAAGTGGGTGAGGTCCAATATCGACCATATACAGATACTCCCTCTGTTCATATTTACTTTGAGTTCTGGATTTAGATAAAATTTAGAATATAGAAACAAATATCAGTACCCATAATATCAAAAGAAAATAATAGGGACGATTCCAATACCATAGATTTTGCATTCTAGATACTGATATAGTTTTCTAAATATTTGACCAAACTTTATAAAATTTAACTTTAACTAAACCTAAACACGAAGTAAACAACAATGGAGAGAGTATACAATGGCCCTCTTCTCCATCGGACGACCTCCCCTCACCCCCACTCCTCCAAGTCACCACCGCCCCACACCATGCACGGACGTGGCCATCACACCCTATTCATGTAATATAAGGTCTGCTCTCTATTTATGGTTTGACTTAAGTAGTACGACATGTAAGGTGTTGTCACTTTTTGCTTGGTTAGCTATTTTATAGGAGCCATTCATCTATAGATCAATTCAATTGACCATTGAAAATTCAACTCCTTGTAGAATAGTGTTTGCTTCAATGAGAATGATACCTTCTTGATTCTCTCATCTTTTGGTGTTCCACATCTTGTTTACTCGACTTCTTGTCTAAAAAAACATATTGTAAAATTATGATAGGGTTTCTTTTTTGTACAACTTGTTAAGAACTGATGTCTTCTGCATAGTCCACTATATATTATGGACATTGGATGTGTAGGTAATGTCTGTATATAGTTTTGGACCTTCAAAAGTAGGAGACCACCCCACCAATACAACAGAGACTACTCTATTACATTCCACCTTCCTATTGTGTTACCCCCTGTACTGAAAAGGTCCTCTCAACAAAATCTCACTCTCCTCCCTATAGCATCTCGACATTAATCTTGTCGGTGATGGTGCGGAGATCCCCAGAGGATTGAACACAACATCATTTTGCTGCTTACAAACGCATCACCGGACAAGGATGATCACTATCTAGATGTCTCACACACTATAAACAGTACACTTCCTTCTACTTTTTACTGACTGAGGTAGAGGCGCACGTGACTCATTATTTTGTCTGACTAGATAAACCCATAACATGGAAACACAATAATTACCAAAACATGCATGCACTAGTGTGCCCTCGTATAAAAAACCGTATCTGGCGCCAACAAGATAATCTCACGTGCCAAAATTTAAGGCTATGGGCCCCACATGTAGGCCATGTTTGCAGGTTTAAATCAGGGTCACGATAGTCCGGTCAACATCTCTACTAGGAGACGAAACGGTCCCAAAGCAAGCCCAATGGCAAACACACTGTATGCAGCTATATACATGATCAACAAGTTGCCTCTCGGGAGTTTTATATGGGACGAGAGACTACATATTTTGGCCAAGTTCAAATCTAAACAAATTTCCATTCTTGTCTCTTTTATCTATGCGGTGTGAACCAAGTTCAAAGCTCATACACTGTAACAACTCAGAATTTGTAACCCAACTCTTATTACATAAAGAGTCAAAAATTGGACCCAAATAAAACTTTTTCTTCATTATTGTATGCATACATGTATTCTCTTTATTTGTATTTCTATGATTTTATGTGTGTTCTTTTGCTTGAGCATTGGTTAAATAATTCTAAGTGAACCAATAGAAACAACTAAGAAAGATATTAGGAACCAAAGGAACCAAAAATAAAAATAGGTAAGAAAGAGATAAAGTTAATATGATCTAGAAACTGTTAATGACTACACCACTTTGAGCCCTTATATTAAGAAATCTACAGCTCACCTGCAGGTTTAACCTTTTAGTTGAGCTTAACCAAGTTATGGACTAACTCAACCAACAAAGATCTACCAAAATTTCAAACCAGAACACCACTCAAACTTGAGCCAAAGTTTGAATCTGAAACAGAAACCATTTCAAATTTGAAATATAAATTTTTGCAAAACTCATTATTTCTCCAGAACAAAAATATGCCAGGGTACCTTATCCAATATGATGAGCACCCAAAGTGGCAAATTTGAAAAATTCGAATTTTGAATTCTTGTAAGCATTTCGTCGAACGGTGGCAGAAGAAAATCGAGTGAGATCAATCCCACTGTGCTGCACTGTTCTGGCGCGACCAAATGCTGTAGCCATGCTCTCTGGCCTCGCCTCGGTCGAGTCCAGCACCCCCAGGCCCGACCCAGGCCGTGAGAAGAGGAGGGAGAAGGAGAAACCCACCCCGGACCCCCTCTTCTTCTTCCCAGTAGCCTGCACGTCGGCGACCACCCTGCCCTCGCCAGCGCCGACCCACAGGACCCCGCGGCCGAGACCAACCCCTTCCAGCACGCGAGTAACGCCGACGAGGCCAGTGTCGCCCGTGCACGCCGCCAGCATGTCCTGCGCCGGTCGTTCACTGGACGCGCTCGCCCCCGTCGCTCCGGCCTATATAAACCCCCGGCGATCAAACGAAGCAACGCACCGCACTCCCCTCTACCTCCCAGACATCGCCGCTTACTCCCTCGTGCCTTAGTTCGCCGTAGCCGACCTCGCCGGCGCAGTACTGGACGGGCGGAGCGCCGCCACGTCCGACCACCTGGAGGCCAGCTTCTGCAGGGAATCGGAGGAGGAGGAGCACCGCAGCCGATCCCGATCATCGCCGTCGAGTTTCGCTTCCTCTACGCCCCGCCGTCGCCGTCGAACGCCGTCACTGCTCGCAGGTGAGATCCCGCCCGTGCTGAGGAAGAAGAAAGACCCTGAGCCGTTGGATCGCGATCGGACGATAGCATACCGATTCGGGTTTCGTAATTAGATCTGACATCGCGACCCCACCTGTCAGTCCCGTTTTTATTTCCTTTCCCCCGCGCGAAACGGTATGGGCCGGCCCGTTCGGCTTGATTCGGAATAGGGCCCGGCTCGTTTCACGTTTCGGTCCGTTTCGTTTTTAAATAAACTCCCTCCCTTTTCTTTTATTTCAAAACTGTTTCAAATGGGATTTTCAAATTCAAATTCCTAGAGTTTTATAAGTCCAAATTTAGCAAATAAATATTCGTTGGAAAGCTTAGAAAATACTCTATCCAATAGTACTGGTTAGATTTAAAAATCAGTTAAGAATAAAATTGGATATGAATAGTGTGACCCTAGCTTGTTAATTAATGAAAGATTTCTAGAAAATTATTTAAGCTATCAAAAATCATGAAAATTAAAATGTGAACTTACTAATGACCCCTCTTACTGTTAGTCAACACTAATCTACCCCAAACCATATTAGTGTGATCATTTAGACCCTAACCCAAACCTATTTGTTAGCATAAAATGATAGATCACTAGTGCACACTTAGAATTAATTGCCCTCTTTACCCATTTCACTTAGTGGATCATTCCCACTTAAACTTGCCTTAGTAACTCTAAATCAACACCAATGCTGCACAAGTGAACCACCTATGCTACCTAGTAGAGAAACTAGCTTGCACATTTGAAGAAAAACTTAGAAGAAAAACTTACAATCCAACCCCATAACAATGCAACACAAATGCTGGGTTAGCAAACAAAGATGTGTGCTTGGTGTGTTGTTGGTCTGGTGAAGTGATGGTGTGTTTTGTGTTTGTTCGTTATTAGACGCTAGTGTTGCCGAGGAGGATATTGGAGGGGATTATTATTATCAAGAAGAAGAAGAAAACCCCGGACACTTTGCCAACCAAGGCAAGCCATCTTTTGATTCATACTCCCACTACCGAGTTTTAATATTGCATTCTCCTTGTTTTAAGTAAATTGCATGATTGAATTGCTAGAGTAGGATGATAGAAGTAAATTGCATGATTGAATTGCTAGAGTAGAATGATAGAAGCATATTGATGTCTTGGTTATCAAGAGCATCAAGCTGAGTTTATCCAACCATAGTAGTAGTACCATCACTCAATGTAGTTGCTTAGTCGCTAATAAAAGTTGAGGTTATCTCTGGAGGAACCCCATTTGAAAGGTGGTGACTTGACATTGAAACTTGAAATGGGAGATTGCTCCTACGTGATAGCTTTATGAAAGAAAATAATCTTGACTAAGAACTATGGAATGTATTTCTCAATTGACAACGAGTGATGTACATGGGTGCCAATTATACCGTACAACCACGTTACCCCTATATGGGAAGGGGCTTAATCCGTAGCTTGTTTATCTTAGTATGGGAGGTCTTGTATTAAAACTTCATGGGAGGACTCCATGGGCGGATACTTCTTGACCAAGTGGATTCCACTAACCCGGTATCCGGGATGGGCAGAACTAGAGGCGCCGGAGCGGGAATTCCGTATCCCGGGCTCTAGGGAAGGATCCTATACTAGGATGAGCAAGTGAAAGGTTTTGTTTGATTATCTGAAAGCCGCATACCTTTGTGTATAGCGAACCGTGGATTTCTCCCGGCAGATGTATCGAATCTTGTGGGTAAAGTGTACCCCTCTGCAGAGGTTTCAAACTATTCGAATAGCCGAGTCCTCGGTCATGGACGGTTGGCAAACTCTACCTGGCTTTTGTCAAGAATAAAAATAACAAGGGTGAACCTGGTGAATGACATGAACTGGAATTGACATGACTTGACCTTGATCTTGACACATTGAAGTTCCTCTTTAGAATGAACTTAGAGAACTAAACCTCTTTTCTACAAATGAGCATTCTTGGGAAATAAAACTAGCTTTTGCAAATCAACTTAGTGCTTGGTCCACTATACCCAACCTTGCATATCTACTTCATCTTTTCATTTACAAGATGGTTTGCGAGTGCATCCAATGTACTCACGGCTGTGTCCCTGGCTATCAACTTGGCCAGACTATGGGGAGGAATACCAGGAGGAAGGGTATGAAGAAGAGTACCAGAACTAAGCTCGTCTCCATGAGTCGCCAATTGCCTGTAGGGAGGAGGCATGGGCCGAAGACGTTATTTCCGCTGCTATATTGTGTTGTAATATGAATTGGTCTATATGACCATTATATTTGAATCATCGTATTGTAATGTCTATGGAACTGGTTACCAACTACGTTATGTATATCGCAACAATGATTCTGGGATTGCGGTGGAATACATAACGGGCACTTCGAATTTGTTATCAAATTTGAGGTCGTCACAAGTTGGTATCAGAGCCTAGGCTGACCATAGGAGACCTTAGTTAGAATGGGCGTTAAACAAAACCTTGAAAAAAAAAAAAAAAAAAGAAAGATACAAGAACGGTTGCAAAAATTGCTTAGTCTTTCCTCTCTAGTTGCAAAGTTTTACACATACTTCAGTTTTAGCTTACCTAAAATTTTGCACACTTGAGTTGATCACTAACTTGAACTAATTTAAAATTTTGTAGATGGCCCTGGTATTCACTGAGCAGTACCAGTTGGGCCAAGGTGGCAGCCTTTGTTTCGAGCGCGACCTCACCACTTTGACCTTGTTCCTGAACCGTTTGTACCCGGAGTTCAAGGGAGCCGTGCTCAATGAGCACCCAGATGGAGAGCTACGGTGGCTCATCCGAGCTAGTTGCCGTGGCAAGAAGGGGATGTTGGGTTCTCCAAGGGTCAAGTTTGAGCTCGTGGAGAACACTTGGGCCGATGGTTTGGTCCGAGCGATGCAGGAGATGCACGCCCGCTTATGCGGACTGCACGTTGAGGAGGTTCAGGGAGGACGCTTCAAGGACTTTGCTCGGCGTGATGCGGATGGGCGTCCCGCAAACATGCCCGGGCAGAATGAGCCGAGTACCTACATCGACCACATGGACTTCTTGCTGTACTCCACTCAGCAGGAGGCCGACCGTGCCCGTACTAGGGCCAACCTCGAGCACGTTGCACTGGTGGAAGCAAGGAGCACTATCAGGATTCTTGCGAAGGAGCGCAAGAGCCTTCGTCGCCAGCGCGATGAGAAGGAACAGGACCTTGAGGAGTTGAAGGCCAATGTGGCGGAGTTGACTGCGTACATTGAGAGTCTTGAGGATCACCTTGGTGAGGAGGAAGGCATTGATCTCCGCAAGGAGGATAATGCCCTCATTAGTGATGAGGATGACTTCATGGAGGACCTCGATGATCCGGAGGATGGTGGTCACAATGGATTCATTGTGAGTGACGAGGAGGAAGACCCCGAGGAGCCCGCTGTTTAGATCCGAGATCCACGTGTTATCTAGCTATGAGTTCCAATTTATGAGCACTTCGTGTAGGTGTGAGTTGTATCCCCCTCTCTAGTAGACGAGTCGCAATGGTTTGATGTAAACCATTTGTAATGTGTGAACTCGTATGTATGATATGTTTGATGAGTGATGAATGAAATTTGAATTTGGCCTCTAAGGCCTTAGTAAAACAAAATTGCATCATCCATGTACCTCTAAATCTTAGCAAATTAGCTTTTCCCTCTTGCCTTACACACCTTATCTTCAGATGCCGCGAGCACCCCCACCCCCGAACCCGGAAATGGCTGAATTGCTAAGGTTGATCATGGAAGACCGGGAAGCAGCCCGAGCTGAGCGCCAAGCTAACTTGGCCACTCTTCAGCAGTTAACCCAGATGGCAACGAACCACAACAATGGAAATGGCAATGGTGAAGGAGAAAACCATGGCAATGGAGAGCACCGATCCAAGTTAAGGAGTTTCCAGAACACCAACCCTCCTATATTCACTAAATCTGAAGAGCCCTTAGATGCCGATGATTGGCTTCGTACCATGGAGAACAACTTGGCAGTCGCCGAAGTTGGGGAGAATGAGAAGGTCTTGTATACCACCCACTATCTTGCTGGAGCAGCGAGAGCTTGGTGGGACAGTACCCGTGCAATGCAAGCCCCAGGGTATGTGATGCCTTGGGAGGAGTTCAAGAGCAAGTTTAGCAAAGCCCATGTTCCTATGGGATTGGTAAAAAGGATGAGAGATGAATTCAGAAATCTGAAGCAAGGTTCCATGTCTGTGGTGGATTACCGTGACAAGTTCCTTACCTTGTCTAGATATGCCCCAGATGACACCAACACCACTGAGAAGAAGCAAGAAAGGTTTCTGGATGGACTTCATGATGAGATGCAATGTGTCCTGGTTAGTATTCCCTTTGCCGACCTGGAGTCATTGGTTGACTCTGCCATTCAGATGGAAGGCAAACTCAAGCAAGCTACCGAGAACCGCAAGCGCCGTATGATGTATCAAGGCAACTCGAGCAACTCGCAGAAGCCAAGGGGAAATGCGCCAATGAGTTTCACCCCTAGACCAATGAGGCCGTCTGCACATGCTCCGCGTCCCAACTATCCTAACCGCCCACCCGGCAACAACTTCAACCGTGCACCCCCAAGACCTAGTGGCAACAACTTCAACACCAATACTCCAAGGCCAAATGGCGCCCCTATGTTACCCAAGCCTGGTGACAAGTCTGGTGTTACATGTTATGAGTGTGGACAAAAAGGGCACTACTCCAATGAGTGCCCCAAGAAGCTGAATGATGCATCCAAGACTACTGTTCCTGCTCAGCAACAGCGCCGTGTGGGAAATGGCAAGAACTATCCACCAAGGAACCAGCCTCACTCTCGAGGCCGTCTGAATCACATGAATGTTGAAGAAGCTCAGGAAGCAACCGACGTGGTGCTTGGTATGTTCCCTGTTAACTCAGTTCTTGCAAGGGTTCTGTTTGATTCTGGAGCTTCACACTCGTTTGTTACCCAATTATTCGTTGATAAAAGTGGACTTCAACCCACACCCTTGAAAGAGGTCATGTCTGTGCAAATTCCCGGGTCGGTAACAAAAGCTAGTTGTACTTGCTTGGCAGTGCCCATAGAAATCCATGGGATAGCTTTCTTAGCCGATTTGATAGTGTTGGGAACCAAGGGTTTGGAAGTAGTTCTTGGTATGAATTGGATGTCTTTTCATCAAGGAGTGATAGATTGTGCCAAAAAGACCATCACCATGAAGAGTAGCAATGGAATCATAGTCAAGCATGTGTCCGTAAAACCACCCCAAACCACCAGATGTCATAAAAGTATCTCAGGACCAACTTTGGAGCAAGTCCCCATCGTCTGTGAATACCCCGATGTCTTTCCCGATGAGTTACCCGGAATGCCACCGGATCGGGATATTGAGTTTATCATTGAGCTTATCCCCGGAACTGGATCAATAGCCCAACGACCCTATCGTATGAACCCAGCTGAATTAGTTGAGTTGAAGAAGCAACTGGATGACCTGTTGAGTAAAGGATTAATTCAACCAAGTTCTTCTGCTTGGAGATCACCCGTTCTGTTTGTGGATAAAAGTGACGGTTCTAGCCGACTGTGCACTGATTATCGCAAGCTTAACGATGTGACCATCAAGAACAAGTATCCTCTCCCGAAGATTGAAGATCTGTTTGACCAATTGACTGGAGCAAGAGTATTCTCGAAGATAGATCTTAGAACTGGATACCACCAACTGAAGATCCGTGCAACGGATATCCCCAAAACAGCCTTCACTACCCGATACGGATTGTATGAGTACACTGTGATGTCATTTGGATTGACCAATGCCCCTGCTTATTTCATGAATCTCATGAATAAGGTTTTTATGGAGTTCTTGGATAAGTTTGTTGTTGTCTTCATTGATGACATTCTTATCTACTCCAAATCCGAAGAAGAGCATGCAACCCATTTGAGATTAATTCTAGAAACCCTAAGAGAGCATCAGCTATATGCTAAGTTCAGTAAATGTGAGTTCTGGTTGAAGGAGGTTGGATTCTTAGGCCATGTGCTGTCAGCAGGAGGAATATCGGTAGATCCCAAGAAGATCAAATCAGTCCTAGAATGGGAAGCCCCTACCACTCAAACGGAAGTTAGAGGTTTTCTCGGATTAGCGGGATATTACCGCAAGTTTGTCGAAGGATTTTCCAGTATTGCCCGTCCGATGACCCAATTATTGAAGAAGGACAAGAAGTTTGAATGGACCCCTAAGTGTGAAGAGAGTTTTCAAGAGCTCAAGAAGCGATTGGTGACCGCCCCTGTCCTAACCATGCCCGATATCACCAAGAATTTTGATGTCTATTGCGACGCTTCCAAACTTGGACTTGGTTGCGTACTGATGCAAGAAGGAAAGGTCATAGCTTACCTCTCTAGGCAGCTTAAACCTCATGAAGAAAATTATCCAACCCATGATCTAGAGTTAGCAGCCGTGGTTCTAGCTTTGAAGACTTGGAGGCACTATCTGATGGGCAACCGTTGTGAGATCTATTCTGACCACAAGAGTTTGAAGTATATTTTCACCCAGAAGGAGTTGAACATGAGGCAACGGAGATGGATAGAGTTGATCAAGGATTATGATCTGGAAATTCACTATCACCCTGGTAAGGCCAATGTAGTGGCCGATGCGTTGAGTAGGAAGCCGTGTTCGTTGAATATGAGGATCAAGGAAGAGCAACCTATGCTGCACCAAGAGTTTGAAAGATTTGGATTGGAACTAGTCAGTCAAGGATTTCTCGCCAACCTTGAGTTTCAACCCACCTTGATGAGCCAAATCAAAGAAGCCCAGAAGGGAAATGAGAGTATTGAAGGAATCAAGCGCAGAATTAGTTCCGGCAAGGTGCCAGGATTTGAAGAAGATGATCAAGGAGTTCTTTGGTACAAAGGCCGTATTTGTGTGCCCGCTGACTCAGAATTGAAGGAAGTAATTATGAAGGAAGCCCATGAGACACCTTACTCCATCCACCCCGGTGGAACTAAGATGTACCAAGATTTGAAGGAACAATTTTGGTGGCATGGAATGAAGCGCGAGATTGCATCGTTCATAGCCAAGTGTGATATCTGCCAAAGAGTCAAGGCTGAACATCAACGTCCTGCTGGTTTGCTGCAACCTTTGCAAGTTCCGGAATGGAAGTGGGAATCTGTTGGAATGGATTTCATCACTGGATTTCCAAAGTCTAGCCGTGGAAATGACTCTATTTGGGTCATTGTGGATAGACTAACCAAAGTGGCCCACTTTATTCCTGTCAAGACCACTCATCGCTCAGATCAGCTAGCAGATCTGTACCTATCCAGAATTGTCAGTTTGCATGGAGTTCCTAAAACCATCGTTTCCGATCGAGGAACCCAATTCACCTCGAGATTTTGGAAAAGCTTACATCAAGCTCTGGGAACCAAGTTAGCCTTCAGCACCGCTTACCACCCTCAGACGGATGGACAGACTGAAAGAGTGAATCAGATACTTGAAGATATGTTGAGAGCCTGTGTCCTAGCTTATGGAGCTAAGTGGGAAGACTGTCTGCCCTTCGCGGAGTTTTCGTATAACAACAGTTATCAAGCCAGTTTGCAAATGGCCCCATTTGAAGCTTTGTATGGAAGAAAGTGCCGTACCCCTTTGAATTGGTCTGAAACCGGAGACAGCCAGATTTTTGGACCAGATATGCTGCAAAAAGCCGAGGAGAAAGTTCGCATAATTCGTGAATACCTCAAGGCAGCCCAATCAAGACAAAAGAGTTATGCCGACAAGAGACGTCGAGAACTGACCTTCCAGATTGGAGATTTTGTTTATCTTAGAGTATCACCTCTCAAGGGAATGCAAAGATTCCAAGTAAAAGGAAAGCTTGCCCCAAGATATATTGGACCCTTCAAGATACTAGACCGCAGAGGAGAAGTGTCTTATCAGTTGGAAATGCCCCCTGAATTGTCTGAAGTACACGATGTCTTTCACGTGTCGTTACTTCGGAAATGTCTTGAAGTTCCGGAGAAGCCCGAAGTCTTCAAGAATATTGATCACCGGTCTGTGGACATCAACAAGGACTTGACCTATCGTGAAATGCCTATCCGAATCCTCGAGGAAGCTTATCGAACCACTCGAACCCGAAGCATCAAATTTCTGAAAGTTCAGTGGAGTAATCACACCGAAGAGGAAGCCACTTGGGAACGAGAAGATTACCTTCAGAAAGAGTTTCCCAATCTTTTCAGTTCTTAATTAGTGAATCTCGGGGACGAGATTCTTTCTAAGGGGGGAAGATTGTAACAACTCAGAATTTGTAACCCAACTCTTATTACATAAAGAGTCAAAAATTGGACCCAAATAAAACTTTTTCTTCATTATTGTATGCATACATGTATTCTCTTTATTTGTATTTCTATGATTTTATGTGTGTTCTTTTGCTTGAGCATTGGTTAAATAATTCTAAGTGAACCAATAGAAACAACTAAGAAAGATATTAGGAACCAAAGGAACCAAAAATAAAAATAGGTAAGAAAGAGATAAAGTTAATATGATCTAGAAACTGTTAATGACTACACCACTTTGAGCCCTTATATTAAGAAATCTACAGCTCACCTGCAGGTTTAACCTTTTAGTTGAGCTTAACCAAGTTATGGACTAACTCAACCAACAAAGATCTACCAAAATTTCAAACCAGAACACCACTCAAACTTGAGCCAAAGTTTGAATCTGAAACAGAAACCATTTCAAATTTGAAATATAAATTTTTGCAAAACTCATTATTTCTCCAGAACAAAAATATGCCAGGGTACCTTATCCAATATGATGAGCACCCAAAGTGGCAAATTTGAAAAATTCGAATTTTGAATTCTTGTAAGCATTTCGTCGAACGGTGGCAGAAGAAAATCGAGTGAGATCAATCCCACTGTGCTGCACTGTTCTGGCGCGACCAAATGCTGTAGCCATGCTCTCTGGCCTCGCCTCGGTCGAGTCCAGCACCCCCAGGCCCGACCCAGGCCGTGAGAAGAGGAGGGAGAAGGAGAAACCCACCCCGGACCCCCTCTTCTTCTTCCCAGTAGCCTGCACGTCGGCGACCACCCTGCCCTCGCCAGCGCCGACCCACAGGACCCCGCGGCCGAGACCAACCCCTTCCAGCACGCGAGTAACGCCGACGAGGCCAGTGTCGCCCGTGCACGCCGCCAGCATGTCCTGCGCCGGTCGTTCACTGGACGCGCTCGCCCCCGTCGCTCCGGCCTATATAAACCCCCGGCGATCAAACGAAGCAACGCACCGCACTCCCCTCTACCTCCCAGACATCGCCGCTTACTCCCTCGTGCCTTAGTTCGCCGTAGCCGACCTCGCCGGCGCAGTACTGGACGGGCGGAGCGCCGCCACGTCCGACCACCTGGAGGCCAGCTTCTGCAGGGAATCGGAGGAGGAGGAGCACCGCAGCCGATCCCGATCATCGCCGTCGAGTTTCGCTTCCTCTACGCCCCGCCGTCGCCGTCGAACGCCGTCACTGCTCGCAGGTGAGATCCCGCCCGTGCTGAGGAAGAAGAAAGACCCTGAGCCGTTGGATCGCGATCGGACGATAGCATACCGATTCGGGTTTCGTAATTAGATCTGACATCGCGACCCCACCTGTCAGTCCCGTTTTTATTTCCTTTCCCCCGCGCGAAACGGTATGGGCCGGCCCGTTCGGCTTGATTCGGAATAGGGCCCGGCTCGTTTCACGTTTCGGTCCGTTTCGTTTTTAAATAAACTCCCGCCCTTTTCTTTTATTTCAAAACTGTTTCAAATGGGATTTTCAAATTCAAATTCCTAGAGTTTTATAAGTCCAAATTTAGCAAATAAATATTCGTTGGAAAGCTTAGAAAATACTCTATCCAATAGTACTGGTTAGATTTAAAAATCAGTTAAGAATAAAATTGGATATGAATAGTGTGACCCTAGCTTGTTAATTAATGAAAGATTTCTAGAAAATTATTTAAGCTATCAAAAATCATGAAAATTAAAATGTGAACTTACTAATGACCCCTCTTACTGTTAGTCAACACTAATCTACCCCAAACCATATTAGTGTGATCATTTAGACCCTAACCCAAACCTATTTGTTAGCATAAAATGATAGATCACTAGTGCACACTTAGAATTAATTGCCCTCTTTACCCATTTCACTTAGTGGATCATTCCCACTTAAACTTGCCTTAGTAACTCTAAATCAACACCAATGCTGCACAAGTGAACCACCTATGCTACCTAGTAGAGAAACTAGCTTGCACATTTGAAGAAAAACTTAGAAGAAAAACTTACAATCCAACCCCATAACAATGCAACACAAATGCTGGGTTAGCAAACAAAGATGTGTGCTTGGTGTGTTGTTGGTCTGGTGAAGTGATGGTGTGTTTTGTGTTTGTTCGTTATTAGACGCTAGTGTTGCCGAGGAGGATATTGGAGGGGATTATTATTATCAAGAAGAAGAAGAAAACCCCGGACACTTTGCCAACCAAGGCAAGCCATCTTTTGATTCATACTCCCACTACCGAGTTTTAATATTGCATTCTCCTTGTTTTAAGTAAATTGCATGATTGAATTGCTAGAGTAGGATGATAGAAGTAAATTGCATGATTGAATTGCTAGAGTAGAATGATAGAAGCATATTGATGTCTTGGTTATCAAGAGCATCAAGCTGAGTTTATCCAACCATAGTAGTAGTACCATCACTCAATGTAGTTGCTTAGTCGCTAATAAAAGTTGAGGTTATCTCTGGAGGAACCCCATTTGAAAGGTGGTGACTTGACATTGAAACTTGAAATGGGAGATTGCTCCTACGTGATAGCTTTATGAAAGAAAATAATCTTGACTAAGAACTATGGAATGTATTTCTCAATTGACAACGAGTGATGTACATGGGTGCCAATTATACCGTACAACCACGTTACCCCTATATGGGAAGGGGCTTAATCCGTAGCTTGTTTATCTTAGTATGGGAGGTCTTGTATTAAAACTTCATGGGAGGACTCCATGGGCGGATACTTCTTGACCAAGTGGATTCCACTAACCCGGTATCCGGGATGGGCAGAACTAGAGGCGCCGGAGCGGGAATTCCGTATCCCGGGCTCTAGGGAAGGATCCTATACTAGGATGAGCAAGTGAAAGGTTTTGTTTGATTATCTGAAAGCCGCATACCTTTGTGTATAGCGAACCGTGGATTTCTCCCGGCAGATGTATCGAATCTTGTGGGTAAAGTGTACCCCTCTGCAGAGGTTTCAAACTATTCGAATAGCCGAGTCCTCGGTCATGGACGGTTGGCAAACTCTACCTGGCTTTTGTCAAGAATAAAAATAACAAGGGTGAACCTGGTGAATGACATGAACTGGAATTGACATGACTTGACCTTGATCTTGACACATTGAAGTTCCTCTTTAGAATGAACTTAGAGAACTAAACCTCTTTTCTACAAATGAGCATTCTTGGGAAATAAAACTAGCTTTTGCAAATCAACTTAGTGCTTGGTCCACTATACCCAACCTTGCATATCTACTTCATCTTTTCATTTACAAGATGGTTTGCGAGTGCATCCAATGTACTCACGGCTGTGTCCCTGGCTATCAACTTGGCCAGACTATGGGGAGGAATACCAGGAGGAAGGGTATGAAGAAGAGTACCAGAACTAAGCTCGTCTCCGTGAGTCGCCAATTGCCTGTAGGGAGGAGGCATGGGCCGAAGACGTTATTTCCGCTGCTATATTGTGTTGTAATATGAATTGGTCTATATGACCATTATATTTGAATCATCGTATTGTAATGTCTATGGAACTGGTTACCAACTACGTTATGTATATCGCAACAATGATTCTGGGATTGCGGTGGAATACATAACGGGCACTTCGAATTTGTTATCAAATTTGAGGTCGTCACATACACATAGACTCATAATTTTCTATAATAGACAAATGTTTGATCCTCCCATATCCAACTTTTTTAGGACACACATGATATATGTGTGTCTATATATATTAAGATGGAGTAAAATGGTACATTTATAAGAGATAATTGGGCACCGAATCCCTGCTCCTCAACCAAGGACACCATGAGCTCCTCAACCAAGGACATCATGAGTTCCTCAACCAGGGACACCTCCATCTCCCCCATCCCAACCCCAAGCTCATTGCCTTATCCTTCTGCTCTCACTCAGTTGCATCCTCCATCCCGAGTGAGAAATCCATAATTCATGCCTTGGATCAAGAATCAACGTTGGGAATTGAATCTCCTCATCGAGAATCGGAGTATGATGTTGTGGAACTCGAGCGTCGTGCCATGAATCCTTCGCTGGCGTGAGCGTCATTTGTGCCTACCTAGTGGGGGAAGAACTTGGAACTCCCCCGGCCAACCTTCTTGTGCTTTCGGGTATATTGTAAAAATGCACTAGGAACCTCCCAATATCTAGTACGAGAGCGAGCATCTATTGTTTAGGGGTAAAGAGGTGAAAGAGCATGAAGCCTCCAGGTGTGTTTTTTGGTAATTAATGATAATCCATATGGAATAATGTTTGCATTAAGTTATATTTGTAGGACTTGTCCATAGTAAATGCTTGAACCATATGTTGGCTTCAAGATTCTAAGAAGAAGATTGAGTGATGACCAATGCGTTACTCAAGATATAATCCAAAGAATGGCGATATGAGAGTGGAGCTTATTCCAAATATGTCTTGAAGAATATAACTGAGTGAGCATTCATGTTTACCTTCAAGGCATCATCATTATGAATAAATAAAAAATGGTATAAGGTTGATCAAGTCTAAGTGCAAAGTTGGGATTCAAGATGATCAACTCACAAAGCATACACAATGTACCAAGTGGGATCTTGTGATCTCATGTGGGTTTAGATATCATTCCATGGGCTTGCATGCAAAGGAAGATTTCATATAGCCAATGAGAGGATGACGACAAGGTGTGGTCATCATCAAGGTCGAGAATTCAAAGTCGTGATGAGCATCTAGAAGAAATCATATGATCAAAGATCGGCATCCATTTGGTGATGATAGACATGTGAATACATTTCTAAGAGAGTCTCTCCCATAGTGAAGTATGGTGGAGCAATCCGCAAGATTTCACCGAGCAAGCGCAATCAAGAAAGGTGGTCCAACTTGAGGAGGCCAAGTGAAAGGATCGGAACGGGCGACTAGAGGGGGTGAATAGGTGTTAAGCAATTTTTTATCTTTTTCAATGTAAGGCTTGACAAGAAAAATTCACTAGATGTGCAATTAGATGAATTTCCTACAAGTGTCAAGCAAGCAAGTAAATAGGTAAACAATGAGATACAAGTAAGGGAATGAAATCACTGAGGAGTGGAGACCGGAGACAACGATGTATTCACGTAGTTCCTTCCTTCAAGGGAAGTATGTCTATGTTGGAGAGGTGTGATGTGATGTCTACGCACGCTTCTATTCTTGTACACAGTGTTGGGCCTCCAAGTGCAGAACAGCAGCAAGTTTCCCTTAAGTGAATCACCCAAGGTTTATCGAACTCAGGGAGGTAGAGGTCAAAGATATCCCTCTCAAGCAACCCTGCAATTAAGATACAAGAAGTCTCTTGTGTCCCCAACACACCCAATACACTTGTCAGGTGTATAGGTGCACTAGTTCAGCGAAGAGATAGTGAAATACAAGTAATATGGATGATTATAAGTGGTAATTATAATCTGAAATAAAAATGTCAGCAAGCAAACATGTAGCAGAACTAGTTGTAAACGGTGTTTCAATGCTTAGAAACAAGGCCTAGGGATCATACTTTCACTAGTGGACACTCTCAACAATGATATCATAATTGAATACATAAATATATTTTCTTCACTATGCTACTCTGAACTACTCTCTGGTTGGATAACGAACACCAATTCACCGTGTAGGGCTATAAAAGCACACCTTAAAGTTCGCATTCCCCATCTAGGTAACCCCACACTATCACCTTGAGCGCCCTAGATGGTTCCAGACAAACACCACAATTTTATAGAGACATCCAACTCAAATTATAACTCATGATAAGTATTTCTGTAATCTTTAGCTAAGAGCCAAACACGGTGCTCACACTGTCACCTTCACACCGTGGGACAAGGTGTCTCTGGAGATCACATTAATAAAAGCACTTGAGTAGCATAGTAGATGAAGAGTTACATCTACTTATTAAACTAGATTACAAAGCTCATGATCACATAAAGATCACACCATGGGAGAGAGAGATAAACCACATAGCTACCGGTAGAGCCCTCGGCCTCGGGGGAGAACTACTCCCTCCTTATCATGGGAGTCAGCAACAGCGATGAAGATGGCGGTGGAGTCGATGGAGATGGCTCCGGGGGCAATTCCCCGTCCCAGCAGGGTGCCTGAACAGAGATTTCTGTCCCCCAAAACTTATCTTCGATGGCGGTGGCGCTGTGGAACTTTTCGTGGATGGAGGCTTCATTCATTAGGGTTTTCACGTCGGTGGCAATATATAGGCAGAAGGGCGAGGTCGGTGGATGCCCGAGGGGCCCACACCATAGCCAGGTGTGGCCAGGGGGCTGCGCCTAGGCATGGTGTGGCCAGCCCCTGGCTCCCCTCAGGGTCTTCTTTGGACTCCGTGTACGTGATAGAAAAATAGGAACTTCGGGCTTTGTTTCATCCAATTCCGAGAATATTTCCAGAACAACTTTTCTGAAATACAAAAACAGCAGAAAATAGGAACTGGCACTGTGGCATCTTGTTAATAGGTTATTTCTAGAAAATGCATTAAAATACCACGAAAGTGTAAACAAAACATATAGCAATTGATATAAAACAAGCATGGAGCATCAAAAATTACAGATACGTTTGCAACATATCAGCATCCCCAAGCTTAACTCCTGCTCGTCCTTGATACGTCTCAAACGTATCTATAATTTTTGATGCTCCATGCTTATTTTTACACCATTTGCCTTGTATTTCGTTACACTTTGTGGCATTTTTATGCGATTTCCGAAACTAACCTATTGACAAGATGCCATAGTGCCAGTTCCCTGTTTTCTGCTGTTTTTGTGTTTCAGAAATGCTACACAGGAAATATTCTCGGAATTGGACGAAACAAGTTCCAGAACTCCTATTTTTCCCAGACGAAGGACGAGGACCAAACGGGAGCCGGAGGGGGGCCAGGGGCTGGGCCGCGCCCCCTGTGGTGAGACCACCCAGGTCCACCTCTGACGACGCCCCTTCGCCTATAAGAAGCCTCCCGATGGAAAACCCTAAAACAATCGGCAAATTTTCAGAAATAGTTCTGCAGCTCCGCCGCCGCCACCGACGAATTTCGGGGGACATAAGTCTCTGTTCCGACACCCTGCCGGGATGGGAAAGTGCCCCCGGAGCCATCTCCATCGGTCTCCATCGCCGTCTCCGCCGTCTTCATCGACCTCACCACCATCTCCATCGCCGTTGCTGTCTCCTATGATGAGGAGGGAGTAGTTCTCCCCCGGGGCCGAGGGCTCTACCGGTAGCTATGTGGTTCACCTCTCTCTCCCATGATGTGATCTTTATGTGATCGTGAGCTTTGTATCTAGTTGAATTGGTAGATGTTATTATTCAGATATTATGCTACTCCCGTGCTTTATATTTGTAATCTCTGGAGATACCTTGTATCATGGTGTGAAGGTGACTAGTGTGCGCATCATGTGTATCTTTTTGGTTAATGTCTCTATGAATTGTTAGTATTTGTTGGAACCATCTAGTGCATTCACGGTGATAGTGTGGGACAATCTAGTTTGGGTACATACGGACTTTGAGGCGTGCTTCGTAGCCCTACGCATGATTAGTGTTTGTTTTCCATTGGAGAATTGTTTTGAGTTGCATATTGATGATAGTATCTATTGGTTCAATTATGTTATATTTGTTGAGAGTGTGTCCACTAGTGAAAGTATGATCCCTAGGCCTTGTTTCCAAGCTTTGCACACCGTTTATATTCAGTTTTGTTACATGTTTGCTTGCAGCGATATTTATTTCAGATTACGTTTACTACTCATAATCATCACTACTACTTGTATTTCACTATCTCTTCGCCGAACTAGTGCACCTATACATCTGACAAGTGTATTGGGTGTGTTGGGGACACAAGAGACTTTCTGTATCATAATTGCAGGGTTGTTTGAGAGGGATAGCTTTGACCTCTTCCTCCCTGAGTTCGATAAACCTTGGGTGATCCACTTAAGAGAAACTTGCTGCTTTTCTATAAACCTCTGCACTTGGAGGCCCAACACTGTCTACAAGAACAGACGCGTGTGTAGACATCAGTCCTCGAGTAGGTAAGTGATAACAAAAATAATTTTTGAGGTGACATGTAGCCAACACAATCTTGATCAAGTTATTGTAAAGCATTGCAAGCTGAGATCAAAGTACTCTAAATATAGGCATAAAAGATATAATTCTCTTAGCAACCATGTTACAACATGAAAAGCAACACAAACAAAATATCATGAATAATAATGCATCGAAAGTTACTTGTTATTTTGAGCATAGAGAAAACATAGCAAAGTGGTATTCAGCTTGTCCTTCATGGAATAGCAAAACATAAATGCATAGGACACCTTCATAGTTCAAAGGGTGACTAGATACAAATAATTTGAGAACAAGCAACACCATAATCATGAATCAATCAATAATAAATTTTGGAACTATGCACATTATACTTAGAATGACAACTATGCTCTCTTAATTGGTGCATAAGGATAGAAGATGAAGACTCAACATAAAAGTAAAAAAGAAAGGCCATTCGTAGAGGGAAGTATGGATTAATAAGTTTTATAAAGCTTTCAAATGTTTAAAGTATGGTACTCATTAGCTTTGAGCTCTCATTGACCCTATTATAAGCATCTTGAATGGTTAAAGTTAATGTGAGGGCAAATATGAGTTTTATGCTTGACAAATCATAAGTTGAAAACCTCATGCCCCTTGAATACGAGTACCTAAACCTCATGCTACTCAACTTAGGTCCCAAATAAGTTCTTGTCATTGTAAGCATGATGTATCATTGAGAACGCCAACAGGTACCTCCTGCCCCATGATATAGGAGTTTTCCCATACCAAAATGACAAGACAAACAGACAATGAGCATCTCAGCAATCCTTTTATTTACTATGGGCATAGTTTTTTAATGAAGATACTTCATAGAATGCTCACTATGGTATGCTGTAAATTTCCACCATGAATGATGCATGGCTTGGGTTGGTGGCCCAGGCATTTCTCTAACACATATACAAACTCCATGAGCTTACAAGTTTCCATTTTATTTCACACTGTTAGGCATCCATAGACAAAAGAACATGATATCAACTAAATAGGACTAAGTGCAATGTTGAAAGTGTGCCCCATGAAAACATGGTTATGCTAACTCCCAACTCACAATTTGCAAGCATATAATTTCATAAGATGGTCACAATGGTTCAAGTTTATTAAGTGCAAGAAAATAAAATGTGCCGTCAAGTTTGTGAGAGCTTTACTAACTAATTTTCTCATAACAAGCATTTAATTTGGAAGATAGATAAAGCATGATGAATATACTTGGAATAGCTTTGATGCTAATAGGTAGATATGGTGGACACTTTTGGCAAACTTTGGTTTTTGGGAGTTAGATGCACGAGTAGAGCTCATAGTCAGTACAGGTGAAGGCTAGCAAGAGACTGGGAGCGACCAACTAAGAGAGCAATAATGGCCATAATCATGCATAGCGACAAAACATTATTAATCAAAGCATAAAGTGATATTACAATTCAAAAACTAAATGATCATAGAGGCTTGAGGTGACTGGTTCATAGTCATAACATGGTGTGAGCATGCGCCAAGTCAACCCAAATAAAGCATCAAAGGAGAATACCACAATATTATGCTTTTGTATGATAAAAACAACACATGATTCTTTCAATGGCACATTAAGCACTCTCAGTTATTTGAGACAAGACATGCTACAACAATAATTACTAAGCATATAATCAAAATAATATCTAGCATGACATGCTAAAGTCTAAGCCATAGTCTAAGCAAGCTTCCTTTTGCACCACCATAAGCATGAAATATTTTACTCTTCTCCAACAACAATCAACTTATTTGAAACAACTCTCATAGATAATAATCAATAAAGACCAAAGAGCTAATCATAAACAAGTGAACCAAACCAACAAGCTCTGAACAAAATACTGATGGCACCGGTGGATATATAGATCACCGACCAGTTGGGAACCCCAAGCGGAAGGTATGATGAGCACAACAACAGTTTTCCCTCAGTAAGAAACCAAGGTTTAATCGTCCAGTAGGAGAAAGCCAAACTTAAGAAGGTGATGCTTGCTAGCTGTGTGACACTCCAACAAGGGCGCCGTTAACGATTCTTGTTAGCGCGTTTTCAACTAGTAGCAACGCGGAACCTACACACAACACAACCAAATACTTCGCTCCCAACTTACGATGAGGTTGTCAATCTCACCGGTTTGCTGTAAACAAAGGTATGAGTGTATCGAGTGGAAAGCAATAGTAGTATGCGAGAAAGTAAACAGTGCGAGTAAAGTAAACAGGTGATAGCAATGTAAAGGAAATTGGACCGGGGTGCACAGTTCACTAGTGGTGTCTCTCCATAAAATAAATAACAACATGCTGGGTAAACAAATTACAGTTGGGCAATTGATAGAATAAAGATAACGTGCATATGTCGCGAGGATCACTATGAGATTTACTCTGGGCATTACAACAAAATACATAGACCGCCATCCAACTGCATCTATGACTAATAATCCACTCGCGGGGAATCATCTGAGGACCCCTTGAGTATTAAGTTGCAAACAACAGATAACTGCATTAAGCAAAGTGTGTAATGTAAACAAAGCATATGCCCTTGGACATAAGAATGTTGTTTTCTCCCTAGTGGCAACAGCACATCTACAACCTTAGAGGTTTCTGTCACTCCCCCAGATTAAATAGAGGCATGAACCCAACTATCGAGCATTAATACCCCCTCTTGGAGTCACTAGTATCTACTTGGCTAAGATAGCTACTAACAACGGAGAGCATACAAGATCATAAACAACATAGAGATAACATAAGATATATGATTCAGCACATGAACTCAACATAACACCAATATTCATCGAATCCCAACAAACACAACATGTAGAATTACATAACGGTGATCTCGATCATGTAAGGCAGCTCACGAGATCTAAACATGAAGCACATGGTGGAGAAGACAACCATCTAGCTACTGCTATGGACCCATAGTCCAAGGTAGACTACTCACTCATCGCGCCGGAGGCAAGTATGGCAATGAAGAAGACCTCTGGTGGCGATTCCCCTCTCCGGCAGGGTGCCGGGAAGAGCTTCTGGACCCTCCCGATCTCGGGTCGACGACGGCGGCAGATTGCGATGTGTTTCTGGAAAATTGATCGAGGTGTTTAGGTTTTTCCCGTCGGGAGGTCTTTATAGGCGAAGGGGCGGCGTCAGAAGTGGACCAGGGCGGTCACACACATAGGGGGCGCGGCCAGGGGCTGGGCCGCGCCGCCCTGTTGTGTGGCCGGCCCGTGGCCCCTCTCCGTCTCCTCTTGGGATGATTCATAATTGTACTCGCATTAACTTTAACCATTCAAGATGCCTATGATGGGGGCAATGAGAGCTCAAAGCTAGTAAGTACCATAATTTTTGAAGGTTTATAAAACTTTCAATCACTGCTTCCCTCTGCGAAGGGCCTTTCTTTTACTTTTATGTTGAGTCACCACCTTCTACCTTTATGCACCGTCTAAGAGATCATAGTTGTCATTCTGAGTTTAATGTGCATAGTCCCAAAGTTATCATTAATTGATTCATGATTTTGGTTTCACTTGTTCTTAAATTATTTGTATCTAGTCGCCCTCTTAAACTTGAAGGTGTCCTATGCATTTATGTTTTGCTATTCCATGAAGGACAAGCTAAAAACCATTTGCTATGTTTTTCCATATGATTTGAACACATGTTTGACTTTCATTGTTTCATTTTTCATGATCTTTTGTTTGTGTTCTTTTTCATGTTATAACATGGTTGCTAAGTTTCTTCTATCAAGATTATGTCTTTCATGCCCATGTTTTAAGTTCTTTTGATCCCAGCACTCAATGCTTTACATAGATGATCAAGATTGTGTTGGTGCATGTCACCTCAAAAATTATTCTTTGTTATCCCTTACCTACTCGAGGACGAGCAGGAGTTAAGCTTGGGGATGCTTGATACGTCTCAAACGTATCTATAATTTTTTATGCTCCATGCTTGTTCTTACACCATTTGCTTAGTGTTTTGTTACACTTCGTGGCGTTTTTATGCATTTTCCGAAACTAACCTATTAACAAGATGCCACAGTGCGAGTTCCCTGTTTTCTGCTGTTTTTGTGTTTCAGAAAAGTTACACAAGAAATATTCTTGGAATTGGACGAAACAAAAGCCGAACCTCCTAATATTTATCGAAGCTTCCAAAAGACAGAAGAGGAGACGGAGAGGGGCCAGGGGCCAGCCTCACCACCAGGGGGCGCGGTCCAGCCCCTGGCCGCGCGGCCCTATGGTGAGGGCACCCTGGCCCACCTCTGACGCTACACCTTCACCTATAAAGACCCTCCGATGGGAAAAACCTAAACACCCGATCAATTTTCCAGAAACACATCACGATCCGCCGCCGTCGTCGACCCGAGATCGGGAGGGTCCAGAAGCTCTTCCCGGCACCCTGCCGGAGAGGGGAATCACCACCGAAGGTCTTCTTCATCGCCATGCTTGCCTCTGGCATGATGAGTGAGTAGTCTACCTTGGACTATGGGTCCATAGCAGTAGCTAGATGGTTGTCTTCTCCACCATGTGCTTCATGTTTAGATCTCATGAGCTGCCTTACATGATTGAGATCACCGTTATGTAATTCTACATGTTGTGTTTGTTGGGATCCGATGAATATTGGTGTTATGATTGAGTTGAAGTACTGAATATTATCTTTTGTTATCTCTATGTTGTTTATGATCTTGCATGCTCTCCGTTGTTAGTAGCTATCTTGGCCGAGTAGTTGCTAGTGACTCCAAGAGGGGGTATTTATGCTCGATAGTTGGGTTCATGCCTATATTTAATCTGGGGGAGTGACAGAAACCTCTAAGGTTGTAGATGTGCTGTTGCCACTAGGGAGAAAACAACATTCTTGTGTCCAAGGACATTCGTTTTGTTTACATTACACACTTTGCTTAATGCAGTTATCTGTTGTTCGCAACTTAATACTCATGGGGTGTTCGGACGATATCCCCGTGAGTGGATTATTAGTCATAGATGCAGTTGGATGGTGGTCTATGTATTTTGTTGTAATGCCCAGAGTAAATCTCATAGTGATCCTCATGACATATGCACATTATCTTTATTCTATCAATTGCCCAACTGTAATTTGTTTACCCAGCATGTTGTTATTTATCTTATGGAGAGACACCACTAGTGAACTGTGGACCCTGGTCTAATTTCCTTTACATTGTTACACCGTTTTACTTTTACTCGCACTGTTTACTTTCTCGCATACTACTACTGTTTTCCACTCGGTACGCTCAATCCTTTGTTTACAGCAAACCGGTGAGATTGACAACCTCATCGTAAGTTGGGAGCAAAGTTCTTTGTTGTGTTGTGTGCAGGTTCCATGTTGTTGCTGGTGCAAAGCAAAGCCCTGGATGAGGTGCCTTATAAAATGTCCGGAGCTGTCGCAAAGCTAGCAGGCATCACCTTCTGAAGTTTGGCTTTTTCCTACTGGTTCGATAAACCTTGGTTTCTTACTGAGGGAAAACTTGCTGCTGTGCTCATCATACCTTCCTCTTGGGGTTCCCAACTGGGCGGTCATCTACATCAACACCGCACCGCAATCACTTGTACTTCTTGGATATTTCTTGGGGTGACATGGGCATCCCCAAGCTTGAGCTTTTGTCCATCCTTCATCTCATCACATCATTCTTCTCTTCCTACATTTGAAAACTTCCTTCATACAAAACATCACACAATTTTCATTAGCAATATTAGTGTATTCAAGATAATAAATCCACTTTGGTTCAGTTTCAACTCAAGTAAAACATCCATTAAAACATTAGCTACTGTAGCAACTTCTTTTAAAAGTTCTTCCGATCAAAAGAACTAAAAAAGAAAGAGATTAAGAGGCAAATGCAAATAGTGGCAGAAATCTGTCAAAGCAGAACTGCAGGTAAAGATTGATTTTTTTGAAAATCTTCTGCTGCTCAAATCGAAAAGTGCAAAACTAAGGAAAGTTAGATAATAACCTGGGGCATACGCACAAAAAATTTCAGATCAATCCAACATTCTGGCTGAGAGAATTAATTTTTTTGGTGGCAGCATAGAATCAGTTTCGGGACAGCAACTTTCCCAAATCTTACTTCCTCCCCATTAGAGGCTACCCTTGGCACAAAAACGAAATAAAAAGGATAAGAAGAGGTTGCTACAGAGGTAACAACTTCCAAGACTCAAAGAAACACAAATAAACTTAAAGCAAAAATATAATGGGTTGTCTCCCAAAAGCTCTTTCTTTATAGCCATTAAGATAGGCATGATAATTTCTATGATGCTCTCATATGTATAAATTGAACATATAAGAATGCATCAAGAAGCAAATATCCAACACATTTAAGTCTAACCCACTTCCTATGCAAAGGAATTTAGTAAGAAAACAAGTTATTGAAGCAAGAGGCTACTAGCATAGGAAGGCAAAACAAGTGCAACATCAAAACTTTCAACATAAAGAGAGGAGACTTAATATTATTGAGATGCATAAAACAATGTTTCCCTCTCTCATAATAACTTTTAGTAGCATCATGAATAAAATTAACAATATAACTATCACGTAAAACATTCTTATCATGAGCCACATGCATAAAATAATTATTACTCTCCATATAAGCATAGTCATTCTTATCAATCGTAGTGGGAGCAAATTCAAAAAAATAGCTATTATTATTATTCTCATCACCATAGTCATCAAATATAGGAGGCATATTGTAATCATAATTAATTTTCTCTTCAATAGTAGGTGGACTGAAAATATCATATTCATCATTGTAATCATCATATATTGGAGGTATAGTATCATCAAAGTAAATTTTCTCCTCCATGCTTGGGGGACTAAAAATATCATGCTCATCAAAACCAGCTTCCCCAAGCTTAGACTTTTCCATAGCATTAGCAATAATGGTGTTCAAAGAATTCGTACTAATAACATTGCTATTATCATGCAAATAAAGTTCCATGGGTTTTTTAATTTTCTATTCAAACACTTCATGTCCTAACTCAAGATAAATACTATAAAGGTCTCTAATTTTGTTGTTGTTTTTCCATTAAGCCTAACTAGTGAAAATAAAAACAAGAAACAAAAAGATATAATTGCAGAATCTAAAGGAAATAACTTCGAGCACTCACACACCAGCAACAGTACTAGAAGATAGCTTAATAGCCATAGGATATGAGTACCTTTTACCTTACCTCCCCGGCAACGGCGCCAGAAAAGAGCTTGATGTCTACGCACGCTTCTATTCTTGTAGACAGTGTTGGGCCTCCAAGTGCAGAGGTTTGTAGAACAGCAGCAAGTTTCCCTTAAGTGAATCACCCAAGGTTTATCGAACTCAGGAAGGTAGAGGTCAAAGATATCCCTCTCAAGCAACCCTGCAATTAAGATACAAGAAGTCTCTTGTGTCCCCAACACACCCAATACACTTGTCAGGTGTATAGGTGCACTAGTTCAGCGAAGAGATAGTGAAATACAAGTAATATGGATGATTATAAGTGGTAATTATAATCTGAAATAAAAATGGCAGCAAGCAAACATGTAGCAGAACTGGTTGTAAACGGTGTTTCAATGCTTAGAAACAAGGCCTAGGGATCATACTTTCACTAGTGGACACTCTCAACAATGATATCATAATTGAATACATAAATATCTTTTCTTCACTACTCTCTGGTTGGATAACGAACACCAATTCACCATGTAGGGCTGTAAAAGCACACATTAAAGTTCGCATTCCCCATCTAGGTAACCCCACAGTGTCACCTTGAGCGCCCTAGATGGTTCCAGACAAACACCACAATTTTGGGTGTGTTTGGTAGGCTGGCTGAACCCAGATATTCTCACTTCAACCAAGCTCAACCAACAATTTGTTATTTGGTAGGCAAGCTCCACCCAGCCCTGCTCCGGCCCTCAACTAGAAAGCTCGCTACTGGAGGTCGGAGTCTCCGCATCTGGAGGTCAGGGTTGCCGCATCCAGACGTTGTGGCCGCCGCCTCTAGAGGGCGATGTGGTGACCCAGCATACCACTGCATGTGTAGTATGCAAGTCATTGACATAACACCAATGAAACACCGTCTCACTAGTATTACATCCATCAGAGTGGTACAACAGAAACATCGCAGGTCCACGGTATGTCTATAGGATTACAATTTTCAGCATACAGAAGATCTTCAGAACCTCCTCAACAAGTAGAGGTTAAGTCCTGGCGACTACAAACGAGAAAGAAACAAGGTAGACTAAACTAAACTACAACTAATGCAGTTGACTTACTACTCAACTATAGAACACGCTAACTTCTTAGGTTCTAGAATTAGGAAACTGATTCCCTTCTAACCCTATTCTAGTTTTCCACCAAGCTTCGCACAAATATAGACTCCGCTGATAATCAAGACGTTGGTAGAATGCTTCATCTTCATCTTTAATGTCTTCAGGTTGCCTCCTTGAGTTGCCTTCCATCTAAGCAAGGGTTACGAGGGAGTGGGGTGAGTAACGAGCGTTACCCAGCAAGTTCATATAGAGTATAAGGTGTTTGATGCACTAACTACAGCCTTAGACCCAAGGGTCATTTGGCAATGCAAGTTTTCGTAAACATTTCTTCAGGAGATTGATTTTATTCTGAAAACTATGCCCAATAGCCAACACAGGGTATTAGTGCCTTGAGAGCACCTTTCCTGCCGCGTTCGCAGCTCCTTCCCGGAACAAGGGGTAACCTGTCACATCCTTTTACACTCTGCAGAGGTGTATCCTTCCAAAAGCGATCAAAGCCTTGTTGCACAACCGGGCGATCGTTCCCGTCCACACTTCCTTGGTGTGGGGCCCAGTCATTGATCCAAGCCATTCACCGCCTTCTCCGCACAACGCATGCCCACCCAATTCACGCAAGCAGGTTATGCCCCTGATATTCACCCTCAACGATGAAGTACCTAGGCGCCCCTTGCGGACCATCATAGACACCAGTGGCCGTGGGCACTAAGGGGTCCCACCCATATGCACGTATTCCCACAAGACATACGGCGAACGGTAGTTGAGTGTCCATTGACATGCGAATGAGAGAAGATACAGATGACTTTCCCGTCCCATTCCAAGTCTCTTGGACGACACGGTTTTTACGGCGCAAGAATAACTGCGGCATTGGTTATTAATTCCTAGGGTTTACTTTCCCGTGCAAGTGGAACCTCCACCACAACAATCTTACCGTGGTTCCACCTGCCAGCCATCCTAGGTTATCACCACTCGGGTCAATAACCACTAGTCATATTAATTATGAAAAGAGAACCTTTTGCTTTTAGATGCAGTAGTAATATCACAGGTATAAATTTGCAAGTAATTTGATAAACATCATCAAAAGATATGAGCAAGAGTGAACTTGCCTTTTTGACTGCAAGATTATGCAAGTCAAGGTCTTCGATACGTAAGAAATCCAAATATTAAAATAACATCATTATCTGGTAGAGATGATGTTAAAAGAACTACAGCATGATATGCAAATCATTTGCTATGCATCGCTCTAAGCGTATCCTAACCCCCAATGGTTTAGTATATAAGGTTGTGATGACTTCTTTATACTGAGTTGCACTTTTAGATTCACTCCACAACAAGATTGTTAAGGATTTTAGATTGACTGACAAACTTTTAAAGTAATAGAATCTTCTTTACTATTGGTTTGGAGTTGGTGAAGGCACTTTACAAATACATTATTTAATTTCCCATTCTACCCCTACAAAACCAGCCATTATACAACATTTACCACCGCTAAGTAATCAGCATCCCTGAAATCTTGCATCTGCTACAAGCGCACCGCATATATCTCTACGGATCCTATTAATTAAGCAATTGCAAATCTTTCCTGCCCAAGTAATCAACAGCCCCGCATATATCTTGTCCCACTAATTAAGCAATCGCCGCCCTCATTTCTCCTTTGACTTTGCAGCGGCAACCGACGGGGACGCGCAGCGGCCGGCGCCGGGAAACACCAAGCCAAGCTCTCTGGTCTAGATCGGCGCCGGCGATAGCATATCCTGTCGACGGCCATGGCTAGGCTCTCTGGCCGGTCCCTGACCCGACATGCTGGCCGAGCTTCACCAGGTCCCGCACCCTCGTTGATCGGAGCTCGATCTGGTCGCGTACCTCCGCCATGCGATGCTCTGTGGGAACGTCCAGTGCGGCGCGCGCGGGCAGCAGCATGGACCGGCAAGCGAGCGCGGCAAATCTCTCCACGACGGGGCGAACTCCATCAGTGCCTAGCTCCAGCCTCTAGATCCCCTATCTAAAAAAATCTTGTTCCTACCTATCTGCTGCGCCTCCTCATACCTCCCACATCCTCAATGTCCTGCTTATTAAGCTCCATGCCGGTATTTCTCCTTCCCGAAGCTCTCCTCCCACTTAGACGTATTGATTATCTAGCTCTCTTAGGGCAGCCACAGTGTGCCAAACGCCAAATATGCTACGTAGGCAACATATGGAACCGCAGTTAAATTTCCAAAACCCCTACAGCGTGGTGCGATGCCAAATTTTCCACGGCAGGGTCCACATACAACTAAACAATCCCCTTTCTCTCACCCACCCACCGGCTGGTTCGCGCGAGTTCTTTCCCAGGAAAATCCCCTTTCCCTCACATCCAGATCTCCCATGCGCTGACCTCAAACAAGCAAAATCCACAGACCAAATCGATCGATAGCCGGCTCCGCGGAAGCGAGCTGTACTCGAGCATGGCGTGCGCGGTCACTAGCCCGCGACGGCAGGGGCGGCATCCATGGGTACGACCGGCTCGACGCGACCGCCGCGCAGCGCCGTCCGCCTGACGCCACGGCCGAGCTCGGCCGCAGCGGATCAGCGGCAACTCAAACCGCAAGCTGGTGGCGCGGGTTGTTTGTGCGGGCGGAGCGGGCGACGGATCATGTGCGTGCTATGGACTTGAAGGTCGAGTAGGAGGCGCACGATTGAAGAGTTGTGCATGGGGGATGGATAGTTCATGGCAAACTGGGCTGGATGAATGTTTGGAGGAGGTTGATGGCTGCTTGCACTTGCTGGATCCAGCGATGGGTTTGAAGAGTTCATGAGCATGTGTGTATAGCTCATGGAGGATGAGTGCTCCATGTTTGAACAAGGATTTGGTTTGGATTCTTGTCTGTTGGCTTCCATGACTATATAGACCCTGTGAACAACGGTCATTTTTGTATTTTTATTTTTTATTTTTTTTGTATGTATGATGTTTTGCCTTCAACGGTTGTAGAATTTAATGAAGTTGGTGCTGCCGGTTGAAATGTATGCATGCAACGGCTGAAATTTGATGCAGCTGGAAGCAGTTGGCAGTTGGGAGGATACATTATTTTATTGTTTCTTCCAATTTGGCGTGGGCGCAAGTACTTGCGCCGGCTCCCACTTTTTTGGTTTTGGCAACTGCCTCCACAATGGAGGGAGCCGATGCCAAAAGCCAAAAACAGCATTTGGACCCCTATTTGGCATACATTGTGGATGCCCTTATATCTTTTGATTTAGCTTGTTCCTTTTGCCCAATATTTTGTTTAAATTTTGGTGGCTTTGATTTTTGGCATCCGTGCATCAGAGAAGATACTACAACACTTGTTTCTAATAGCATTACCCTGTTCAGCCAATTAGCCATCAATAGGTCGCACGATGAAGTGGCTTTGGAGGTTGGAGACTTGGAGCAGCTTTGGTATGTTTAGAAAAATACCACATATTTATTTTTATGTCAAAAATATTCCCTCTCTAAATTATTCTATGTCTATAGCTTGAACAAGCTTTCAAACATCCATTGACCGTGGAGACAAACCAGGAACATGATCTGAACTAAGACAGACTGTAATCGCCATCTCAGACCATCTTAGATTCTTAATGGAAATAGAGAAGGAACATTGCGCTATTTGTATGGAAAGATTATAAATATTGTCAACCTCATGAAAAGTTAGTATACCTAAATCTGCCTTTCAGCGCCCCCCATTTTAGCTCTTATAAATTTGACCGTCCATAATCCTACCCAGTTTCGTACTAATTTCAGTATTGTGCAGGATGTAGGCAGAGCAACAATTATAGCTATATTATTTTTATTTGTTGCAGAACTATGATTGAAATATGGGTTACCTGATAAAGCAGAAGCACACTTATTGAATGCTCACCATTTGGGCTGGAATCCCTTTTCCTGTCCGATATTGTACATGTAGAAGAAATTAAGGATCTCTAAAGGATAAGTGGTTTGGTTGCATCGTTGAGCTCTATTTTATTTGAGAGGAATCTATCAATATTTGTAAAGTAACCCTAGAGAAGGCAACATTGGGTTCAGTTACGCCAGAGGGTAAACATGAGCGTGGACTACCTGATGAAGAAGAATGACTCATTGAAGGAAATATGCTCATCAAATGTTGAGCAGTTACAGTTTGGTCTGCAGTCTCTTTTCTCGCAGGATGATGTACAGATTCAAGATAAGTGAGGATCTATTATATAAATCTCTAAAGGATAAGTGGTTTGGTTGCACAATTAAGCTATATATTATTTTACACGAAGCTATCTATATTTGACAGGTACCGTAGAGAAGGCAGCGCTAGCCTGAGTTACACCAGACGGTAAACATAAATGTGGATTATCTGATGAAGTTGGACCACACTCACCGAAGAATGAGAGAGGTTCAACAAGTGTTGAACAATCACCTTTCAGTCTGCAGCCCCTTTTCTCGTGGGAAAGCATATAAGAGTCCTCTGAAAATGTTACCTTGCAGTTCATGATAAAATGGAGTTGATGAGTCAAAAGATACCCATGTGGAATAAGGAGTTGGAAAACCACATGTGCGAGAATATGTTTCAGACCATGGCAGCAGTGGTGATTTTGGTGAAGTTTTCAAAATTAAAGATTGTGCGTATACATATACTTCTCGATGGATGAAGGTATGCTATAACATATTTTCTTTGTTCTATCACTGATTTTTATAATTTCCTGGAAGAGTAATATAATATAGTGCTGAGATATTCTCTCCTATTGAAGCGTATCAACATGAACTGAATGGTACTGTAAGGATTAAAAAAAGTTTTGTCATGAATAAGTACAGATGGCATGTCAGCTAGACTTGTTGGAGGCTGTGGATTGCATAAAGTCTAAACATGGAAATTACATATTTCTATTTTGCAGCTTCACTAATCCTAAGTAAGTATCCTACGATAAAGAAATTAAGAAGCCCATCCATTCTTCATACATTAGTTCTTCCTTTAAAAAATAGATGCAAACGAACCTGTTAAGAACTTCCTACTAATCATGTTAATTTGAAGTAAAATAGAAGAAACATTACAGACCAGCTATCTGAACTTACACTATATGTATGCAGGGGGGAGTTTCTTACTCGAGGACCAAAGTGGAACGACTCATTGGCGAATGCATTGACAACAGAAGCTTTCACTTGGATAGATGTTTTGCTTTTTTACTGACTTTTAAATATTGAAACTTTCCAGATGGAAACTGACTGTGATGGAGTGACCACACTCTGGAAGTCCTGGAAGAATAGGACAACAACCTGCCAATTCTCGATGAAATTAACAAGCTAAGTAAATTTTAGATGTGGCTGATTCGCATGTATTTAGACACATTTAAGTGCGTCTATTCACTCGTTCGACAACTAATATGGATTGGAGAGATTTTTTCCTAATGAAATGAAGGAACCTCCCAGCTTCATATTGCCTTTGTAAGATGCGAGTCAAATTTAGCTGTTCACTTAACTGCTAACTATGCTTTGCAGTGTACCTGGTTATGCTTTTTTAAACCCACGTGTTCACGATGAAATCACTACTCTTGATCAAGTAATATAAGGTCTTCTTTTATAAAACAAATATCTGTCGTTATCACTGTTTCTCACTATAGTCTAAATCAGTCCCGACTATAGACAGACTTTGAAATATTAGAAAAATGCTTGCGATGGCTTACCATTGCATTTTTGTTTCTGGCTAAGTTATATTAACATGTATATATTTTTACAATCTAAAATTTAATTATGATCTTCATATACCCTGTAAATTCCGCACAGTAAAATCTAAGTATGCAATAGATTCTTGAATGGTACAAGTATTATGAAGGTCATGCTCTATGAAATAATTTTTATGTCAAATTCACACGATCCTTTTTCTTCTTTGTTATTTCATCAAACTGTATATTTGAAGTGTGTTCAAACTTATTTCTACTTGGGAGAGTTTGAGAGAGAGATAGGGAGAGCGAGGGACATGAGAGGGAGGTGGGAGGTAGGGAGAGAAGAAGGGGGTAGGAGAGAGAATGCTTTACACGGTTTCAACCATGTTGAAGTTGCATTATATAAAACATGGAAAACTTTGTTGATGAATGTTTATCTAATATAAAATTTTCTACTTAATAAAATAGAATTATGCATGTTTGAAATTTTAGCAACGAGGCACGGGGGACCGTGGCAACGCACGGGCATTCAACTAGTAAAGCTTAATACAAGAGTTATTACAAAAGACTAGTACAACAATAAGTGAAAACTTGAAAGTAACACTTTTAAGTGGTATCATATTATTAGTAAACAAGTAGTTGATTATGGACAAGCAAAGCTGAAGTTATTCTTATTTGATAGGAGTATCCAGTTAATCTTAGGGTTGACAACAATCTTAAGACACAAATAGAGTTATGTATGTTCAAGCTTAATGGAATAATTGGTTACTTACTTTCAATGTCTTTTGAAACAATAATACTTGAAGAACATGTTTATTATTGATTAGAAGCATTACACCTAAGATGTAGTGTTCTAGGGTTTAGCATGGTTCTAACATAACCAAAGAGTAGTTAATAGATGAGCATACCAAGAGAACAAGCTAAGTTTCATTCAATGTTAAAAGGGTTTTAGTGAAGCATGGACATTCAAGGTAATTTAGACTGTTGTTACCATAAATAGTTGTCTCTATAATTGATAACATCCTTAACAAGCATAGGCACTCAAATAGTTAGTCATGAGCAAGTAGTGCTAAAGTAATCCATTCATGGTTGATTCCAAGGTTGTTTATAATCTTAACATGCATAAGTCATTGCTTATTCTAGGACATAGGAATTGAGGTGATGCTTACTTGATATGTTCTTCAAAAGAATTACTTTTGAAGAACATACTCCTTAATGGACATTTTTTTACTTAAAGGAATGGTAATTAGGTGATGTCAGGAAGGTAACAGTTTGTAAGTTGCAACAAGGGTGTTGCAAATAGTTAATTGACTAAGGTATACTATGTTGAAATAGAATAACAAACTAGCCACTCATGGTTGAATTAGGAAGTAAGGCTAGACTGGCTCACTGAGGTAGTTATTAGTTTTAGTACTAAAACCTAATGGTAGAACTTGAGTTATATGTACTTCAAAAGAGTTACTTTTGAAGAACATATCACTTAAGGTGTTATTGCATTGGAAGTTCATTGTAGGGTTCTATTAGTATCCAAAAATAATTTAGAAACTCCAGTATTTCTGTTCCTAGATTTTCAGGGTTGGAATCCAAATTTTAAGTGATTAAAATTTTTAAAATGGGTTTTAGATTCTCTCTTAACGAAACAATTGTTGAAACAGCAATATTAGAGTTAGGAAATAATTCTTAATCAATTTTATGATTTTTCCCAAATTTACAATTTTAAATTTGTTTTTAGGAAAAGTCATTTTAGGGTTTGAAATCCTAATGATAAAGTATATGGTTTACATTTTTGAAATAATGGAATATTAATTGAAATAAAACTTGTTGAAGTTTTCAAAGTTTTATTTAGTATTTGAAAATTTTATTTAAATTATTTTAGTTAGATTCAAATTCAAAGTTTAAATACTACTTAATCAAGTTTTCAAATTTAGTTCAAAATTATTTCACATAATTACACCAGATTAAAATATAAATAGATAGGTTATGTTTTTCTAAACATTTTGATATATTATTTATATTTTTCTGATTTAAATTGAATTTGATATGAATTTGCTAAGTTTCCAACATTTTCTGGAATTTAATTTGACAGGGAATACTTTTGTAACCAACAGCTAACCTAGCCACCTAGACTGACGGGTGGGGTCACAGACTAGGTCAACTGCCACACAAGCGTCGACCAAATCAATACTTGACTGGCCACGGGAGCTCAACGCCGGCGACGCTGCCACCGACGGCGGCGGCGCTCTACGGCCTCCCCCGAAGCATGAGTAGGCTAAAAAGAGTCACTAGAACACATGGATCACTTTGGTGACAGCGCCTCCACAAGAAGGTCACCGGAGTTGCTCCGGTGAGCGTGTGCTGCGGCAGCGGTCTCCGGCCAACTATGGGAACTCACCTAAGATCAACCCTAGGATGCAAGAAAGATATCCAGAGGTGCGCAATCTCACCAGGGTCGCGAGGATGTGCTCAGCAAGGGCGATGGTTGCCGGAATCGAGTGCACGATCAAGAATTCCGGCGAGGTGCTGCGAAAGGGAACGGCAAAATCATGGCTCCAGGGACTTCCTCTTTCCAATTCCTCTCTTCCTGATGATCATATTGGTCGTGCGCTCCTCCCAGACCTCCTATTGATGCTCGGGATGCTCTGAAACGACGGCGCCTTGAGGCACTCCGGCGATGGCCGTCGGTGGTGAGGATAGGTTAGAGAGGAGTAAAGGTGTCAGCGGAGTTTTAGGGTTTCCGGCGGCGGCGCAGGCTTCTTATAGTCCGGCATGGGCGGCGGCCTTCATCCCAGGCGTCGAGAAGTCAGCGGTGGATCAAACGCCTGGAAGCATTCCACTGAGCTGCTTCTCAGCTCGAGGAAGACGACGACCTCCCTCTCGAAACGGTATGCCGGGCCAGTCCAAGCTGGGTCGTGCGGTTTGGGCTGCGACGGCCCGGTTAGGCCAGGTGCTCCCTCTCTTATTTTTTTCTGCTATGTTTCTTTTCTATTTTCTATTTCTGTTTTCATTTCTAACTTAAATTTTCTATTTTGATTTGCAGGTTTTGAACTAGTTACTTAGTTTGCAGGATTTTGAATTTGGAAAATCTTGTCAAATATGAATATGACACTACTGGTTCGACACACAATATTAGATAGGTTTTATAGGTGCACTTGCACATAAGATATTGTACATATCATTGGGATTTTTTTATTGTGAATCTTGATTGGATATTTCCAAGTAGCCTTGGTGGGGTATTCAAAATACTTTACTAAGTTTGAATTAACAGGTAGTTATATGTAGCAATATTATCTTGCATCATATCTTATAAGAAAACAAATAAATAGTGTTTAACCACAATTTACTTTCCTATTAAGGGAAATGGTGAAAGGCATGATTCTCTGCTTAACTCAATTTTTCTAATGACATGGAATGCCCCAAATATCCCAACATCATTAGTAGTTTCTTGCTACTTTATTTGAAGGTATTTATACGTCTCTCTTACCAGCAAGAACTATCCAATTAAGGGCAAGACATGCATTAAGATGTGGGGTGATCACTAATTCAAGATTTTGGTTGATCTAAGAAGAACTATGGTTTGGACATATTTACTTGGTTTAGGGATGATACATAATTCTAGAGTTTCACTCATGATCACAATGTGATGCACAAGTTGAATGATACTTGGGAATGAATCCCCAAGTAAATGAATAAGAGGTTGTGGAATTAAATGGAATGCTATAACACTCACCAAGGAAATAGTGTTCCTTCTAAAATGTGATCAATGCAGCAAAGGCTCTATAGACTAAACAAGTTTCTAGGTCAAGGCTTAGGCAACCTATATCTAGATGATTCACTCAATGGAAACTTGTACACCGATCAAGGTTTCTCAGATAACTATAACAAGATGGGTATCTCCTATGTGAGATGAGTTTAAGTTGGACTCCTACTCCACAATTGGTCTTAGGATGATATCTGCTTATCAGACACGGTTTCATACTAACCTAATTAGCTTCATCAGCAAGCATAATCATGTACTTGACATGATCATACTATTTCCTTCATCAACTCCCATAATAAATCCATTTTATTTCCTTCATCAACTCCCATAGTCTGTGCATCTAAACTTCCTTCATAAACTCCTTCTCAAAGTGTTGAGATCAATACTACTACCAATTCTCCTCCTTGATATCTAGTGGGTCCAACCAATACATTATCCTAAGGTTAACTTCTAAGTTTAGGATACTTCACTACTCATAATTCACACTCCTATTATAGTTCATCCTGGTCTTTATTCTACTCCTAACTAGGGATAAACTCTTGGTTGTACCTGCCTTCTGAGATTAAGAATATAATCTCCTCTTTGTGTGATTCATATTGGATACTCCACTTCATAACTTCATAAGTCTAGGTATTGGTCACTTCCTAAGTATGATTCTAGTCTAGACCAGAATTAGGGTTTATGATGTGATCACCCTTATATCAAATGACTTAACCTAATTAGAATTTGAGTAATATCTAAAGTCTCCTAGTTGACCTTTCTAGGAATGGCTCTAATGCTCTTAAGTTATCTCACCTAGAATTAAGGTAAATCTAATAACCAATTTGGCATTGAGTTAACCTTTCCACTTCACACATTTGGACTCACTAGATTAGGACATAAGAGTGTAGAATAGATCATGATTTAAGAAATAGACTTGTGTTGACTTCTTTAGCATGAAATAAGTAGGGTTTAAAGAATACCAAGATGATCTTGGTGTGAATAAATATTTGGTTCTAAAATGGTGTGTCAAGCATTTTAGTTTTACCTCACTTATCTCTTTTAGTTGGTGTGACTATCACTACCCAAAACAAGGTTTTGACAAAGGTCATATTGAAGTTTATCGCGCTCTAGTTGATATGCTACTTCAATTCCATCAACTTAAGTGAAACTCCAATCACTTTGATATGTTTTATTGAATGCGCAAAAATTACCCGGATTTTCTATGCATGAAATGCAATGCACACATCTGTTGCCTCTATTTTATGACCTCTAATCCTGGGATATTACAGGCAAGGTGCTGCATACAGGGTCACCGTCGCTGCATCCCGGGTCGCTGCATCTGGAGGTCGGGGTCGCCGTCGCTGCATCTGGAGGTCACTGGACGGGAGCTTGCATCCGGAGGCCGGGCCATGACCAGAACACGGTGCCCCGATTTGTGAGCGGCCGCTTGGAATCGACCAGAACACGGCGCATCTGCTACAGGCCAGGCCATGACCAGAACACCAGCTCACAGGGCCACTTGGAATCGACCTGGAATCCCACCGCCGGCGGTGGCCAGCCCCAACGCCGCCAGCCACCATGGAGAGGACCTGATTGATTTTTTATTTTTTATTTAGGGTGTTGTGTGTAATAAGTTGGACTTAGTTGTAATTTACTTTTGGACAGAGGGTCGCATGTGTAAAAAAGGAGAACAAACTCATATCTCAACGTATACAAGCCACCAAACAATGTCTTGATACAACCCGGGTGAACACCCACGAGCTACCAAACACGTGAAGAAATCTCAATGTAACTTGTATGAAGTGAGAATATCTAAGATGAGAAAGTGATTCTGCGATGACCCAGGCTACCAAACACACCCTTCATATAGACATCCAACTCAAATTATAACTCATGATAAGTATTTCTATAATCTTTAGCCTAAGAGCAACACACGGTACGCACACTGTCACCTTCACACTGTGGGACAAGGTGTCTCCGGAGATCACATTAATAAAAGCACTTGAGTAGCATAATAGATGAAGAGTAACATCTACTTATTCAACTAGATTACAAAGCTCATGATCACATAAAGATCACAGCATGGGAGAGAGAGATAAACCACATAGCTACTGGTAGATCCATCAGCCTCGAGGGAGAACTACTCCCTCCTCATCATGGGAGTCAGCAACAACGATGAAGATGGTGGTGGAGTCGATGGAGATGGCTCCGGGGGCAATTCCCCATCCTGGCAGGGTGCCGGAACAGTGATTTTTGTCCCCTGAAACTTGTATTCGATAGCGGCGGCGCTGCGGAACTTTTTGTGGTTGGAGGCTTCATTCTTTAGGGTTTTCACGTCAGGGGCAATATATAGGCGGAAGGGCGAGGTCGGTGGATTCCCGAGGGGCCCACACCATAGCCATGCGCGGCTAGGGGGCCCGCGCCTAGGCATGGTGTGGCTAGCCCCTGGCTCCCCTTCGGGTCTCCTTTGGACTCCGTGTACATGACAGAAAAATAGGAACTTCGGGCTTTGTTTCGCCCAATTCTGAGAATATTTCCAGAACAACTTTTCTGAAATACAAAAATAGCAGAAAATAGGAACTGTCACTGTGGCATCTTGTTAATAGGTTAGTTCCAGAAAATGCATAAAAATGCCACGAAGTGTAAACAAAATATATAGCAATTGGTGTAAAATAAGCATGGAGCATCAAAAATTATAGATACGTTTGCAACGTATCATGGTGACAAGGAGTCAACCAAACGCCACGGAGGCTCACCTTGTTCTCCGGTGAGCAAACCACGGAGGCTAGCTCATTTCCACTAAGCGGTGGTATTGGGGGCATCAACCGAAACCCTTACACGGAGGTTGGGGCAAACCTCCACAACTCAATTGGAGGCTCCCAACAAGAGCCACGAAGCTTTTACACGGAGGAAGCTTCAAGGTGACCTCTCTTGCTCAAGGCAAGATCCACGAAGGATGGGTGGGGGAAAACAAATCACTTGGATAGGATTATAGATCTAGGGCTTGATACGTCTCAAACGTATCTATAATTTTTGATGCTCCATGCTTGTTTATGCACCATTTGCTTTGTGTTTTGTTTACACTTCGTGGCATTTTTATGCATTTTCTGGAACTAACCTATTAACAAGATGCCACAGTGCTAGTTCCCTGTTTTCTGCTGTTTTGTGTTTCAGAAAAGTTACACAGGAAATATTCTCGGAATTGGACGAAACAAAAGCTGAAGTCCCTAATTATCTGACACGAAGACGGAGTCCAAAGGAGAGCAGGAGAAGGACCAGGGGCCAGCCACACCCTATGGTGGCGTGGGCCAGCCCCAGGCCGCGCCACCAGGGGTGGGACCGCCTAGTCCACCCCCTGACATCGCCCTTCCGCCTATATAATCCCCTCGACAGGAAAACCTAGGAGCCCGAACTCTTTTCCAGAAAACATACTGCAAGCCGCCGCCATCATCAACGCGAGATCAGAAGGGTCTAGAAGCTCTTCCCGGCACCCTGCCGGAGAGGGGAATCACCACCGGAGGCCTTCTTCATCGCCATGCCTACCTCCGAAGTGATGTGTGAGTAGTCTACCTTGGACTATGGGTCCATAGCAGTAGCTAGATGGATGTCTTCTCCTCCATGTGCTTCATGTTTAGATCTTGTGAGCTGCCTATCATGATCAAGATCATCGTTATGTAATTCTACATGTTGTGTTTGTTGGGATCCAATGAATATTGAGTACTATGTCAAGTTGATTTGTGATTTATCATCTCTATGCTGTTTATGATCTTGCATGATCTCCGTTGCTAGTAGATATCTTGGCCGAGTAGATGCTAGTGACTCCAAGAGGGAGTATTTATGCTCGATAGTGGGTTCATGCCTCTAGTAACCTGGGAGAGTGACAACAACTTCTAAGGTTGTAGATGTGTTGTTGCTACTAGGGAGAAAACAACAATCTTGTGTTCAAGGATATTTGTATTGTTTACATTACACACTTTGCTTATGGCGATAATCTGTTGCTTGCAATTTAATACCCAACGGTTGTTCGAATGATATCCGGCGGGTAGATTATTAGTCATAGATGCAGTTGGATTATGGTCTATGTATTATGTTTTAATGCCCAAGTGAATCTCATAGTGATCCTCATGACATGTACATGCATTGTTTGCATTCTTTATTCTGTCAACTGCCTAACTGTAATTTGTTTACCTAGCATGTTATTTATCTTTATGGAGAGACACCACTAGTGAACTGTGGACCCTGGTCCATTCTTTTATATTCATATTACCGTTTACTTTCTACAAGCATTATTTACTTTCTTGCAAACAAATATCTTTTACCACATGATACGTTTAATCCTTTGTTTATAGCAAACCAGTGAGATTGACAACCTCACTGCTAGTTGGGGCAAAGTACTTTGGTTGTGTTGTGTGCAGGTTCCACGTTGCTGCTGGTGCCAGAGCTACGCCTAGATAGGCACCATAAACAAATTGTCTAGAGCCATCGCCAAGCCAGCTAGCATCAACTTTCAGAAGTGGTTTCTTTCTCCTACTGGTTTGATTAAACCTTGGTTTCATACTGAGGGAAACTTGCCGCTGTGCTCATCATACCTTCCTCTTGGGGTTCCCAACTGGGTGGCTAGCACCGCCAATCAAGCATTTTTCTGGCGCCGTTATCGGGGATTGAAGAAGAAGAAGCTCCCACGTCAACCACGCGCCATCAGGGCTCCTGTCCCAATCTACCAAATCTTGGAGGATTTAGTTGGCTAGAGAGAGAGAGATCTACGAGGTTGAAGCTCTTGAATCCATGGAGGAGAGAGAAAAATCGAGGTGAGCTCTTGGGGAAGAAGACCTCTCCTATTTATAGGTGGGGTGCAATTATGGTCGTTACAGCGCCCTGAGCGGTACTATCGACCTGGGGGCGGTAGTACTGATCACCGTCTTTGAGACCTTGGTTTGAATCTTGTCACAGAAATTCCTGGCGGGCGGTAGTACTGCTGACCTCAGCGGTAGTACCGGCCGCGGATTCGTCTTCACCAGTTGCGGGCTCGCCGGTAGAACCGGGGCACTTCTGCCCTAGTACCACTTAATCCTTAAGCGAGTACTAGGAGCAAAAATGCCCCGCCCGGTAGTGGCCCGGTACTACTCGGCGGTAGTACCACCCACTACTATCTGACCCAAACCATCTCGGGTAGTAGTACCGATCGCCCATGAGTGGTACTACCGGCCACCTTGAACGCGCGTCATCTCCAGCGCCCGGTGGTACTACCAGGGTAGTACCGTTCCACTACCGCTTAGTAACTTAGCCATTACTGGCAGCGATTTTCGCTAAGCGGTAGTGGCCCGGTACTTTGGAGCGGTAGTACCGCTCCTGATGATTGAGCGGTACTGCCGCGGTAGTACTTCCGGGCAGCCCTGGCCTGTGCAGAAAACAGCATGGGTGGTAGTACTGGCCGTGGGGGTGGTACTACCGCTCAACTGGTTTCTGCCTTGTTTTCCTGCAAATTCAGAATACGACAAGAGCTATATTTGTTGATTAGCACATGTCATCCATACCAAAACATATTAGGACAATAAATGTCCTTTCAATCTCCCCTTTTTGGTGAATTGATGACAAAACCAGATTTGCATAAACGCAAGCTAATCAACCCAAGAGTATATAAAATATAAGCGGAGCTCCCCCTAGACATGTGCATTATTTTGAATTTGTGTTTGAATGCAAAACACTCAAGTCTAGGATCAACACTCCCCCTAGATTTTATACACCAAGCATAGCATAAATGGATGGAGCAATGGGTTAGTCACAATTAACAAGCTCCATCCTAAGAGACACACACATATATATATATATATATGCTTGCATGAACAATAAGATACACCTAAGAGAGTACACACATAGATAGTATCAAATGAATAACATAATGAAAGCATAGTCTCAAACATGAAACATAGTCTCAACACGAAGACACCAAAGAGTTCAATGAGCAATGAAAACAAACAAACGGAGAAGCAAATGGAACCACGACCATGCAAATCCGATGAGTCCCACTAGACCTCTTCTCCCCCTTTGGCATCAAGACGCCAAAAGGGCAAAGAGCGATGCTAACGTCCAAACGAGCACAAAGTCAACAATCGCGCTCCTCCCCAGAAGTCTCATCATCATCACTACGAGCACCTAGAGGAGACTCCATGGCACGTGAGGTGCCGGCATCCATATCATCAACTGACACAAACTGGTCTCTATCAGTCCACAGGAAAATCTGGAAGTGGTTATCCACCCACTGCTCCTCTGGAGCGATGGTCTTCTCAGATCCACTGTGAACATTTGGCATGCCTAGGTGGCGCATCATAGAAATCTGGCGTGCTCGAGCTTCCTTCTCCTTGACATGCTGGTGGTACATGATCTTCTTCTGAGAATCCTGAAAGCAAAGGGCTTGGTTGAGTTTGGACTCAAGCTTGCCCCACCAACCCCTCTTCTGCTGAGGGGGGAAGTCCGGTGCCTCTCACTTAGTATCATGGCCTCTCTCAGTCTCAGTCCCTGCACCTCCTCCTGCTGCTGCCGCTGCATCCCTAGGCTTTTCATGGTGCTTGATCCTCAGACCCTTCACAGGGTGGCGAACTATATCAACTCCAGGAAGATCTAGAAGGTCACTCCCAACTCTGGAGTTCAACGGACACAAATCAAATGCATCAAATAGGGAGCATAAGGGGGCCTCTTATTTTGGCAAAGGCCCCACTGGATCTCAATCCAAATGAAATCCATCACATCAAGCTTCAACCCAGAACCTATGTTGGCATGAGTGAGAAGCATAAGGTCAATCATGAAGCCATGGATCTGATCGATGTTACCAACCTTTGGATTGAGCACTTCCCGGTAGATACAATGCATGATATCATAAACTGGAAGGAGGTGCTTGGTGTCACCTAGAACACCCCAACCCGGAATGTAGAGGTAGGCAAGGAGCTTCTTCGCTGAAGGGTGCTCCTCGATGTGCACATGAAACAAACCCACCGGAGTGGGATCATCAACAACCGGGTAACCCAAGCACTCCCCAAACTGAGCCCAAGTGGCCTTCATCAACTTGTCCTTGGTCATCCAAATGAGCTCTCTCGCATTGGTCAAATCTAGGTGAACCGTGGCATAAAACTGAGCAATAATGTCTTCATCAATGTCGTGGTTGAATTGCATCAAAGGGAGAAGTCCAAACTCCTCACAAATCTCTTTGGCCTCGCCAAAGTACTCCGGGTCCTTGTCCATGAGAGCAACATTGATGGAGTGCATTGGTCCCAAGCGGACCTTCTTTTTCCCATACACTTCATTGAATATGCTCTCTTGCATTGCGGTGTGGAAGTATGGTTCCGTACCTCTCTAGGATTCCGAGGTTGCACATAGGGGTTCTTCATCCTCATGGTGATGTAATCATGCTCACTCCACTTGTCCATCTTGGTGGCACAAAGTTTTGCATCTTTGGCTGCCTTTTGAAGTGCCTTAGCTTCTTGAGAAAGTTGCTCCTTGACTTGGGTTGAGGGATCACTTATTCCTCGGAGACTATCTCATCTTCATCACGAGCACGTTGAACCTTGCGCTTCTTGATCTTGGAGCGAGAGGAGGAGCCACCTGCACCTGAGAAAGAATAGGAAGGGGAATGCAATATGAGACACACAAGCTCGAATGGGCACGAGAAATCATGATATAACAGAACTGTGGAAGAATGCCAGGAGCGGTAGTACCGCTTAGAGGAGCAGTAGTACCGCTTGGAGGAGCGGTAGTACCATGGATGAAGATGGTAGTACCGCCCGTGAGCGAGTGTTCTTGGCTCCTCCAAATGATCCTACCGTCCATAGCATTCGTTCACAACCATTGTAGGATGATTCCTAAGACCCCTAGATGCACTCCCAAACAAATTCTACCAAGAACTCCAAGAGATTGCCCTAGATCTTGCACGAAGAGATTCGTCCAAACGAGAAGGAATCGGGGCAACATAACGGAGGACATGGCGGAGGAGAGGGCCAGGAAGAGTTTCCCCAAACCGGATTCGCTTGGGAGCGGCCGGAGGAAGAGATCGGGTGCGAGCTCCTCGCGTTCGTCCTAGCGGTAGAGAGAGAAGAAGAGGAAAATAAAATGGGGGTAGATGGGTGAACCGTCCCCCATGCTCCTTTTACTCGACCAGATTCCCTTCGAGCGGTAGTATCGGTCTAGGGACCGGTAGTACCACTCCTAGTACTTCAACGGTACCGGGCTGGTACTGCCGCTCTGGAAGATCTGTCACGAAGCAGACTTCCCAGAGCGGTAGTACCACCCAAGTGCCCGGTACTACTGCTACTGATACTGCACAGGGCTAGGCCGGCACTACCGTCCCTTGGCCCCGGTAGTACTGCTTCACTGTCAGGACGAACAGTTGATATTTTGGAATTTTGAGCTTGTTGTGGAGAATTGGAATGTTTTCTTGGTTTTTCTGAGGTGGGTAGGCTTGGGATAGAGAGAAGGCACAGAGTGGTACTAATTGCTCATGGTTGAAAAAACTCAAAAACATCCAAAAGACCAAACATGAGCAACTTCCCATGGAAAGTGAAGAAAAAAATAAAGCTCCAAGATGCAACTAACTCCTCAAAGAGGAGGTTGGTGGCCGTAGCCACCATGTATGAGTGTTAGGCTTGGCACCGCGAAGATATATCGTGGGCCCAAAACCAAAAACTCATCATTGAAGCTCAAATAAGTCACAAAATGATAAATAGAGAATGATTTCTTACTTTTGGCATTATGAGGGGAGGGTTAGCCCAATAAGTTAGGACCACACTCCCCTATATCCATGCCCACATCTATATTAGAACACACGCTACGGTATGAGAATGAGTGCACACTATCAAGCCACATTGCAAGAGTCAATGATATTCAACTCATGCCTCAACTCTCAGAATCTTGCTTCATCAAGGGGCTTCGTGAAAATGTCGGCGAGTTGGTCATTTGTACCTACATAAGATAGGTTAATATCACCTTGATTGATGTGGTCCCGGATGAAGTGATGGCGGATCTCAATGTGCTTCATATTGTTGTGTTGAACCAGATTATGAGCAATCTTGATGGCACTCTCATTGTCACACAAGAGTGGAACCTTGTCACAATAAACTCCATAATCCTCCAAGGGTTGCCACATCCAAAGGAGTTGAGCACAACCACTCGCGGCCGCCACATACTCGGTTTTGGCGGTGGCGAGACACACGCAATTTTGCTTTTTGGAAGATCAACTAACCAAAGACCTACCAAGAAATTGGCAAGCCCCGGAAGTTAATTTCCTATCCACTTTGTCTCTCGCCCAATCGAAATCTGAGTACCCAACAAGCTTGAAGCTTGATCCCTTCGGGTACCAAAGGCCAAAAGTTGGGGTATGAATCAAATATCTAAAGACTCTCTTGACGACCATCATATGGCTTTCCTTTGGAGCGTCTTGGTATCGTGCACACATTCCCACACTAAGCATGATCACTACTACAGAAAGGCTTACTAGTGACGGGCCCTTTTGTATTACCAGTGACGGGCAAACTGCCCGTCACTAGTATAGTCACTAATAACATGTTACTAGTGACGGGCAATTTGCCCGTCACTGGTAATGTATTACAGTGATGGGCATCATCTTTTTGCTTGTCACTAGTATATTCATTACCAATGACAGGCTATTTGTGTTGCCCGTCACTACTAAGTTTTTATAAATTAAAAAATATATAATTATACATGCAGAATTCATTCATACATACAATACATCCATATTGCAAACATTCCAGATAAGTTCAAATATCATTTACTCTTTAATATCTATTGTACATTTATTTTTCACATAACATTCATAACAGATACTGTCAGGTCTCTATATATAACTGAACCAGAATAACTAGTACTAGTACTAGCCAAGTTGGCAGCACAGAGCCGATTACCATGAAAGGCAAAGGATATTAATTAGTTCAAATATCCTCTTTGGGTCATCTCTTTGCGTCCCTTTTCCTAGAACCTTCTGGAAGCTTTAGGCAGTAAGATGCATACACCCAACCTGTAAGATTGTATAAAATTCATACACCCAACCTGTAAAATCGTACAGCTACAATATGAAATAAGGTAGAGAGCCAAGAAAAATGGGAAGTACCTTGCAATGGTGCACAATGACCTTCTCTAAAATAGTAGCGTTGGTCAGAAGGCATCCCAGTAACTCAAGTTATCACTCAAATCACACTCGTCGAACACAAGATATTGAGATTATGAAATATTGGGAAAGTATCCAATTCCAATCCCTCATGAAGTATCACCTGACATGGAGGTATCAATACATTTTCAAGTGCAGAACATGGGTGAAATCATATAGAACTACGTTTTGTAATCTGCATCAACAAGATATTCAGCAAAGTGAATAATTTTAGCGACACCATAAATTTATTTTGAACTCCCCAAACTATTAACTTTCACCACCTTCTCACTTGCCTCCCTCATGTTATCTTTCTGTGTTGTGCCACCAAGAAAATAATTCCAGTAGTGGACAAGAGTACACTATGGTCATACTCGAATTCTTAACTACTGTGAGATCCTTAGGACATGTACTAGCAAAAATGCCCACGCGTTGCTATGGGTTGATTCAACTAAACTTTTTTACCTGTGGCCGCACCACAAAACATAATCCAACAGAAAACATAATGGATTATAGAAAGCCAACATAAATTATTCATACATGACTCTTATCATATTGATAAACTTCCACACCAAAATTTCTTCCAGAATGCCAATAATTAGATTTAAGTGTAGCCATAATAAGTACAAGATGCTATGTTTAGAGCAAAAATAAAGGACCCCAGTTAAGAAACTATAGCACAAACCTTGGTTATCTGTTTGCATTGGACTGAAAATTCGAGACTGAAACCATGTATTATTTTGCAAACCAAATAATATCAACAACCACTCAAGTAGTATTATCTTTACGCTCTAGATTGCAGTAGATTCAGTATCCAAGCAAAGTACAATTCTGATGACCTCTGTATTGAAACCTGTACGAGTCGAACAAATCAATAGTAAGTGTGTAGCTGCAAACCAAATAAACTACATATGGAGAAACAGTTTTAAAAAATTCATCATGAATTGCAGTGAGGCTGCAACTTGATGAGAGCAAAAAAAGTTGCTAAAATTCCACGGTCCTACCAGGAATTTTCATGTAAAGTTAGACACGCATTCAGTGGAATATCTAAAACATAACGCAGCTACTACATTGTTATGCCTTTGTTCAATTCAGTCCATCGGAACATCCAATATTTGAAATAAAAGTGTGCTCATCGCAAAAATTACCCAAGCCATCTAGTGAAAGAATTGCAACAGCGGAACACAGCGGAAGGCAGCTGGTACGGACATGAATCAATTCCAGATCTGCTATGAAGGCAAGGTTACAATAAACTGTAATCAAGTAAGTAATTAACCTGTGTTGCGCACATATGTCGAACTGAATTAAGTAGATTGAACCACAGAATGACACAAACCAACACACCCCACACGCTCGCAGGACGAGACCGGCTCGGTTGGCGGCGGGAGCAAAGCGTCTGGCTGGGCTGGCGTCTGGTAACAGAAATCAACTGCATGAGACCGCCATCCGGCCATGCCGAGCAGAGCACGCTCATGCTATCGTCCCAAGTCTGATGAGCACATCAGACCAGCTGACGACGGAGGAGATGCGGACAGCCACGCCACACCAGCCGCAGGAACTCAAGCGCAGTGAGCAAGCAACTGCCTGTGGCGAAGGGCGTGGCCGGATACGGCCCAATCAACCAACGGCAGCGAGGAAGGGTCGGGGTAAGACTCCCCTGTTGGTCGTCCTCATGCCCTCCCATCGTGGTCTACCCCAACTATGTAGATGCTTATATTGTCTCCCCCGTTAATCCATTATATTGTCCAATTGTTCCTTTGCTAGTATATTTCTCTTCAGTTTCATTGCTGCTAAAATTGGGTTGTTAAGTTCACAGTAAACTTCTAATTTGGATTTATGCCAACAGTGTGTAAACATATGATGGCATGCTACTGCAGAACTCAGAGTAAGATCCAAGATCTATGGTACATAGATACCCTTTTAACGGTATAAAGGAGGCGTGTTCATCATATGTTTACTGCCTATCAAGAACTTTGCTCCTGTTGGATATTCACACAAAGAGAGAGAAATAAAAGGACATGCCATACATTACAGCGAGACAAACTGACAATCAAATTTTGGATGAATAACTGGCACAACTTGATGAGGTGCCAGGATATCTATAATATACGGGTGACTTCTATAAAGCATGAAGTCATGCCAACCAAGTGTTCCTTGCCTAACTGAATGGTAGGGTGCAGTAGTTTAATATCAAGGAGCGGTTTTTTGCATCTGTTTAGCTAGAACAGAATGGAACACATGGTCTATAACTTTAGCACCCCTTGGAATCGTGAAGCAGATGTATATTCACTTACAACTAACGCCTTCAGTTAAGTAACACTATATCATTTAAATCTCAAAATTGCTATTTTCCTAAGATTTACATGTACTCTCACATATGAAGCAACCATGAGCCTTCTGAAATTGGAAGGTATGAACCACTGCTACTCTACGCACTACTATCAAGAGTTGTCGAGCCTATCATGCAGTACTACACCAAAATTTGATCTACATGTTAAAAAATGTACACTATGGAGCAGTAATGATGCATACTATCAGAATGCTTACTTAAGCTTGTTCAGTAATGATCGTTCTCTCGTCATTCTTCACGAGACTCAGTGTAACACGGCCAAGTTAGCCGAATCTGCAACGAAGGCGACATATAAACCCATGCAGATACTGAGACCAAACAATGAGATAAAATAAACCTCGCCTGAACAAACGCATAGATTGCCTGCATGATCCTAGAATAATCGAGCCCAAGAGTGTACCCCACATTCTGTGTAGCGGTTAAATGTAAACAGTTAGTAGCCGACTTACAGGCTGCTCTACAATCCATAGAACAACCCAAAGTATTCCTGCACAAAGGAGAATCTATATTTGATCAAATCATGGTGTAATATTCTAAGATCTGACAGCCAGTAAAGATTTAAGTCAGTAGCAGCCAGGAAAGATTCATAAAATATACTATGAAGTTTTAGGTTAAACATACATGGGTCCAAGTAAAATAAATCGACCGCTATAATAATGACAGCAATCGTAGTTACTCCATGATGGCCGCTAACAGATCTTCTTCAGAACATTATCAGTCCATCCCCAACTCTGTTTCCTGATATTGATTCATTCATTATCCTACAGAGAGTTGATGTCCTAATCATTGATCCATAGTAGTTGTATAGGAACAGAACCGATGATTTGAAGTGAATACATACCTAATCACATATAAAGTGACAATATGTTTTTGGCTTCAAGGGAGTGGTTGTGATCCAAATTCTCGAGAAGTATTTGAATGCAACAGTATAGCTAGGAATATCTCGTATTGGCTCTCATAGGACTAACTGGACTGCATAGACGTTGTAAAATAATATTGTTGAAGCATCCTGGACCACTGGTTCCTCTTCTTTCAGGCTGCACACAACGACGATGTGCTCCCAGCCTTGCTTCTTCAAATCTGATTAATCGAGGAACGGGCCAAACACAAACACTACATGATCAACTTCTCGATCTGACTGGGAAGAGGCGATAATATTGCTTACCTATGTTAAACACTAGACTGTCAGACCTGTGTAGATCAGGGCACCCACGCAATCCTGGGGCAGATGGGCTTCACTTCGTGGGCGCCGACCTCGTCTGTGTCGTAGCCGCCGCACCCATATTCGGAGGAGGGTCGGCCGTGGGATAGCCCAGATCTCGGGGGCGGGGGATTGGCGGCGGGCGGTTTCGTTCCTCCCGCCAGATGCGATAGGCGGATATCGTCGTTGGAGATTGATGGGTGGCGTCGGGGTGTTCTTCTCTAGTCAAGGAGAGAGGATCGGTTGTCTAGGGCAAAATTTGGGATGTATCCTGTGATTAGGGATTATTCTAGGAGATGAAAAGGAGGGAGGATTAGGGATGATCCTTCTCCTCGAGCCTTGTCGTAGCACAGGCCACAGGGAATGGTGGGGTGATGAGGTAGGGGCCGCTGGGCACCGTCATCGGCCAAGCGGAGCGCCGTGTCATGGGATGTGGGGGAGAAGTACAAACGTATGGATGCGAACATAATTTCTGAGATAGTAGAGAAGCAATGTTCCCTAACCATCGGTTTCAAAGATACCTCGGTGGTCTGTGACGGGCATCTAAAAGAGTCGGTCACTAATAAATTTGATTATTTGGTAAGACGTTTATAAGAAATACTAGTGACAGAATTTTCCGTGTGTCCGTCACTGATATTTTGTACCACCGACGGTTATTTACCCGCCCATCACTAGTATGGTTACCAGTGACAGACTTGTTTTTGCCCGTCACTAATAACCTTGCGGCTATAAGCTATTCTGCAGTAGTGGATATCGGGTCTAGATGCGCAAAGATAAAGCAACGAGCCAATCATGGAGCGGTAAAGCTTTTGATCCACTTCCTTACCATTAGAATCGAGTTCAAGAGTAACCTTGGTAGGCATGGGTTTTTTTTGGCTCCTTTAACTCTGGAGTCCATTTTAAATCTCTTAGCATATCTTGGGTGTACTTGGCTTAGTCGATGAAAGTTCCTCCTCTCAATTGCCTAACTTCAAAGCCAAGAAAGAATTTCAACTCCCCCATCATCGACATCTCAAATTTATCGGTCATTAGCTTCGCAAATTCATCATTGAAAGTTTTGTTAGAAGAGCCAAAAGTGATGTCATCTACATAAATTTGGTATATAAAATGCTCCCTATTGACTTTCTTAGTAAAAAGAGTTGGGTCAATTTGGCATATTTCAAACCCACGGTCTACAAATAACTCTTTGAGATGCTCATACCACGCATGTGGGGCTTGTTTAAGGCCATAGCCCCTTATCGAGCTTGTAGACATGGTTAGGGAAATGAGGATCCTCAAAGCCCCAGGGTTGCTCTAGATATACTATCTCATGTAGAGGTGAGCCTAGTTTATTTAGATTTATGTGCTTAGCAAATTAAACGTTAGTTTTATCCGTATTTGTTCAAGCCTGTTGTAAAAGTTTTAAATCGCCTATTCACCTTCCTCTAGGAGACATATGTGTTCTTTCAAGAGGGATTAAACAAAGTGCTCGACTAGCCGACATTGAGTTCATATCTACCCAACCCGAGCATTTGGACTCATCTATTAACCAATGTAGGGTGAGAGATTGAGTAACTTGGTTACAGATATAAAGAACTAAATACGTAAATTCAAATTTATCAAATTGTCCAACGCGATTACTCCTTACTTCTTAGAGGAGGATGCCATTCTTTCCAAGCTCGTGGCAGCTAGATGGATTTCAGAGCATGTATCAAGTATGACAATCAGATTAAAAAGCCACCCATGTGATAGGCTAGTGTCGCTGCTCCTCTTGTTGTCGCGATAGACACCTTGCTTCCGCTTGAAATGCATAACACATGGTATCAGTTTTCATCGGAGTTGCAAGAACATGACAACAAAATCCTAACGTAAGTGCTTGTGCATATATTCTTTGTTATCTCGTCATCTTATTTTCCGATCATTGTTGTGATATAAACCGGCGGAGCTAGAAATTTCTCGAAGCATGTGCGGGCATGGTAAAGTTGCCATCTTTTAGACGAATCATGGTACAAAGTTAGATAATGCAAGGTGTCACAGTGCGGCCGCCCGAGATAGAAGGGTGAAAGATCTGCCCATAATAATATTTGATATTGATTGAACCGCTCTATAATCTTTTTTAGATGAGCTGCTTATAATCATTTTTAAATGATACCTACTAGTGCTTTATATAGATTGGATAAAAGCATTACATCTTGGATTTCAACGGGTAATGTAACATCGGAAAAATCTCCATCCCAAATTAAGTTAGTACTACTAGTCATTAACCCGTGCAACTGCACGGTCTAGGATTTAGAGATCTTCCATAACAACTTTTTTGGCTTTATGGGCAAACTTAAAGTAACTTCACTTTCACATTCTCCCTTAGTTTATCTTGCTTACAGCAAAGAAAAACAATAAGAAACTGAACCACGACATGTACTATATAGACATGAGGAAACGGCTGGTTTGTTCACCCGATGGTATACTATTTTACTTGGGTGATACCATGCAGTAAATATCGATTTATTCCACCAACCATTAAAACCAACACTTGAAGAAATCTAACTTAACGTTGGTGCATAAGAATTAGTGTTTAATATTAGGTCGCAACATATTATATCTTCCAATGTAAAGAAATGTATTGAGTCAGTGTACATATTACATCTTATCTCCACTCTTATTGATCTTTTCATAACATGAATGGCATCACATGTCCTTACTAAGCTTTCTTTTACGTGCATACTTCTAACCTATTTTCACATATTAAAATAAATATGATAGTAAAACTTATTGCAGTTGGGATGTGTTGTCTATCTAATATGAGCTTCTGTTAGTTAAAATTGAAAATAATCAGAATACCCCTTGATATTACGTTTAGCAAATGACAGAGCTCCAGAATCCAGATATATAGAAAGTGGTATATTCAGACTATACGTTCAAACTTGAGAAAGCTCGCACAGGGAAAATATAGAAATAGAATGAGAGAACCTTGTTAAAATGCCATACTGTGCTAGGTTACCGTCTCATTTTTTGCAAAATTGGCCAAGGTTAATTGTATTTCCAATTATCTCTATCTACTCTGGATATATCCAATCTAGCCAAAGTAAGCTTAATCCTGGTTTCCTCACAATCTTATTTAGCAAAATAATATTATTTCTTACTATATTAGAGTATATCAGTGAAATGAACATGACCTCAATTTCCATATATCTAGTAAGTTGTTTAAATAAAGGAACGGACAGATGGTTGAGTATATACCTTATGACATTTCATGGCCTTGATTGGTTTTTATATTGTTCGCAGATATGAATCAACATGTTGAGCTTATCCGATTGTCATGAAGTCTTGAGTATGGGAACTGCATGACAATTCTATTAAAAAAATTCATTAAAATCTCAAAATCTTAAATAGGCTGGAAGCTCTCATTTGTAAGCCATACCACCAATGCATTCAGATAAACAAAATGCATGTCTCCGTTGAGAATGCTAACGATTCAAGCAATACTTATAACTAAGATAATGATTTTAGCTTTCTCTTTCATCCGATACCAACCGTGAACAATTCAAAATATGAAAGTAAGATATATATTTAATTCTTTGCATGAGATTTTGGTTATTTTTCTTTCACCTAATTTTTTCATTCCTGTAGGTTTTTCAGTAAGAACTTTATGAAAAATTGAAAACCGAAGTAACCAAGAATTTATGTTTTCCAATTGTATATACTCAATATATACTCCCTCTGATCGGAAATAAGTGTTGGTAATTTTGTACAAACTTTGTACTCAAATAGTACAAATTTATCGATATTACTTTCAATCGGAGGGAGTAGTATTCAGTGTAAAATATATTCTTCTGTGAGGCTGTATAAACGGTTTTCAATTAGGCTAGTAGCAGAAATTACTGAAGGTGTTCACATCGGCTAGTGTACGTACCAGGAAAGACTTCATCAGTCAATAAGCTTGTAAGCCATACGTGAATGGATGCATTGCCATGACTTTACGGATCTGCGTGACATCAGAGAAGGGAAATTAGCTTCGATCGTAGCAGTTACTAATTGATTAGATATTTCTGGATACTCCTGATCTGTCTGCCTGTACGTGCCCTCAACGCACTGCAATATCAAGGCAGTAGGGACAGAAAACTCTTTCGTGCTTCGATTTGGCTCTCCGACGGTCAGCAAGACTGGACGTCATTTGTTTATATTTGTTTGGAATCAAGAACTTGGCAGAGCCGAGAAGATGGCGACCGGCTTACACCCTGCGAAAGCGGAGCCGCGGAAATTCTGTCCTATCTTTGTAGTCGCCAGTGACAGGGAGTAGGAGATGCGGCGGGAAGGACTTGAGGCACTGCACCAGCAACAGACTACCGAGATTGAGAGGCGGCGAGAAGATGGAGGACAATCGCACATAGCAACGGCGGCCGCCGCGTAGCATGTAAATTTTAGGGTTTGGATTTTTTTATGCAAATAGCAGCCGTGTTAACCTTGGAGTCTTAGAACGCGAGACATCCAATTCAATGGTTTATATCATGGAATTAGGAAATCGGATGGCTAGATTTTCTTTTTTGGGAGGATTAACGTGGAGGCTCCTACGGTGCCTCCAATTAGTAAATATAAGATATAAGATATAATTTGACTCAATAATCATTTTTTTGGTAGCTCGCATAAAAAAACACAGATTCTGAAAGATAGATGGGCTCGAGCTGACCACAGGCTTTCTTACCCTGATTGACAGCAAACCCAGCCGGGAAACTCTTGAAAAAAAAATTCAGAACCCAACAAGAAAGTTCCAGGCCCAACCCACTTGAGACCACAAAATCCCAACGCATACTCTGAGCCCAGTAACCAAACCCTAGAGGTCCAAGTTATTTAAGCCCTTCCCTTCACGCCCGCCTCCATTCCTTCGCCGCGCCACCCCAAACCCTAGCCGCCGCTGCTGCCGCCGCCACCTCGCCGCCGCGATGGCCCCCAGCACCCGCCCCCTCGTCTCCGTGAAGGCCCTGGAGGGCGATATGGCCACCGACGCCGCCGGCCTCCCCCTCGCCGAGGTCTTCCGCGCGCCGATCCGCCCCGACATCGTCCGCTTCACCCACAGGCTGCTCTCCTGCAACAAGCGCCAGCCCTACGCCGTTTCCCCCAAGGCCGGGCACCAGACCTCCGCCGAGTCCTGGGGCACGGGGCGTGCTGTGTCCCGTATCCCTCGTGTCCCCGGAGGCGGAACCCACCGCGCCGGCCAGGGAGCCTTCGGCAACATGTGCCGTGGCGGGCGGATGTTCGCCCCCACCAAGATCTGGCGTAAGTGGCACCGCCGCGTCAACGTCCACCTCCGCCGTGTCGCCGTCACCTCCGCCCTTGCCGCCACCGCCGTCCCTGCCCTCGTCCTCGCCCGCGGCCACCGCATCGAAACCGTCCCCGAGATGCCCCTTATCATTTCCGACTCGGCGGAGTCCATCGAGAAGACCTCCCAGGCCATCAAGATCCTCAAGCAGATCGGCGCCTACGCCGATGCTGAGAAGGCCAAGGACTCTGTTGGCATCCGCGCAGGCAAGGGTAAGATGCGCAACCGCCGCTACATCAACCGCAAGGGCCCCCTCATCGTCTATGGCACCGAGGGATCCAAGATCGTCAAGGCCTTCCGCAACCTGACTGGCGTGGATGTCGCCAACGTTGAGCGCCTCAACTTGCTCGACCTTGCCCCTGGTGGCCACGTTGGGCGGTTTGTGATCTGGACGGAGAGTGCATTCAAGAAGTTGGAGGAGGTGTATGGCACCTTCGATGCGCCTTCACTGAAGAAGAAGGGCTTTGTTCTTCCAAGGCCCAAGATGTCCAACGCTGACCTTGGCAGGATCATCAACTCTGATGAGGTGCAGTCTGTTGTCAAGCCAATCAACAAGGAGGTCAAGCTCAGGGAGAAGAGGAGGAACCCCCTCAAGAATGCTTCAGCTGTGCTCAAGCTCAACCCCTACTTTGGCACTGCCCGCAAGATGGCTACCCTTGCTGAGGCTGCTCGCGTCAAGGCAAGGAAGGAGAAGATTGCTTCCAAGAGGACCAAGCTTAGCCCGGTATAACTCTTGCTCTTTTAACTCTTTCATCAAAGTATAATATTGTTAACTTCTCATGCTAGTTATGTCTGCTTACGATATAGAGCTACCATGAGCTGTTTGGTGTTAGTTTATTAGGTTTATATTCTAATGAATTCGATCACATTGGCATAGTTAGTTGTTCTGTTTGATTACTGTATTGCTAAATTACATTTTTGTAAAGCCTGTTACTGTGGTTTTGCTCATGTTATCTGTGTTCTATTTAGTTGTTATGCCTTGAAGACTCGTGGGCACCAATTCTGTTATGGCTAGTTATGACCTTGCCCTTGTATGCTAACTAGATGCTTCTACTCCCGCCGTTCCATACTAGTTGTTGCTGATATTGCTGTCTTACATTTTATAATTTCTTAGCTATGGTGTAACTCAAATTTCGTGGATAATTTGTTATCTTTTCTAGTTTCATCAAGATATTCTTATTTTCTTTAGTAAATGTCGCAGTAATTTTTCATGTATCATATAGTTTTAACTATTCTTTCATAACCAGTTGTCATTTTCATTTGTTATGTTTTTTGGAACCTTTTGCTGCAATCCATTTAGATTACAAGTGTGATATGCAGCCCTCTCTTTGATTTGCTAACAATCTACTTGTGCCGTTCTTGTATCAGGAGGAGGCTGCTAAGGTTAAGGCTGCTGGCAAGGCGTGGTACAAGACCATGATCTCAGACAGTGACTACACTGAGTTTGATGTCTTCTCAAAGTGGCTGGGTGTGTCGCAGTAGGCATGTTCTGGTTTAAGTTTTGGGTAGTAGTCCTGTCACTGAGAGCTTATCGGAAAGATTCCTGGTTTCTCTTTTATCCTACTATCACCATAAATTTTCTGTGGGATTTTGAGACTTGTGGTATGTCCGTTTTGTTGATGATGTGTTATCGTGAGAACATAGAATATGATGTGGTTCAGACTAGTAGTTATCTAAATCATGTTTGCAGTGTCCTGTCGATCTCTTGTGTTGCCAGTCAATCTGGTGGAGTTTGACAGTTCTCACCTTGTGCTGCATGCACTGTTGTTGGTTACATATACGCAAATGACTGCTGCAGTAATCGTTTGTTGAGCATGCGTTTGTTTGATTTATTGTCAGCTGGAATACGAGCATCGGATTGCCAACGGGGTGTGCATCATTTGTGTGTTTACTCCACTATGGTGTACCAAATCATGACTGTAAAACTTCTCTGGTGCACACAACACAGCTATATAGAAATGTGAACTCTTCCTTCTTTTGGTCTCTACTATGATATCAGGATCCCAGGTGATATTCAAGGCAACCAAAAAGTTCTTTAAACCTTGTTGTTGTTACTCTGACTCAAAAATATGTTGTTCCACTGCCTTCTAATATTTCTAGCATATAGGTTGATTTGTTCTGTTTTCTAGTCATTGGTTGGTGCATCATCACCTCCCTGTGATGTGCCTATTTTTTCTGAAGTTGTCGAAGTATGAACTTCCTCAAACAGGGTCTGTGATTATCTGATTATTTCATACTAGAACTATAGTCTTGCGTTTAGAGATTTGTGCCATCACACTCTACATCTACGTTCATTTTCTATGTTATTAGGTGGGTTTCATTTGACTTAAACCTGCCACGAAACTCTTGTACTTTCTCCATGCTCTCTCTTCTCATCCGTGCATTATCCTCCCCACGCGACTAATGCTAGGATGGCGATGCCTTCGATAGCAGTATACCTAACCGTGAGCCCTTCGGTTCAAACCAATAATCGTGGTTAAACCGATAAACCTTCGGTTAAAACCAATAATCCCATGCGTGGTTAAACCGAAAAACCGAGTGAGCATTTGTCCAGCTATTAGCCTACGTATATTCATTGGACTGGTGGTTTTTGCATGTTGCTTTCTAGCAGGAGGTTATGTGGTCAGTACCAGGCTGACTTTGGTCAATTTCTTCTACCGTAACGTGATATATGCACATTTGCTGTTTTTTTGGCTGACCCTGCGTAGAAAGCTCCTCGCTGCTGACTGTCAGGGGATGGCTTCACGACACCGCTTGCGGTCTCTGCCTTTTCGCACCTAAAATAGCTATCCACTTTTGTAAAGACTGTCCCTTTACCTCTGTGGTTGGTTTGAAACCAGGTTTAGACTCCGGATGATGCAGACCCCGGTAGTCCTGACCTGTACACACAAGTGTGGGATGATCTTATAGGGCGGAAGCCCATGAAGGAGCAATGTCTAATTAGCGGACACCTGTTGTACGTTATCTGGAACGCTTGGAAAGAGAGGAACCGACGTACCATTGCTCGCGACGACATCCTGCAAAGAGACCACACTTTCGCGATCTATGCACCTGCCATTCTGGCCGAACACGATTAGAGCTTTTGCTTTTCGCTCATATGGTGGCTTGGACATATATTTCCACCTTAATATGAATATGCCATTCCAATGTGATTTTCTCTCCAGCATCGTTGGATAAAATTGACCCTCTCACACTGTGCGGACGAAACTGTAGAGACTGAAGCCGACATGAAGATCCCAGTCGCAATCGCAAGGTTTGAAAACATGTGAAGCCTTGGTTAGATCCAACCATCCGGCCACGTCACCCTCCCGGCGACACTCCCCAAGCGAAGCGGCATCGTACCAAAAGCATCATCCTCGCAATCTCCGCCATCCCCCCGACCCAAAACCCCCGCAGAATTCCCTCTCGCTCCCACCCCGCTCGCGCGCATCCCCGCCGCCGCCGCCATGGCCGCCGCCCACTCCCTCCTCCACCTCGCGGCGCCCAAGCCCCCCGCCCCGGCGTCAACGCACCCGCCTCCCGGCGCCGCGCTCCTCCGCCTGCTCCCCGCCCGCCGGGCCCACCGCCTGGTCGCCTCCTGCAGCTCGGCCCACCCGGACCTCGCCGCCTTCCCCAACCCCAACGGCATCCTGGTGGCCGAGCCCGCCACCGCCGAGGCGGCCACGGAGACCGAGCTGCGGGAGAACGGGCCGCGGAGCACGCGCCGCACCAAGCTCGTCTGCACCGTGGGGCCCGCCACCTGCGGCCCCGCCGAGCTGGAGGCGCTGGCGGTCGGCGGGATGAACGTCGCGCGCCTAAACATGTGCCACGGCGACCGCGAGTGGCACCGCAAGGTCATCGACGCCGTAAGGAGGCTCAACGAGGAGAAGGGCTACGCCATCGCCGTCATGATGGACACCGAGGGGAGCGAGATCCACATGGGCGACCTCGGCGGCGCGCCCGCGGCCAAGGCGGAGGTGAGGCTGGTGCTCGTTTTTTTCTTTTTGGCTTGGCGCTGCGATTTTTTACTTTCATGTACCGTGCTCGATGGAATGCGCGACTGGACAAGGGGTGATGTCATGCGTGCATTCTATAGTTCTTATCAGGCCACGCAGTTCGGGAGAGTTACCTTGAACGCAGTGACCCGGTAGATCTAGTTTTGAGCTCAGGAGAACAGTCTGGTATGGAATATCCCATTATGAAAATGCCAGTAGCATCTAGAATTTTCACGAGTGCGGCAGCTAATAAATAGCTTAAACAAAGACATATTATGGATATCATCTCAATTTTAATATTTGTTTTTGCATATGGTTGGCATATGCTGGGTATTGCGTAAGCAGCTGGCAAAACACGATAGGTTTTAAGCCTTCTGGTCGGCTTTATTCTGAAATGATTGAAAAAGTGGATTGGTTGCACCAGATGGATTTGTAAGTAATTTAGTATTATGAGATTACTGGCCTAATCCCCAGCCACTTTTTTAGTCGTTTGGATTCAATTCCCAGCAACCCCAACAAGACTGATTCGATCATACTCTTTTCTGATAGCCAGAAAGATCTAAGATAGGTTGTCATGTTATATTTGGTTAATTTGTCAATAGAACTTTATATTAAGATTGTTTTCTTTCTGAAATGCTGTTATTGCTTATTTAAAGATTTTGAGCTCAAGAGAACAGTTTGGTATGGAATATCCCATTATGAAGATGCCAGTAGCATCTGCGGCGGCTGATTAAATAGCTCAAAAAATACATATTATAGAAATCATCTCAATTTTTATACTCCGTATTAGTTTTTTGCATATCATTGTCATGTGCTGGGTATTGGGCAGTTACATGATTTTTTTAGACTAGAGAACTGACAAGCCATAAGCAATGAGCTTCTGAAGGTAATTGTCAAGGTCTAGGGTGCAAGCCCATAGTATGCTGTTCTTATATCGCTTCCTTCAGTCTTGCTTCTAGTAGCTGGCTGGCAAAACAAGAGAGGTTTTTCAGCCAACTGGTCGGTTTTATTCTGACATGAGTGTTCTAGTGGATTGGTTGTACCAGATGGATTTGTTAGTAATTTAGTAGTATGAGGCTACTAGCCTAATCCCCAGCCACTTTTTTAGTCCTTTGGGTTCAATTCCCATCAACCTCAACAAGACTGACCTCTGAAGTACTTCGGCATGTTATATTTTGTTAACTTGTCAATAGGACTTGCCTATATGTTTGTTTTCTTTCTGAAGTGCTGGTATTTCTTCTTTAAAGATTGGGAAGTTATTACTTGAAAAAAAGACTTGGAAGTTAATTGTGATTGTGACCGTGTTCTAACACTAGTAGTCTAGTATACCTTTGTTTTCCGACAAACCTCAAAAGGGCAAGGAGTTCCTGCAATTCACTATAGTAGGGTCAGTTAATTAGGGAAGACAAGGAAGAACCCATAAGAGATACTAGTATACTTGAAACCCTTGAATTTCTTGAATCATTTTCACCCTCTGTAGGTAGGCATGGCACAAAAGCTTAGCGACTAGTGAATTCTGTAGTCTGGACTTTGCAGATCCTCTGTTCTACATTTAGTAGGTGTAACAAGTGTAGTTAATAGATTGAAGATATGCATGGTTGAGCTAATGCAACCTTTTGTAAAAGATGGGCTAATTCTTGTGCAAACTCAATCTTATTTTCCACCTAGAACAGTTGAAATGTGACAGCAACTAGTGACGACAGGATATGACCTCTTTTACATAGGATATGTTTACATAGGATATGTTACAAAGTAATCTGGAAGGATCTCAAAGTAATGTTAAATCAATATCCATAAGTAATTGAGCCACTACTGATTACTCTAAAAAAGAGATTGTGACATCCTCTTTCTAAAATTGTAAATATGGCAAGAAGCAAGACGTGAGAGCAGCTCAGTTAAACTCCTAATCATTTACTGTGCGATACGAGTCTTTTGGGCAAAGTGTTTCGGTAGTAATTAATAAAAATTCCATTTTTTTGTGGATTTCACAGGATGGAGAAATCTGGACATTCAGCGTTAGATCTTTTGAGGCATCTCTCCCAGAACTAACTGTTCATGTGAACTACGAAGGCTTCGCTGAAGGTTGGTGTGCCTCTTTATTGACCCTCTTTATTGTTTTTGTTGTTGCACTAATGTATCTCTGATTCCTACACAGATGTGAGAGTTGGTGATGATCTTCTTGTCGATGGTGGAATGGCTCGGTTTGAGGTCGTTGAGAAACTAGGACCAGATGTTAAGTGCCGTTGCACAGATCCTGGTTTGTTGTTGCCACGTGCTAATCTTACATTTTGGCGAGATGGCAGTGTTGTCCGCGAGAAGAATGCTATGCTTCCAACAATTACATCTAAGGTGATTTTACTATTATGATAATTTGTTGCTTGAATCTGTAGTATTTATTGTTACCTACTTGGATTGTCAGTATTTTTGTTTGATGTCGAGATATTTGTATTAAAAATATCTTATTTACTCTAAAGCACTGCATTTGTGATATCAAAGAATCTCTTAGAGTAGTCTGCCATCTTAGATTGGTACTGGCACAAGTCGTTTATACTGAAAGAGGAATTTAGTAGTTATGATAATAATCCACTTCTCCTTGTGACGCCCTTTGCAGGATTGGCTTGACATAGACTTTGGGATTGCTGAAGGTGTAGATTTTATTGCAGTTTCATTCGTCAAGTCAGCTGAAGTAATTAACCATCTAAAAAGCTACATAGCAGCAAGGAGTCGTGACAGGTAATATTTCTCTTGAGTTCTGGACCAGTTTAAAAGACCTGGTTAATGCCGACGCTTTCGTTCCCATCCCTCTCTCCTGTTCTTCTCTCCATGGAGCTGGGGCTCTACTCTACACATTCATTGGACGCAATATCATTGTTATGTGCACTGAGCTCAATTAACATATGGACATATAAACTGAATAAGTAATGCATGAGCAGTGCAAGGCACACATGACAGGGTACACAGCAGCTTCTAAATCCCCATGCAACCAAAAACTCTGTCCAAAAGTGATCACAATTCTTTGTTTGCCGAGTCTTTGCTCATCTCTGTGATAACATGTAAGGAATCTAACGACTATGGTGATGAAAACAGTCGCCCAGACAGCTAGGCCTTCTAACGTCACATTTGTTTTGGCCCACAGCTCCCAACAACCCATCTAGAATTCCACTAACAGAAGATCAACCCCCAAAAATTCTCAGTGATAAACGCACTAACCCTTCCGTTTGTCCGCTGACCTATTTTCTTGCCATGACTATAATACCCATGTACACACATCTATCTGTTGGGAAATGGGTATATGTATTTCTCATTTTCCTAGCATGTAATCCTTAAGTGTAACATTTTTTTATTCGATTGCTGTAACTTGAATGTGTGCGAGATCCCAATTTATTTCCCTGCATCATCAGCTATTCTTATTGGAGAGAGGCCTCCTTCTGCTCTAGTGCTTCCACTCCATGTTCACTACCAAATACATCAGCGATGCCCCCGCTGTTGCATGCTGGCGTCGTCGACTCGTCGTTGATCTGTGCCATATCCTCGTCCTGCCACTGGATGAGTTGATTGGCACCATGCGTCTGAATGGCATTTTCCACTTCCCAACCGGCTCAGTGACCCCCCTTGTGTTGTGAAGACAGTAATGGAAGTGGCCATGCATACACTCAACTGTCAGAAAGGCTGGTTAGTACTTCAGGCATGTCGTAGTGCGCAAGGCTTGGTGAAACCAGCAGCTGACCCTAGATCTGGTGAGCAAGGTTGATGTAACACCCTGGCCGAAATGCACTTAATTCCCAGCTCACCTGTGCGACGGCCCATGTATGCATAGCACTACTCTTAAACTTTCGTCCTCGCTTTGTGTAAAAGGGTTAAACCTGAGGTATATGTGCTAATGTTGCTTAAGCGGAGCTGTGTTGTGGGATTAGTCCCACATGGAAAGTTCATGGACCCTTGTGTTCCAAACGTAGCACCTTCGGGTTGATCGTTTTACAAGAGAGGAGGAAACTGTAAGGGTGTTACAGTTGATTACATCCATGTTTCTCCAGTTAGAGCCTCCATGGGCAATGCTACGGTTGCTTGTTAGTGTCACTTGCAGTGTGCGTGCAAGTGAAGCTATTGACGAAGCATGCTCACTGCCACTGTAACTACCACTGGCCGTTGCATGCAGTATGCTGCAGGCGCAGCTATGATGGCACCTCATTTGTACATATATATATAAGTCACTTTCTCTTGTTTCCGGTGATGTTAGGACACAACATGACTCTGTACTTTTATTTTCATCTCGTGATAACACGCAGGCATTTAGTTAGTATGAGTATAATTTTATGTTCTCTTCCGACTTCATACTAACCATTGTGTCCTACTATTTCTACAGCTCCAACAACTCTTGTACCCCCAGTTTAAGTTCTTGCACGATTCTGGTGTCTCAGCGGAAGGATTGGGTCACCAGAATACCGATTTCTTTAGTTACTAGAGATAATAGGGTGAATCAGCAGACTTATGATCACCTTTTTCACAAAACAGAAAAGGAATTGCAAATAATGTTATGCAGGAGTTACGGTAGATCTAAACATGTCATCTCAGCTGCTAAAAATGGTGCAGTTAGCCATAACTTTCTCGGCCCATACCTATTTAGCAAATTTGGGAACCAGGTGTGTATGGATAGCTTTGTCCATTATTTCATTAGGGATTCTGGAGGACAACTGAGCACACCATGCCATCAGAATATTTAAGCTTTCAAATGCGAAGATGACCTAGGTTTGGTGCTACAGGAATCTTAGTTTGAATTTAGAGCCCTTCAATCGTAACTTCTAGTCAGTGCAGTGAGCCTGGTTAAGAAATTGCATGCAGTTGAATGACATTAGAAAATTCCTATCACTGTCGGCATTGGGTACAAACTTTCTGAGTTTGATCTATATGGCTTACTTTCTGACAAGATCAAGATAACATATGCATTCCAAATAGAAATGAGCCACCCGCTGTATTTCTGAAGCATTAGCTTTGTTTGATTTCAAATTTGTTCCATCCTGATCCGTATTGTTTTGCTATCTTTGATCAGTGACACAGCGGTCATTGCGAAGATTGAGAGCATCGACTCTTTAACAAACTTGGAGGAGATCATTCGTGCATCAGATGGTGCCATGGTAGCAAGAGGGGACTTGGGGGCACAAATTCCCTTGGAGCAGGTCCCTTCAATACAGCAAAAGATAGTTAAACTCTGCCGGCAGCTAAACAAGCCAGTCATTGTTGCTTCTCAGCTTCTCGAATCGATGATTGAGTATCCCATACCCACCAGGGCCGAAGTTGCTGATGTTTCTGAAGCAGTCCACCAACGTGCAGATGCTCTTATGCTTTCTGGCGAGTCAGCAATGGGGAGATATCCAGATAAGGCTCTCAGTGTTCTCAACAGTGTTAGCTTAAGAATTGAAAGATGGTGGAGGGAGGAGAAGCGTCATGAGGCACTAGAACTTGAGGACGTTTCGTCTTCTTTCTCTGGCAAAATATCAGAAGAAATCTGCATTTCGGCAGCTAAAATGGGTAAATATTGCTGACACTTCATGACTGCTACCTTGTCAAATCTACTGCTGTTTATCTTCGAATTATTGTTCATTATGATAGTTACTGGTGTAACATTTCAATTAGCCTTCACTGTTGAGCTATGTCTAACAATAACTAATTTGATTTGCAGCTAACAAATTGGAAGTAGATGCTGTTTTCGTTTACACGAAAGGTGGCCACATGGCTTCCCTGCTTTCACGGTGCCGCCCTGACTGCCCAATATTCGCCTTCACTAACTCAACATCGGTCAGGAGAAGACTGAACCTCCAGTGGGGCCTCATCCCATTCCGCCTCACCTTCTCCGAAGACATGGAGAGCAATCTGAATCGCACTTTCTCCCTGCTCAAGGCCAGGGGCATGATCAAGTCTGGTGACCTGGTGATCGCTCTCTCTGACATGCTGCAGTCCATCCAGGTGATGAACGTACCATGAGAGCCATCATCCCTCGGTGCGCTGTTCTGCGCAAACAAGACACTGCTCTAGGACAGTCGTCTCTGTTTGCAATTTATTCGTGTGTTCATTAGACGGGACCTGGGAAGTCAACCGCGACAACAATAATGGGCTGCAACTTCTAGCCTGATGTAGAACTCCTGTATTATCTAGGATTAGCCTGGACATCGCTATGAATTTCAGTCTACGATTTTGTGTTTGTTTGACTTGCTTGTATCAAGTGGTACATGTAAAGTGATATTTATTATAGTAAGTAAAAAGTCTAAAAAATTAAATGTTCTTATAGTATTTGGTATGCAACATGCATGTACTCTGTAACTGAAATTTCAAAGGGATCCCAGTTTTGAATCCAAGCTAGACCCACACTGAAGAAACTGAAGTGACAAGTTCCGCCATGGACAGTACTACGATTATATAATTCACTTAACTTCTGAATTTGATACTATTAAGTATATTTTGTCTTTATTATGACGCATATGTATGTCATGCTTTGTTTTCATATTTTGTTGTTGTAAGGAAGTGGTTTTTATTAGTGAACTAGTACACTCTAGTCTCTAGAGATGCTAGTGCATGCTTTTACTACACACATGCATGTTCTTACTATGCTTGATATTAGGCAAAAGGTACACGGCCCACGTTTTGTGGAAAATCTGAAGTGTTTGGACTACCAACTCCTTTTGCTATCGAATATTATGTTGCATTACAATTTTCACACATGGGTATTTGTATTGGGTTAATTGGATAGACGCCACTGCAATTTTCACGTATTTGAGAAACGCCACTGTAATTTTCAATTTTGGAAAAATGCCGCTCCAATTCTGTGTACGTTTGAGAAACGCCATTACACCCACTTAACCAACATATACCGGTCAATATACGACGAAATACCTGCTGTATATAGGTACCATGGTGGGGTCCACCAAAATCAGCCAAAAAAATTAAGTTAGTGACAATATAAAAATATGGAGATCACACGCAAGCATTTGAATAAAATTTTGACAATATAATATGCTACAGGTTTACAGTTGATAATACAATATGAATGCACCAGACTACAATATGAATGCACCAGACTACAATAAAAAACCTCACGCGCGTGAGACGGACCCCGGACGAGACAGGTGCTGAAGGTCGCTTTCCGAGGTGTACTATGAAACGACGTGGTTATGGTACATGCAAGCACAGCCCTAAGACGTGACACACGTGCGTTAGTGTGTAAGCTCGGGCAGTTAGTGTGTGTGGCTAGTCTTGCGATGGAGTCAAATGTGGATCAGTTGTCAAGATCAACCACAACCGACAGTGTTTTACTTTTCATTTTCCTTTTCCTTTGTGTGCTGGACTGCTGGTGGTGCGCATATCGACCGCGGCTGTCGGCTGACGAACGGAGCTTACTTAGTTAAGCGTGTTTGGGTAGCCTGCATGGAGTTTGATATATTTTCTGTACTAAATCGGTGACAACTAATATAAAATCGCGGAAGTAACTTCTTTGAGTGTTTTCGCTTCGTAATCAAATTGAATCACAGTCCGTTTTCAAGAAAACTGGCTAGGATGATGTGTTTTTTCTCTTTTAATTTACCCAAAGATAGGCTCGCCAAATGCAGAGGCGGAAGAAATCGATTGCACCGTAGTGACATAGATACGCGTCTACACATCATACACAAAAACATACATGACAGTAAAACAAATACTAGCAGCAAAGAGTTAGTAGATCAGAGACCTGTGCGAAAAAACCTACAACTCACACAACTCTCATCCTCGTCCGTACATAGTGATAGAATATGTGTATTGTTTATATTAGGTAATTCCTAGTATTTAGAAATAGATGGACTCCTATCCAAACCGGTGAGTCGGTTGTTGCTTGCCCTCGCCTTGTCAACGATGCCGTCAACTTCCCTCGGTGTCCAAAACTCCGGTCCGGTGAACTTCAGCAACAATCACAACGAAGCTCTCACCGTCGAATCACCTGTTCTAGAAAGCTCAAGTCGTCACCCTCCTTCGAAGTAACCTCCTTCATGGCTTCGTCGACGGGACCTTCCCGTGTCCTGTCACCATCACAACTACTCCTGCCGAGAAGGATGGGGACGCAGCTGTCAGCTCGCCGAACCCGCAATTCACGGCCTGGATTCAACAAGATCAGGCGATCTTGTCTGCCTTCCTCTCTTCATCAACTCCTGAGGTCGGTGCCCTCATCATGTTTGCCAATACGTCTCAAGAGGCGTGGACCATCATTGAGCATAGTTTTGCGTCTCAGTCCACCGCAAGGTCTATGCAGATCCGTGACTAGATGCAAGACATGAATAAGCTAGATCAAACAGTGAACAACTATTATAACAAGATGAAAGCCCTGTCAGATACCCTCACTTCAATCGGTCAGCCTCTTCGGCCAGATGAATTTACTTCCTTTGTTCTCTCCGGTTTAGATGCAGACTATGACAACCTGGTTGAGATGGCTCAGTGGCATGGTTCTGCAATTCCTTCCCATGATCTCCTCTCTCGGATGCTCTCTACCGAACAGAGGATTGAAGCACGTCGGTCGTCAGAATCGATCCACTCTGCGAACGCTACGCGATATGGGAAACCTGCACCTCGTCCGATCGCTCCGTCTGTGCAGTCTCGGCCTAACAATGGCCCATCCTTTTCCAACCCACGGCCCAACCAGCGGCCTTCTTCTTCAGGAGGCAGCACAAGGACTTCAGATTTCGGTCGCTCTGATTCCTCTCGGGGTCCTGGGTCTGGCGCTAGGCATATTTACCAACTATGTGAGGAGGCTGGTCATGTTGCCTCCCGTTGTTTTAAAAGGTTCAACAAAAATTTTCTTGGTGCTGGTAATGACGGCCATTTCCTTGAGCGTCAGTTAGCAATGGCTAATCATGTTTTCCAGGAGCCTCAGGGACATACTTCTTCTTATCCAGTTGACCCAGCTTGGTATGTGGACACTGCCGCTATAGATCATCTTACCGGGGAACTGAGCAAGCTTCACACCGCCGAGCCCTACACCGGCAAAGACCATGTCCACACTGCTGACGGATCAGGTATGCGTATACTTCATGTTGGTCAAGCAATTTTACCCACCTCATCATCTAAATCTTTGCATCTTCGTAATGTCTTTCATGTTCCATCAGTTAGAAAAAATTTGTTGTCTGTTCCTCGTCTCACGCATGACAATAATGTTCTTGTTGAGTTTCATCCTAACAGTTTTTTTGTTAAGGACCATCATACAATGGCCATTCTTCTTAGTGGTCGACGTCGTGGTGGTCTTGATGACCCACAAGTATAGGGGATGTATCGTAGTACTTTCGATAAATAAGAGTGTTGAACCCAACGAGGAGCAGAAGGTGTTGACAAGTGGTTTTGATCAAGGATTCACTGTAAATACTAGCAAACGTGTTTTCAGGGGTATTTGGTTATGCAAGTAAATAAAGTACGAGTAAATAAAAGATAACAATAACAATTGCAGCGAATGGCCCAATCCTTTCTAGAGCAAAGGACAAGCCGGTTGTGTAACTTATGATGACCAAACGTTCTCGAGGACACACGGGAGTTTCTGTCAAGAGCTTTCGCTTCATGCCGCTAAATAATCTTTATTGGTTTGATAAGTGTTATGGGGGTGAACCTGTGCTAGCGCACTACCCTTACTAGGATAAATACACACTTGTGATTATACCCCTTGCAAGCATCCGCAACTACAAGAAAGTAATTAAGATAAATCTAACCATAGCCTTAAACTCTAAGATCCTACGCTCCCTGGTGCAATGGTTTCCCAATGGAGGTTTAGGTTTCTGTCACTCCAGCAACCCCACAATTGGTAGCCAAATACACAATGCATCTCACTAGGCCCATAAATGGTGAAGTATCATGTAGTCGACGTTCACATGACACCACTAGTGAAATAGCATCACAACAAATAAATATCAAACCACTAAATATTACTTAATATAATTCCACTACTAACATCTTGACTTCTCCCATGTGCTCAAGAACTAAATGAACAACTCACAAGACATCATATTGATCATGATCAGAGGTGAAATAATGGTAAATAACAATCTGAATATAAACCTTAATTCAACGGTTCCACTCAATAGCATCAACCACAAGAGTAATCAACACCGAGAAAGTTTCCCCTAAGAATTTATCAAGATCCAACTCAAGATGTTACAGCGGGATGGCGTGGTGATGGTGGAGATGAAGGTACTGGTGATGGAGATGATGATGATGATGATCCCGATGAAGTCCGGTGTGATGCCGATGACGATGGCGACGATCTCCTCTCTCCGAGAAGGAATTTCCCCGGCAGATTCCTGCCTGCCGGAGAGCTTTTCTCTCTCTGGTGTTTTCCGCCCTGCAGAGACGGCGGTGTCTATCTCTGAGCCCCCCCTTCACTTAGGTTTTTGGGGATGATCAAATACGCGAAGGGGCAATGGCAGAAGTGGGCCAGGGTGCCCTCACCATAGGGTGGCACGGCCAGGGGCTGGGCCGCGCCCCCTGATGGTGAGGCTGCCCTGTGGCCCCTCTCGCCTCCTCCTTCTGGCTACTTCAGTCTTCTGGCAAAATATAATTTCCTGGTATTTTTCTGGAATTTCCTGATCTTCCGAAATATGGTGTCTTGATGGTCCTTTTTCCAGCAGAATCCTGACTCCGGCAGCAAATCCTCCAATGATCATCAAACATGTAAAAACAGAGGAAACAACATAAGTATCATCTCTAAATGTGAAATATATCAATGAATAACAGTAAATTATGATACAAAATAGTGATGCAAAATGGACGTATCAACCCCCCAAGCTTAGACCTCGCTTGTCCCCAAGCGAAAACTAAACTCAGTAAACATGACCACAAGTTTATGGAGTGAAGTGTCGATAACCAAAATACGGACAAGAATCATCACATTCACCAAGGCACAAATTATAATGACAGCGACTTCCCTCTATATGATATAGACTTGCAATAAGTAAAAGGGAATCACAAATAAGGATGCACAAGGTAAACTATAATTGGTGATGGCAAACCTTAGTTCTTGGTCAGAGAACAATGAACAAACTATACTTATTTTTGAACGGAGCCTTTTAAAACAGAGCTAATGTAGCAAAAACTATATGCTCAACAAGATAAACTCTTTGTAATCATGGAAAGCTTTCAAAGATATATTCCTTCAGGTAAAAGCATTGTACTAAATAAAAGAAGTTAGTGAACATGATTGAACAAATCAACATATGGATGAGTGAAACATAACAACTCAAATGCTTGCTTGAGATAGAGGGGAATAGGTTGACTCAACATAAAAGTAAAAGACAGGCCCTTCCCAGAGGGAAGCAAGGATTAAACATGTGCTAGAGCTTTTCATTTGTAAAACAGAGACAAAAGATGTTTTGAGAGGTGGTTGCTTTTGTCAACGACTAGCAACGGAGTTCTTGATATCTTCCATACTAAACAAGTGAGAGAGGTTCCGAGATGTTTGATTAGTTGGCACATTGGTGCTCTTTTATAGCTTGGCACTCCTCCCCACCTTTTCCTTTCTCAAACCATGGCTAACCGATTCCATCGGGTGCCCACCAACTTTCACAAACCATGGAGGAGTGCCTTTTTCTTTTCTTGTTTAGATTACAATGGTCTGACCAGCTCCCTTGCAAAAGTAATGACGAGCAGATGAAGCTGCCTAGTCGAGGGGTACTTAATTTAGTATGGAAGATAACAAACCCATCCACTACGTCCTCATGAGCTAAAAACAGTGGCACAAAATGAGAAGTGTTTGAAGGTTTTTGAAAGGTAGCACATGAAAATTTACTTGGACTGGCTTAAAATACCATGCATAGGAATTTATAGTGGACTCTTTGGAAGTAACTTGGCTTTGGGAATTGGATGCACAAGAAGTATTCCCTCTCAGTACAGGTTTTTGGCTAGCAAGGCTGGGTAGCAAGCATAAGAGTTGCATGAAACAAACAAACATACATATAATAGGAACAGTCATGCAACCTTCCTTGAAAGTACAACTATTTTAACTTGAGAATAATATTGCTTATAAGCCAATCATGAAGGAAAACTGAAGTGATGTAACTACAAGCACTTCTTTCTTCTTTTTCTACTCAAAACTCAAGGTAATGTTGCTACTGACCAAGCTAAGTTTGCCAAAACCAACTAAATTTACTCATGCTCCCAAAGTGATACCAATACTAATCAACAAGACTAATCACATAAGAAACATTGCTAACTAAAATAAAGTGTGCGGAAAGTATACGATAAACTTCTCATTAATATTTCATTACCACAACTCACACCAAGGGATACATAGATAACCAACTAAGGAAGATACTTCCATACTGCAAACTATTCTATAAGATAACTTCTCTATTCATGATATGACTCTACTTGAAAAGTAAATGAGCAAAAGATGATGATGTGATACCGCGGCACTCCTCCAAGCTTGGAACAAGCCAAGGGGATGCCTATACCAATGACGAGTTACTCCTTCGGCGGTGGTGGTGAGTCTTTATCATCATCATACTTCCAAGGCAGAGGTCCCCCGTCAAGGAAGGATGTCTTGGTCTCCAATATCCTGAAACTTGCAGTAGCACTCATTTGTTTAAACCTAGCTTCATACTCACAGTTTTGGTTCTGCAAGTCGTAGAGTTGTGCTTGTAGTTGGTTAGTGGTCTCATGGAGTGAAAAGATGTCACTCCAGAGCTCTGTAGTCTCTTTCTTGTACTTGGTGACAAGCTCTTGATTAATCCTATGGATGATATCCACTTCGCGTTCCGCCATCTTCTTATATTTAAAAACTTCTTGTTCCAGCGCTTCCATCCTGGCTTCGAGACTCCCTTCTCCCTTAGGGCCTTGGACATCTTTAATCTGCAACTCCCCATCCTTGAGTAACAACTCCTTCGGATGCATCTTCAGCTCCCTCATGTACGGATTAATGATACCCGCAAGAGAGTTCTCCTCGGATGGACCGGACGAAGACATTGTAACTCCAAGCTGAGAACAATCCCCTGACAGAAACAACTCGAAACAAAAACACTATGAAAACACGATATACAAACCTCGGGTACTCTGGGGGGTTATATAGGCGAAAATTAAACATCGAGACGAAATCACAGGAGGAAACCGGGATGGAAACGAGCTCCGGGGTGCTCTCACCACAGGGCGGCGCGGCCTAGAGTGGGCCCGCGCCCCCTGGTGGTGAGGAGCCATCGGACTCCGTCTCCTGCCCGTTTTCGCCTCGTGATTTTTCATATTTAATAAAAACAACAAAAATATTAATGGAAAAGTTTTACGCGAACCTTTTCTGACTAGAATTGTTACCTATTCGAAAACGAACTCTGCAGGTTCCTGCATATTGTCCTGGATAAATTCTTCCGGAGAAACCGTTTGAATAACATCAACATCTTCATTATAAGAATCTCCAGCAATATAATGTTTGAGTCTTTGACCATTCACCACTTGTGTAGTGTCATCTTTTAATGAGGCAATCTTTATCGCACCTGAGCGGTACACTTCCACAATAACATAAGGTCCTTCCCATTTAGAGAGTAATTTTCCTGAAAAAATCTTAGACGAGACCTATACAATAAAACTTTCTCACCAACATGAAACTCTCTCTTAAGAATTCTCTTATCATGCCATTGCTTGACTTTCTCTTTGAAAAGTATGGCATTCTCGTAAGCTTCGTTTCTCCACTCATCTAAAGAACTCAAATCTAACAACCTTTTCATACCGGTGAGTTTAAAATCCCTATTAAGCTCTTTCACTGCCCAAAAAGCTTTGTGTTCTAATTCTAAGGGCAAGTGACACGCTTTTCCGTAAACCATCTTGTAAGGAGACATGCCCATGGGGTTCTTATAAGCAGTTCTATAAGCCCATAAAGCATCGTTTAACTTGCTAGCCTAGTTTTTCCTAGATCTATTGACAGTCTTCTGCAAGATAGACTTGATCTCTCTATTTGAAAGCTCTACCTGCCTACTAGTTTGGGGATGATAAGCACAAGCAATTCTATGATTAACGTCATATCTAGCAAGAGTTTTTCTAAAACCGCCATGAATAAAATGAGAACCTCCATCAGTCATAAGATATCTAGGCACACCAAACCTAGGAAAAATAACGTCCTTAAGCATTTTTAACGAGGTCTCTCCATCGGCATTCTTTGTAGGTATGGCTTCTACCCACTTAGTAACATAATCAACAGCAACAAGTATATGAGTATACCCTTTTGAAGGAGGAAAAGGAACCATAAAGTCAAATCTCCAACAATCAAATGGTTCAATAACAAGAGTGTAACTCATAGGCATTTCATTACGTCTAGAAATATTACCTACTCTTTGACATTCATCACAAGATAAAACATACCTTCTAGCATATTTAAAGAGGGTTGGCCAATAAAAACCTGATTGTAGAACCTTTTGTGCAGTTCTATCTCCAGCATGATGTCCTCCATAAGCACTTCCATGGCATTTTCTCAATATTTCTTGTTGTTCATATTCTGGAACGCATCTTCGCATAATACCATCAACTCCTTCTTTATATAAGTGTGGGTCATCCCAAAAATAATGCCTCAAATCATAAAAGAATTTTCTTCTCTTCTGAGCTGTAAAGGTTGGAGGCAAATACTTTGAAACAATAAAGTTAGCATAATCAGCATACCAAGGAAGGTCTCGCGAAGTTACATTTATCGAAGCCAACTGTTCATTTGGAAAACTATCATTAACAGGAATATGATCAAAAGAAATGTTTTCCAATCTAGATAAATTGTCAGCACCTTTCCTATTTATAATATGCAAATCAAACTCTTGTAAAAGCAACACCCATCTAATAAGCCTAGGCTTAGCATCCTTCTTAGACATAAGATATCTAATAGCAGCGTGATCAGTATGAATAGTAACTTTAGAATCAACAATGTAAGGTCTAAACTTATCACATGCAAAAACAACAACAAGAAACTCCTTCTCAGTAGTAGCATAATTCTTCTGAGCAGCATCAAGAGTCTTACTAGCATAATGAATAACATTTAACTTCTTATCCACCCGCTGTCCAAGAACAGCACCAACCGCAAAATCACTAGCATCACACATAATTTCAAAGGGTAAATTCCAATCAGGTGGTTGAACAATAGGAGCAGTAGTTAAAGCCTTCTTAAGAGTTTCAAAAGCTTCCTTACAATCATCATCAAAGACAAATGGTACATCTTTTTGAAGAAGATTAGTAAGAGGCTTTGAAATCTTAGAGAAATCTTTAATAAACCTCCTATAGAAACCAGCATGACCAAGAATACTACGAATACCTTTAACATCTCTGGGACAGGGCATTTTCTCAATTGCTTCAACCTTTGCTCTGTCAACTTCAATACCTCTTTCAGAAATTTTATGTCCAAGAACAATTCCTTCATTCACCATAAAGTGGCATTTCTCCCAATTAAGAACAAGATTAGTTTCTTCACACCTCTGTAAAACTTTATCAAGATTGTGCAAACAATTATCAAAAGAAGTTCCATAGACGGAGAAATCGTCCATGAAAACCTCCACAATTTCTTCACAAAAACCATGAAAAATAGCGGACATGCATCTTTGAAAAGTAGCAGGAGCATTGCACAAACCAAACGGCATACGTCTATAAGCATAAGTTCAATAAGGACAAGTAAAAGTGGTTTTCTATTGATCTTCCTTTTTAACAGCAATCTGAGAGAAACCAGAATAACCATCAAGAAAACAAAAGTGAGTCTTCTTAGACAGCCTCTCTAACATTTGATCTATAAACGGTAAAGGATAATGATCTTTCTTAGTAACTTTGTTTACCTTTCTAAAATCAATGCACATCCTATAACCAACTACTACCCTTTGAGGAATAAGCTCGTTATTCTCATTAGGCACAATAGTCATACCTCCTTTCTTAGGAGCACAATGAACATGACTAACACATCTACTATCAGCAATAGGATAAATAATACCAGCATCAAGGAGCTTCAATACCTCATTTCTTACCACTTCCTTCATCTTGTGAATTAAGCGGTGTTGATGTTCAACAACTGGCTTTGCATCTTCCTCCATGTTAATAGCATGCTGACATAAAGTGGGAGAAATCCCTTATAAATCATCAAGAGTATATCCCATAGCTCCTCGATGTTTCCTCAATATCTCCAATAACCTTTCTTCTTCCTTTCCTGAAAGCTTAGAACTGATAATAACAGGATATATTTTCTTATCATCTATATAAGCATACTTAAGATCATCAGGTAAAGGTTTTAATTCAAAAACAGGATCCTCCTTAGGTGGCAAAGTGGTACCAAGATCCTCCATAGGTAAATTGTGCTTAACCAACGGTGGTTGACGAAGAAGAATATCATCAATCTCTTCTCTTTCCTTCCTGAATATGTCACTTTCATGGTCCTCCATGAATTGCTGCAAAGCATTATTAGGAGCAAGAGCAATAGAAGCAAGCTGCTCAACTCAAAAATTTTCATTAGGCATTTCAATTTCATAAGAAATCTTAGCAAACTTAGAAAATTTAAACTCATAAGATTCTCCATTAAACTTAGTAAAAACATTCTCCTTCTTACAGTCTATCACAGTGCTACAAGTATTCAAAAAGGGTCTACCAAAAATAATAGGACAAATTTTACTAGCTTCCTTACCAAGTACTATAAAATCAGTAGGATATTTAGTCTTACCGCATAAAACTTCCACATCTCAAACAATACCAAGAGGCCAGACAGTCTCTCTGTTAGCAAGTTGAATAACCACATCAATCTCCTCTAATTCACAAGGGTCAATCTCATGCATAATTTCTCTGTAAAGCTCTAGAGGAATAGCACTTGAACTTGCACCAATGTCACATAAACCATAATAACAATGATCGCCAATCCTGACAGAGATAACAGGAACACTTGTTTTCCTACGCTTACTAGGATGTGAAATAATGTTAGTAGCATCTTCACAAAAGATAATATGTTCATCCCCTACATCTTTAGTAACAAGGTCCTTCACTATAGCTACAGGAGACTTAATAATAATTTACTCATCAGGTTCTGGAGCTTTCTTAGTACTTTTATTAAGCACACTTACCAAAGTAGAATGCTCTTTTACCTTAGCAGGGAAATGTGTCTTCTCGAAATAAGGTTCAGGCAAAATGCTATCAACAGTACAAACTTCAGTAGCTGTAGCAGGAATATGACTAATGGAATCTTTATAAGGTGCATGATATTTGTTCCAATCTTTCTTTGCAACATCAAGATAAGAGGCAAAGGCCTTAAAATAGTTAGCAAGTATTTGAGAATCAAGACCATAAGCAGTGCTAACATTATGAAAGTCATCGGTTCCCCTAAAAGCTTTAATGCATTCATAATCATAATTTATACCTGACTTCCTACCTTTGTCGTTTTCCCATCCTTTAGCATTTTCTTGAATACGGTCGAGAAGATTCCACTTAGCATCTTCTTTCATATAGGTAAATGATCCAAAACAGGAAGCATCCAAAAATTCCTTTTCATGAAGAGTAAGCCTCGCATAAAAATTATCAATAACAATATTACTGGGGAGCTCATGAATGGGACATTTGAGCATTAGTAACTTCAATCTCCCCCACGCTTGGGCAATACTCTCTCCATCATGATGCCAAAAGTTATATATTCGATTATGATCTTTATGAATTTCACTTGGAGGATAAAATTTTGAATAAAAGAGAGGTACAATTTCCTCCCATGCAATAGATGGACCATCTTTAAGCAGCCGATACCACTCCTCGGCTCTGCCTTTCAGTGATAAAGAGAATAGCTTCCTCTTAACCTGGCTCGGTGAAATACCTGCACACTTGAACAACTCGCATAATTCATGTATAAAGAGTAAATGATCACCCAGATGGACAGTTCCATCTCCTGAATAGCAGTTATCCATAACACGTTCAACAATTTTCATAGGTATTTTAAAAGGATCTAATTGAGCAGGAGGTGGTTGTGGTTCATCCACATCTGCAGCAGTGGTAGTAGTGTTCCCAAATAGGAACCCAAATGGAGAACTCTCCATAGAAAAATAAAAGATAGAAATAAAAACAATACTCACAGCGACGGTTACCTTTACCAAATCCACTCTTCAATAGCGCTTCACTCCCTGGCAACGGCGCCAAAAAATAGTCTTGATGACCCACAAGTATAGGGGGTGTATCGTAGTACTTTCGATAAATAAGAGTGTCAAACCCAATGAGGAGCATAAGGTGTTGACAAGTGGTTTTGATCAAGGATTCACTGTAAATACTAGCAAACGGGTTTTCAGGGGTATTTGGTAATGCAAGTAAATAAAGTACGAGTAAATAAAAAACAACAATAACAATTGCAGCGAATGGCCCAATCCTTTCTAGAGCAAAGGACAAGCCAGTTGTGTAACCTATGATGACCAAATGTTCTCGAGGACACACAAGAGTTTCTGTCAAGAGCTTTCGCTTCATGCCGCTAAATAATCTTTATTGGTTTGATAAGTGTTATGGGGGTGAACCTGTGCTAGCGCACTACCCTTACTAGGATAAATACACACTTGTGATTATACCCCTTGCAAGCATCCACAACTACAAGAAAGTAATTAAGATAAATCTAACCACAGTCTTAAACTCTAAGATCCTACGCTTCCTGATGCAATGGTTTCCCAATGGAGGTTTAGGTTTCTGTCACTCCAGCAACCCCACCATTGGTAGCCAAATACACAATGCATCTCACTAGGCCCATAAATGGTGAAGTATCATGTAGTCGACATTCACATGACACCACTAGTGAAATAGCACCACAACAAATAAATATCAAACCACTAAATATTACTTAACATAATTCCACTACTAACATCTTGACTTCTCCCATATCCTCAAGAACTAAACAAACTACTCACAAGATATCATATGGATCATGATCAGAGGTGAAATAATGGTAAATAACAATCTGAACATAAACCTTAATTCAACGGTTCCACTCAATAGCATCAACCACAAGAGTAATCAACACCGAGAAAGTTTCCCCTAAGAATTTAACAAGATCCAACTCAAGATGTTACAACGGGATGGCGTGGTGATGGTGGAGATGAAGGTGCTGGTGATGGAGATGATGATGATGATCCCGATGAAGTCCGGTGCGATGGCGATGACGATGGCGACGATCTCCTCTCTTTGGGAAGGAATTTCCTCGGCAGATTCCTGCTTGCCGGAGAGCTTTTCTCTCTCTGGTGTTTTCCGCCCCGCAGAGGCGGCAGTGTCTATCTCTGAGCCCCCTCTTCACTTAGGTTTTCGGGGATGATCAAATACGCAAAGGGGCGATGGCAGAAGTGGGCCAGGGTGCCCTCACCATAGGGCGGCGCGGCCAGGGGCTGGGCCGCGCCCCTGATGGTGAGGCTGCCCTGTGGCCCCTCTCGCCTCCTCCTTCTGGCTACTTCAGTCTTCTGGCAAAATATAATTTCCTGGTATTTTTCTGGAATTTCCTGATCTTCCGAAATATGGTGTCTTGACGGTCCTTTTTCCAGCAGAATCCTAACTCCGGCAGCAAATCCTCCAATGATCATCAAACATATAAAAACAGAGGAAACAACATAAGTATCATCTCTAAATGTGAAATATATCAATGAATAACAGTAAATTATGATACACAATAGTGATGCAAAATGGACGTATCAGGTCTCTATGCACTTGATGCCATTGATGCTCCCTTCGCCAAACAAGTTTTCAGTACCCTTAAAGCCTCCTCTGCATAGTGGCATGCTCGGCTAGGACATCCAGCATCTCAGATTGTTCAACATATTCTCAGTCATAGTCATCTTCCTTCGGAGTCCAATAAAATAGATATAGTTTGTGATGCCTGTCAGCAAGACAAAAGTCATCTGGTTAACTTTTTCACTTTCAAGTCATGTAACAAATGCTCCTCTTGAGCTTATTTATTCGGATGTGTGGGGTCCAGCCCAAACTTCTATTAGTGGTCATAATTATTATGTGAGTTTTGTGGATGCTTATAGTCGCTTTACTTGGTTATATTTGATCAAACGCAAAAGTGATGTTTTTGAGGTCTTTGTCCAGTTTCAAGCACATGTTGAGCGTCTTCTTAAACATAAAATTGTGCATGTACAGTCTGACTGGGGAGGTGAGTATATTAAATTAAACTCCTTCCAGAAATTGGGTATCTCACATCGTGTCTCTTGTCCCCACACACACCAACAGAATGGTAGCGCTGAACGGAAACATCGTCACATAGTTGAAATAGGCATCACACTTCTTGCTCATGCCTCCATCCCTTTTCGCTTTTGGAGCGACGCTTTTATAACTGCATGTTGTCTTATCAATCGTATGCCTACACGTGTCATTAACATGCAGACTCCACTTGAGCGTCTTTTTGGTACAACTCCAGACTACACTTTTCTAAAAGTTTTTGGCTGTGCTTGTTGGCCCAATCTTCGTCCCTATAATAAACACAAACTTCAATTCTGTTCTCAAAAATGTGTTTTTCTCGGTTATAGTCCCATCCTTAAGGGTTACAAGTGTCTCCATGTTCCATCTAATAGACTCTATATTAGTCGTGATGTCATCTTTGATGAGAATGTTTTTCCATTCTCTAATCTTCCTTCATACGAGTTGTCACCCTCGTCTTCCATTGAATTACCTGTTGCTATTGACCAATTTGAAGATTGTACGCATGCCCCGTTGTTGCTTCCTAATTATGGTGCAGGTACAGGTCGTGGTGCTCGTCTAGAAATTTTGGTTGACCCTAATTCATCCACGTCGCCACCTGAGTTTTCTGATTGTGTTGACCCTTCGTCTGCTTCGCCCATTCATCTGCATGGCTCCTCCACTGCCTTGCCTGGATTTGGTCCAGTGAATCAATGCCCTGGTGACCGTCTGCCCGAGTGTACACATGCATCCTTGGATGAGTGCGTGCATGTGCACTCGTCTGATCCTGTCGCCCCGGTCTCTCCTGCTCATGCATGCATGTCGCCTAGTGACACCCATGGTACAAACTCGCCTCTGCTGTCACCCGCCCCTGCTACTCGTGGAGAGTCTCCTGATCAGTCTGCGTCAACTTCACCGGTCTCGTCTCCTGCTGACAACTTTACTCCAGATTCTGCTCCTTCTAGTAGTGCTCCGATTTTGGCACCTTTGGAGCCTCTGCCAGCTGATTCTCTGCGGCCGGTTACACGTGGACTTCGTGGTGTTCGCCAGGTTAAGCAGCGCACTGATGGTACCGTTGCCTGGCTTGCTGCTTATGTTGCTCATGAAGTCTCTGATCCGACTGTAGAATCTCGACATTTTTGTGCTACTCTTGGGATCCCTCATTGGCGCGCTGCTATGGAACAAGAGTATGATGCACTTATCGCAAATAATACTTGGAATCTATTCCTCCTTGCTCAGGTATTAATATCATTGATTCCAAATGGATCTTTAAAGTCAAGCGTCATGCGAATGGTCAGATTGAGCGGTTCAAGGCTCGTCTTGTGGCTAAAGGGTTTAAACAGCGTTACAGATTGGATTATGAAGATACTTTTAGTCCTATTGTTAAGCGTGCTACCATTTGACTTTTACTGTCTTTTGCTATTATCAATGGTTGGACTATTCGTCAACTTGATATTCAGAATGCAGTTTTGCATGGGGTTCTAGAAGAGGAAGTATATATGCGACAACCTCCAGGTTTTGAGGATTCTGATCGCCCACAATACCTTTGTCGTTTAGACAAGGCCTTGTATGGTCTCAAGCAGGCGCCTCGGGCCTGGAATGCCCGTCTTGCATCTGTTCTTCATCAGCATGGCTTTGTTGCATCTACTGCTGACACATCATTATTTATTCTTCAGAGGCCAGATGTTTGTATTTATCTACTGGTTTATGTTGATGATATAGTTGTCCTCAGTTCCTCCTCTCCGGCCGTTGATCGTCTTATTGTCGGTCTTCGGCAGGCATTTGTAGTCAAAGATCTTGGTCCTCTTCATTACTTCCTTAGTTTGGAAGTTGCTCGTTAGCCTTCTGGATTATCCATTACTCAGCATAAGTATGCTGTTGATCTCCTTCGTCGTGCTGGTATGTTGAAGTGTGTTGTTGCTCATACTCCTATGCCCTCCACAACTAAACTGTTCAGTTTAGATAGTGCTCTTCTTGGTGATGCCGAGGCTACTACATATCGCAGTATTGTGGGTGGGTTGCAGTATCTTACTCTAACTCGCCCGGATATTTGTTTTGCTGTTAATCATGTATGTTAGTTTCTTCACTCCCCCACTGAAGATCATTGGACTGCTGTCAAGCATATTCTTCGGTATATTCAACATACTCGGTCTCATGGCTTGACTATTCGTCCTTCCACCTTGAGTACACTCTCTGCTTATTCTGATGCTGATTGGGCCGGTGATGTGGAGGACAGGCGATCTACAGGGGGACATGCCATCTTTTATGGTGGTAATTTGATCATCTGGAATGCTCGTAAATAGGCTATTGTATCCCGCTCGAGTACAGAGTCTGAGTACAAGGCCGTGTTGCTCAGAAGTTACTCCAAGTTTGTTTTATCTCCTCCAAGGATCAACTGGCTGATATCTTCACCAAGCCGCTGCCTCTTACATTGTTTGAGGAGTGCAAGCGCAATCTCAAAATGTGTTCCATAGTTGAGATTGAGGGAGGGTGATAGAATATGTGTATTATTTATATTAGGTAACTCATAGTATTTAGAAATAGATGGACTCCTATCTAAACCGGTGAGTCGGTTGTTGTTGTTGTAATTGTAATCAGCGGTCCTAATATATATACGAGGGATACCACACCTACTGCGTTGTGTATCGTATCCCCAAAACTCATCTCGTCTTCCAAGTTTACACATAGATCTTCGGCACGTGAAGAGTCTTGCTCTAGTTTTATTAGGTTTCGGCACCCTCACGTCGTTCAGCCGGGCAGTGAGGCGTTAGCGCAATGGAGTAAGCATCTTGGCAGCTGTGGCCGGGTCGCTTGGAGGTGGTGCTAGTTTGGCATCACCACAAGGAGTGTGAGAATTGGTTTCCATAGATCTAATCTACCGGGTTGTGGGGAAGAGTCATTAACCGTGATGCTTCCATCTTGGTTCACAGTGGCACTGGTGGTCTCGTCAATACAATCCTTTTTTTCGATAAAGAGTGCTTTATTACTTAAAGTTTAAGTATTACATCCGGCCTCTGCATAACTAAGATGCACACAGTCCAAACCATAGTCGAGAACTAATAAAAAAGGCAAATTACATATCATGATGATAAATTGTAATCTCGCCTAAACTGAGGAACCGATACGAAGACTATGCGATCATCCATGTTGGAAAAAAGTATCTCTCGCCGTAGCCTCCAATCGTGAACATACCTCCGTAAAGAGGTCTCGGTCCTCCACCCTCTGAAGAGAGGACCATAAACGGAGAGTACTGATACCTCGGTATATAACCTGCAAAAAAAAAGATTGTTTGTCATTAAACACTTTATCATTTCTACATAGCCATAGCGACCAAATAAAGGCAATCGCTCCCACCCTAATATGCTTTTTGAACCTGTGATCTATACCGTTAAGCCAATTCCCAAAAATATTGGCAATACTGCGTGGCGGATATAAGGTTGAAGCTACTTGGATGACTGACCATATAGAGCGTGCAAAACGACATTGGAAGAAAAGGTGTTTAATTGTTTCATCTTCATGACAAAAAACACATTTTCAACAACCATGCCAATTCTGTTTTGCAAGATTATCTTTGGTTAAGATGACTCCTTTACGTAGGTACCATCCAAATACCTTTATACGTAATGGAATCTTCAATTTTCAAAGTCTGTTATTACTAACTTTGTCAAATGGAATGTCTGGTTGGATCAGAGCATTGTACATGGAAGCTACAGAGAATTTACCATTCTCATGAAGATTCCAACGAAATTCGTCATGTCCAGGTTGTAAATGGATATTCGCCAAATGTAGAAGTAAGGCATTCCAAGATACAAGCCTTTGACCAGACAAATCTCTTCTGAACAATACATTCAGAGGAGAAGTTTCCAAAACTTTGGCAATAGTATCATCTTTGTATCGCACAATGTTATACAACACTGGATATTGTTCTCGAAGTGAGGTAGCACCAAGCCACCTATCTTCCCAGAACCTAATCTCATATCCATCTTTAATGGAAAAGGTCCCTAGGCTAAAGAAAAACTTTTTTGTAGCCATCAGGCCAGCCCAAAAGTGCGAATCACCTGGTTTCCATAGAACCTGTGAAAGTGCTTTTTGGCCAATATATTTTCTTTTAAGAATTGTTTGCCAAGTACCATCCTCGGTGAGTAGCTTAAAGAGCCACTTACAAAGAAGCGCCGAGTTCTTGAACAACAGGTCATGAATACCAAGCCCTCATTGGTCCTTAGGACAACAAACGACACTCCATTTGGCTAAACGATACTTCTTTTTCTCACTATCCCCTTGCCAAAAGAATCTAGACCGGTAATAGTCTAGTTTGTGAAGAACTCCTTTTGGCAACAATAAGAAGGAGATCATATGCAGTACCATATTCGAAAGAACCGAATTAATTAGCACTAATCTCCCTCCTAAGGACAGCAGCTTGCCTTTCCAACTAGAAAGACGTTTTTGAAGTCTCTCTTCAATGAGTTTCCATTCAGCAATTGTGAGCCTCCGATAATGTATCGGAATGCCTAAATACTTCATAGGAAACTGTCCTTGCCCACAGCCAAATAAGTTGGCATATGCGTCAACCTCATTAATAGCCTCGCCAAAACAAAACAACTCACTCTTATGGAAGTTAATTTTGAGCCCGGATAATTGCTCGAACGCTGAGAGTATTAACTTCAGGTTTTGTGCTTTCTCCAAGTCATGTTCCATAAAAAGAATTATGTCATCGGCATATTGAAGGATGGATAATCCCCCATCCACAAGGTGAGGAATAACTCCTTCAATGAGACCATCATTATTCGCACGTTCGATCATTATAGCGAGCATATCAGCCACTATATTAAATAGCATCGGTGATAGAGGATCGCCCTGTCGAAGGCCCTTAAGTGTCTGGAAATATCTACCCACATCATCATTGACTTTGATGGCGACACTTCCTCCAGACACAAAAGAATTAATCAACGCGTGCCACTCAGCTAAAAAACCTTTCATTCTGAGTGTTTGTTGAAGAAAAGACCATTTAACTTTATCATAAGCTTTTTCAAAGTCTAATTTTAATATAACCCCATTCAGTTTTTTAGTGTGTAGTTCATGAACTGTTTCATGTAAAGTTGCAACACCATCAAGGATGTTCCTACCTTGCATGAAAGCAGTTTGGGATGGATGAACTACAACATCAGCAACCGTGTTAAGTCTTATGGTGGCCACTTTTGTGAAAATCTTAAAACTAACATTAAGAAGGCAAATGGGTCTGTATTGTTGAGTCCTCTCTGCCTCATTAACCTTAGGTAGCAAAATTATCTCACCAAAATTAAGACGAAACAACTCCAATTGACCAGCATGAAGACAGCCAAACAAGTCAAGTAGATCCCCTTTGATAGTATCCCAGAAGGTTTGACAAAACTCAGCTGGGAAACCATCGGGGTCTGGTGCTTTATTATGTTCCATTTGGAAAATAGCCTTCCTAACCTCTTCTTCCGAATACTCGGCTGTTAGAAGGTCATTCTCCTCACTGGAAACTTGGGGTATGTCATCCGTAAGGGTCTCGTCCAAGGAGAAATTGCCTTCCTCAGGAGCTCCAAATAGATTTTTATAATAACTAGTCATGTAAGATTTGAGATTATCCAACCCCTCGATCGTACCTTCATCCTGGACAAGAGAGTGAATACGTTTCCTCCTATGTCACCCATTGGCAACACTATGGAAGTATCTAGTATTCGAATCTCCTTCTAAGATAAATTTGCTCTTGGAGCGCTGGTACCATTTGAGTTCCTCCTCGTGAAGGAGTCAGGCTATCTTTGCATTAGATTGATTTTTGAGATCAATCTGTTGCAAAAGACAATGGACTAACCTCAGCCAAGGCCTCCAGATCATCAATGATAGAGGAGAGCCTTTGCTTTTCTTTTTTAAGAACCCCTATTACATGCCTCGCCCAACCACTTAGGTGACTACGTAGAGCACATAGCTTAGAATTCCACCTTTGTATTGGAGACGAATCAGTAATAGGTCTTTCCCAAACATTCTTAACCATATCATGAAAGCCTTCGCGTTGTAACCATCCCAGTTCAAATTTGAACCGGTGATTGTTATGCGGCTTAGGAGTTCCTGTAGTTAAAAGAATGGGAGCATGATCGGAAAGCCCTTCAATACGCTCAAGAGCACGTACAGATACCAATGGGAATTTAGATTCCCAATTTGCATCCATGAGTACCCTATCAAGTTTCTCGAAGGTAGGTTCCGGTAGGCTATTAGCCCAGGTGAATTGTCTTCCAATCATCGTAACCTCTCATAGATCCAAGCTATCAATGACAGCGTTGAACATGAAAGGCCAGTGATCATCAAACCGGCCTTTACTTTTCTCATGGCGGAATCTAAGCAAATTGAAATCTCCCCCAATTAAAATTGGATGTGGATTATCCTTTGCTAAGTTAACCATCTCATGAAGAAAGTCAACCTTAAATTCATCCTGAGCAGCCCCATAGAATGCGACCAGACTCCATTTGAAATTATCAGCCCTGTTATGAATGTGTAGTTTAATGTGGTGAACTCCACCCGAACGGTCTAAAACTTCCATGGTGTCTGTACGTACTCCTAGAAGAATGCCACCCGATCTACCCCATGGTGGCTGAGAAGTCCATTCAAACTCTACTCTGCCTGAAAGGCGATCTAGTAGATTTTGAGAGAAATCTCTTCTTCCTGTTTCTGACATAGCAACAAAATCTAGATTGTGATCATTGATGCAATGAGCAATATGTAAATATTTAGCCAAGTCACGAAGACCTCTGCTATTATTAAACATACCATTCATTATGACACAACTTTAGATTTTGATCCATAAGCCCTTTTCTAGGCCTTGTTCCTGGAAGTAGATTTAGACCTTCGTCCAGATGCTTTCAGTTCATATAATGAACCTAGCATGGACTCATTAAAATCCACCTCCGAAACAACACCGACTAGACTAGAGAGAAGCTGACCATCCAATGTGGCAATCGCCTCCTCATCGTCTGTTTCGGTGGTATCCACGATATTATGAGACTTTGGGCTAACAGTTAGACGGTCAAACTCCATTCTTCTCAAAACATTGGCGGATACATTAATTTCACTAGAATTTTTACCTAAACTAATGCCAACAGAGCTTAACTTAGAAGATAAAACTGGCGTAGATAAAGGAATAAAAGAACAAGACGGTGTGTCCATACCACTGAAGTTGAGGTTCTTGGTGGCCTTCCTGCGCATCGCCTTAAGCATCGTATCCTCGTCTGTTACCGTGGAACCGTCCTCCGCTACTGCGTGCATGGCGCTCCGCCTAGCTCCACAAGCAGCAACAGCCAGTGGCAGGCAAAACTTGTCGACGGCTGATACGTCTCCGACGTATCCATAATTTTTGATGCTCCATGCTTGTTTTTACACCATTTGCCTAATGTTTCGTTACACTTCGTGGCACTTTTATGCATTTTCCGGAACTAACCTATTAACAAGTCGCCACTGTGCCAGTTCCCTGTTTTCTGCTGTTTTTGTGTTTCAGAAATGCTACACAGGAAATATTCTCGGAATTGGACGAAACAAGTTCCAGAAGTCTTATTTTTCCCGGAAGCTTCCCGAAGACCAAAAGCGAGCCGGAGGGGGGCCAGAGGCCGCCCTCACACATAGGAGGCGCGGCCCAGCCCCTGGCCATGCCCACCTGGTGTGAGGAGCCCCTGGCTGCCCCCTGACGATGCCCCTTCGCCTATATAAAGCCTCAGGACGGAAAACCCTAAATGAATCGGCAATTTTCCAGAAAGAGTTCCGCAGCTCCGCCGCCACCGTCGACAAATTTTCGGGGACAGAAGTCTCTGTTTCGGTACCCTGCCGGGACGGGGAAGTGCCCCCGGAGCCATCTCCATCGGTCTCCACCGCCGTCTCTGCCGTCTCCATCGACCTCACCGCCATCTCCATCAACCTTGTTGTCTCCTATGATGAGGAGGGAGTAGTTCTCCCCCGGGGCTGAGGGCTCTACCGGTAGCTATGTGGTTCACCTCTCTCTTCCATGATGTGATCTTTATGTGCTCGTGAGCTTTGTATCTAGTTGAATTGGTAGATGTTATTATTCAGATATTATGCTACTCCTATGCTTAATTATTATACTCTCCGGAGATACCTCGTATCAAGGTGTAAAGGTGACTAGTATGTGCATCATGTGTATCTTTTTGGTTAATGTCTCTATGAATTGTTGGTGTTTGTTGGAACTATCTAGTGCGTTCATGGTGATAGTGTGGGACAATCTAGTTTGGGTACATACGGACTTTGAGGAGTGCTTCGTAGCCCTACGCATGATTAGTGTTCGTTTTCCATTGGAGAATTGTTTTGAGTTGCATATTGATGATAGTATCTATTGGTTCAATTATGTTATATTTGTTGGGAGTGTGTCCACTAGTGAAAGTATGATCCCTAGGCCTTGTTTCCAAGCTTTGCACAACGTTTACTCGCTGTTTTGTTACTTGTTTGCTTGCTGCCATTTTTATTCCAGATTGTATTTACTACTCATAATCATCCATACCACTTGTATTTCACTATCTCTTCGCCGAACTAGTGCACCTATACATCTGACAAGTGTATTGGGTGTGTTGGGGACACAAGAGACTTTCTGTATCGTAATTGCAGGGTTGCTTGAGAGGGATAGCTTTGACCTCTTCCTCCCTGAGTTCGATAAACCTTGGGTGATCCACTTAAGGGAAACTTGCTGCTGCTCTACAAACCTCTGCACTTGGAGGCCCAACACTGTCTACAAGAACAGACGCATGCGTAGACATCAAGCTATTTTCTGGCGCCGTTGCCCGGGAGGTAAGGTAAAAGGTACTCGCATCCTCCTGTGTGAGTGCTCGGAGTTATTTCCTTTAGATTCTGCAATTATATTTTTTGTTTCTTGTTTTTATTTTCACTAGTTAGGCTTAATGGAAAATAAAGAGTTCTTTAGTCTTTTTTCTGAGTTTAGATTTGAAGAGAAAATTGAAAAACCTTTGGAGCTTTATTCGCATGCTAATAGTGTTGTTAGTATGAATGCTTTGAATACCGTTGTTGCTAATGCTATAGGAAAGTCTAAGCTTGGGGAAGCTGGTTTTGTTAAGCATGATATTTTTAGTCCCCCAGCTTTAGTGGAGAAAGTTTGCTCTGATGATATTTTATCTCCCATATGTGATGTTTCTAATGATGCTTGTGCTCCTCATCCTTTTGAAATACCTATGAAGATTGTTGAACGTGTTATGAATAACTGCTATTTAGGAGATGGAACTGTCCATCCTGGTGATCATTTGCTTTTTATACATGAATTATGCGAGTTGTTCCAGTGTGCAGGTATTTCAATGAACCAAGTTAAGAAGAAGCTATTCTCTTTATCACTGAAAGGCAGAGCTGAGGAATGGTATAAAACACTGAAGGATGGTCGATCTATTGACTGGGAGGAAATTGAACCTCTCTTTTATTCTAAATTCTATCCTTCTAGTCAGGTTTATAAAGATAGGAATTACATTTATAATTTTCATCCGCATGAGGGAGAAAGCATTGCCCAAGCGTGGGGAAGATTAAAGTTACTAATGCACAAATGTCCTATTCATGATCTTTCCCGTAATATTGTTATTAATAATTTTTATGCAAGGCTTTTAGGATATTGCAAGGACTATCTAGATGCATGCTTTGATGGGTCTTTCACAAGCAAGGATGTCGACACCAAGTGGGGTCTGCTTGAAACAATTCAAAACAATATTGAAGGTTGGGATAGTGACAAAGGTAAAATATCAGGTATGAATTACGAGTTTGATTGCATTAAGTCTTTCGCTGAAACTACTAATTTTCAAGAGCTTAGTGCTAAATGTGGTCTTGATCCTCAAATTATGGTTGATTGCTTTAAAGCCTTTGCTTCCCATATGAATGTTCCTAAAGGAAATGGGGACGTGTATCATGAACCTTTTAAGGACACTTGCATAGAAAGTGATATTGTTATTGATGATTGCAATAAACATGCTCAAATTTCTAAAAGTCCTATTTCTTATAATCATGTTAATTTTTGTGGAATACATAGACCTTGTGAACAGAGTTACAACAAGGAAGATTATTGCATCACCCACGCAAATGAAGAAACCAGTATGTGGCTCAAGGATCTAGATGTGCTTGGTGAAAGGGTTTGTGAGCTTTATCCTTTTCTTTGTGAATTTTGCGGTGAAAAGGGTCACTTTAATTTTCAATGCCCAATTAATCGAACGAGTACCGCAGATTTGTGTTGTGATGATAAGATTACTTTCAATCAATATGATGAGCTTACTTTGTTTTTGAATTGTGAAGAGATATCTAGAAAGATTTCTTTGGTTGATATGAGAGATGCTGATATTAATAGTACCCTTCGTGGTTGTCATCTCTATTGTGCTAAAGATTGCCTCGCAAATACTTACTTGCAAGCTCTTATAAAACATGACATTTTGCCAAGCTATGATAGGACTAATAGATGTTTCGATCTTATTAATAGAGAGGAGGAATCCTCCAAAGTTTCTTCTGTTGTTTCTGTCAGCAAACCAGATTATGTGGAGAAGATGCCCTTCAAGTCTCTCCCTCCTATAGGAGAGAGTAAGAAGAGTATGAAGAAGAAGAAGAGTAAAAGGCGAGAGGACACGGTATCTTCCCCTAAGCGTTATGATCCTGCTATAGATTATGATAATTCTGATTGGGATGATGTTCCTATGCCTGTTACCTATGTTAGTGATCATGATTGGGAAAAGCACTCTACTTTTGATATTGAAAATCTTTTTGGTACCAATTCTAAGGTTAATAATTATTGTACCATGAGTGCTATCCATGTTCCTTCTTATGATGATATGTTTGATGAATATGCTTTGCGACATAGTAGTTCTCTAGCTTGTGATGATACTGAACCTCTAGTCTATGATGGTTATGATGATGAGTATAATATTTTCAGTTCACCTACTTTTGAGGAGAAAATTAGTTATGATTACAATATGCCTCCTGTTTTTGATGATTATGGTGATGAGAATAATTATTCTGTTGAATCTGCTCCTACTACGATTGTTCATGTGGGGAGTATTAATTCTTTTATGCATGTGGCTCATGATAGGGATGCTTTATGTGATAGTTATATTGTTAATACTATTCATGATGCTACTGAAAGTTATTATGAGAGAGGGAAACATGGTTTGATGGATCTCAACAATATTGAGTTTCCCCTCATTATGTTGCAATTCTTGAAGTTGTACTTGTTTTGCCTTCCTATGCTTTTTGCTTTGCGCTTTTATGACTTGTCTCTTTACAAGACTATTTTTCATAGGAAGTGGTTTAGATTTAAATGTGTTCCATACTTGATTTTTGATGCTCTCTATTGTTTTAAGTTCCTATATGGCACCTTTGCCTCAAGCTCTTATATGGCGCCCACATGAGCATCTTTGCAAATTACTGCGCCTAGCTCAAAGGCGTTAAAGAAAAGCACTCTTGGGAGATAACCCATTGTTTTATTTTCAGTACTTTTTCTTTTATTTGAGTCTTGGAAGTTATTACTACTGTAATAACCGCTCCTTATCCTTTTTATTTCGTTGTTGTGCCAAGAGAAGCCTCTAATTTGAGTGAGGTAAGATTTGGGGATGTTGCTGTCCTGAAACAGTTTTCGGTGCTGCACCGTAAAAATTCATGAAAATTCTCTGTATATCTTTTGGACCTGCGATTTCTTGTTCATATTCCCCAGGTTATATCCAAACTTTCATTAGTTGAACACTTTTTGATTTGAGCAATAAAAAACCCCTAAAAAATTCGACCTTTGTCAGCTGTTCTGTTTTGACAGATTTCTGCCACTATTCGTTTTTGCCGCTTTATCGCTTTCTTTTCAAGTTCTTTTGATCACGAAACTTTTGGGGAAGTTGCTACAGTAGTATATACTTTATATGTGGTGGTTTTGGGTTGAAACCTGAAGCAAAAAAGGGTTGATTCAATGTTATGCTTACACTAATGTTGCTAATAGAATTGTGTTTAGTTTTGTATGAAGGAAGTTTTCAAGTATAGGGATTGGAGAATGATGAGATGAGATGAAGAATGGACAAAAGCTCAAGCTTGGGGATGCCCATGCAACCCCCAAGAAATATCCAAGAGGTACAAGCGTCAAAGCTTGGGGATGCCCCCGAGGCACCCCCTTCTTCATCGGCAAAAATCAGGTCACCTTTCAAGACACTATATTTTATTGCTTCATGCACTATGCATTTTTCTTGGAGCGTCTTTACTTTTGCTTTCAGTTTTCTTTTATTTTGCTTGCTGCAATAAATGGTTAGTTCACATCATGCTTGTTTTGGATAGAGACATACTTCGTTTTTCATTGCCAAGAACACTCTAGTTTTCACTCTTATCGTTCAATGAGTGTTCTCTTTTTCTGCTACTGCGTTTAGCTTGCATTTTTCGCCTTGATTTTTGTTCAGATCTTGTTTTATATTTGCATCAAGGTGTATTTGGACCTCTGGTATATGTTGGTTTTCCTCAAAAAGGTTTGAATGGTGTTGGAAAAGAGAAAAAGCTTTATGCAAAAAAGTGATACAAGAAGGAGCTTGTGTAGACTGTGGCCTAGGCTTTTGCATGTCGTGTTTGATGTCTTTTTGATAGTATGCTTAGTGGTTTTGCTGTAGCATGACTTGTCTCAAATAACTGAGATTGCTTAATGAGCCTTTGAAAAAATCATGCGTTGTTTTTATCGTTTGGAAGCATTATTTTGGTTTTCTCCTTGATGCTTTATTTGGGTTGACTTGGCGCATGCTCACACATGTTAGACTCTTACAAAGTCGCCAATAGCCTCTATGATCATTTAGTTTTTGACTTTTGATGCCATCTTATGCTTCTTTTAATGTCGCTTTGTCGCTTTGCATGATTGTGGCCATTATCGCTCTCTTAGTTGGTCGCTCCCAGTCTTTTGCTAGCCCTCGCCTTGTACTGAGTATGAGCTCTACTCGTGCATCCAACTCCTAAAAACCAAGTTTGCCAAAGTGTCCACCATACATACCTACTAGCAATTTGCTATTCCAAGTAAATTTGACTTGCTTTTATTTTCTCTTCAAATTAAACTCTTACCAATGTTATGCGAAAATTGGTCAGTAAAGCTCTCACGAACCGGAAGGCACACTTTACTTTTTCCTGTTCGTAAAAATTTGACATTGTGGTCTCTTATGTTGAGTTGTTATGCTTGCAAGTTGTAAGTTGGAGACTAGCCCAGCCATGCCGTCATGGGCAAGCTTTCAACATTGCACTTCTTATTTGAGTTGATATCGTGATCTTTTGTTTATGGATGCCCGTGGTGTGAAATGAATTGGGAATCTTGCGGGGATCATGGAGTTTGTATATGTGTTAGGGAAACGCCTGGGCCGCCAATCTAAGCCATGCGTAATTCATGGTGGAAATTTGCAGCATACCCATAGTGGACATTCGACGACGCATCTCAAAATAAAAAGCTAAACAAATGGTAAATAAAAGAGATGTTGAGGTGTTCATTGTCTGCTTGTCCTGTCATTTTGATGTGGGCTTGTTCCATGTCATCGGGCACGGAGGTACCCCGTTGGCAGTTCTCGATGATACGCATATACTTACAATGACAAGAGCCTTGCTTGGGACTCTAAGTATAGTAGCATGAGGTTTGGGTACTCGTATTCACGGGACACGAGGTTTTCGACTTATGATTTGTCAAGCATATGCATCATAATTGTTCTCGCATTAACTTTAACCATTTAAGATGCTTATGATGGGGGCAATGAGAGCTCAAAGCCGGTAAGTACCATAATTTTTGAAGGTTTATAAAACTTGCAATCACTGCTTCCCTCTGCGAAGGACCTTTCTTTTACTTTTGTATTGAGTCACCACCTTCTATCTTTATGCACCATTAAGAGAGCATAGTTGTCATTCTTAGTATAATGTGCATTGTCCCAAAGTTTTCATTGATTGATTCATATTGTTGGTTTCACTTGTTCTCAAATTATTTGTATCTAGTCGCCCTCTTAAACTTGAAGGTGTCCTATGCATTTATGTTTTGCTCTCCATGAAGGACAAGCTGAAAACCATTTGTATGTTTTTCCTTATGATTTGAACACACATTTGACTTTCATTGTTTCATTTTCATGATCTTTTGTTTGTGTTCATTTTCATGTTATAACATGGTTGCTAAGTTTCTATTATCAAGATTATGTCTTTTATGCCCATGTTTTAAGTTCTTTGATCTCAGCACTCAATGCTTTACCTATATGATCAAGATTGTGTAGGTGCATGTCACCTCAAAAATTATTCTTTGTTATCACTTACCTACTCGAGGACGAGCAGGAGTTAAGCTTGGGGATGCTGATACGTCTCCGACGTATCCATAATTTTTGATGCTCCATGCTTGTTTTTACACCATTTGCCTAATGTTTCGTTACACTTCCTGGCACTTTTATGCATTTTCCGGAACTAACCTATTAACAAGTCGCCACAGTGCCAGTTCCCTGTTTTCTGCTGTTTTTGTGTTTCAGAAATGCTACACAGGAAATATTTTTGGAATTGGACGAAACAAGTTCCAGAAGTCTTATTTTTCCCGGAAGCTTCCCGAAGACCGAAAGAGAGCCGGAGGGGGGCCAGAGGCCGCCCTCACACGTAGGGGGCGCGGCCCAGCCCCTGGCCGCGCCCACCTGGTGTGAGGAGCCCCTGGCTGCCCCCTGACGACGCCCCTTCGCCTATATAAAGCCTCGGGACGGAAAACCCTAAAGGAATCGGCAATTTTCCAGAAAGAGTTCCGCAGCTCCGCCGCCGTCGACAAATTTCGGGGGACATAAGTCTCTGTTCTGGCACCCTGCCGGGACAGGAAAGTGCCCCCGGAGCCATCTCCATCGGTCTCCATCACCGTCTCCGCCGTCTCCATCGACCTCACCGCCATCTCCATCAACCTCGCTGTCTCCTATGATGAGGAGGGAGTAGTTCTCCCCCGGGGCTGAGGGCTCTACCGGTAGCTATGTGGTTCACCTCTCTCTCCCATGATGTGATCTTTATGTGCTCGTGAGCTTTGTATCTAGTTGAATTGGTAGATGTTATTATTCAGATATTATGCTACTCCTATGCTTAATTATTATACTCTCCGGAGATACCTCGTATCATGGTGTAAAGGTGACTAGTGTGTGCATCATGTGTATCTTTTTGGTTAATGTCTCTATGAATTGTTGGTGTTTGTTGGAACTATCTAGTGCGTTCATGGTGATAGTGTGGGACAATCTAGTTTGGGTACATACGGACTTTGAGGAGTGCTTCATAGCCCTACGCATGATTAGTGTTCATTTTCCATTGGAGAATTGTTTTGAGTTGCATATTGATGATAGTATCTATTGGTTCAATTATGTTATATTTGTTGGGAGTGTGTCCACTAGTGAAAGTATGATCCCTAGGCCTTGTTTCCAAGCTTTGCACACCGTTTACTCGCTGTATTGTTACTTGTTTGCTTACTGCCATTTTTATTCCAGATTGTATTTACTACTTATAATCATCCATACCACTTATATTTCACTATCTCTTCGCCGAACTAGTGCACCTATACATCTGACGAGTGTATTGGGTGTGTTGGGGACACAAGAGACTTTCTGTATCGTAATTGCAGGGTTGCTTGAGAGGGATAGCTTTGACCTCTTCCTCCCTGAGTTCGATAAACCTTGGGTGATCCACTTAAGGGAAACTTGCTGCTGCTCTACAAACCTCTGCACTTGGAGGCCCAACACTGTCTACAAGAACAGACGCGTGCGTAGACATCAAGCTATTTTCTGGCGCCGTTGCCGGGGAGGTAAGGTAAAAGGTACTCGCATCCTCCTGTGTGAGTGCTCGGAGTTATTTCCTTTAGATTCTGCAATTATATTTTTTGTTTCTTGTTTTTATTTTCACTAGTTAGGCTTAATGGAAAATAAAGAGTTCTTTAGTCTTTTTTTCTGAGTTTAGATTTGAAGAGAAAATTGAAAAACCTTTGGAGCTTTATTCGCATGCTAATAGTGTTGTTAGTATGAATGCTTTGAATACCGTTGTTGCTAATGCTATAGGAAAGTCTAAGCTTGGGGAAGCTGGTTTTGTTAAGCATGATATTTTTAGTCCCCCAGCTTTAGTGGAGAAAGTTTGCTCTGATGATATTTTATCTCCCATATGTGATGTTTCTAATGATGCTTGTGCTCCTCATCCTTTTGAAATACCTATGAAGATTGTTGAACGTGTTATGAATAACTGCTATTTAGGAGATGGAACTGTCTATCCTGGTGATCATTTGCTTTTTATACATGAATTATGCGAGTTGTTCCAGTGTGCAGGTATTTCAATGAACCAAGTTAAGAAGAAGCTATTCTCTTTATCACTGAAAGGCAGAGCTGAGGAATGGTATAAAACACTAAAGGATGGTCGATCTATTGACTGGGAGGAAATTGAACCTCTCTTTTATTCTAAATTCTATCCTTCTAGTCAGGTTTATAAAGATAGGAATTACATTTATAATTTTCATCCGCATGAGGGAGAAAGCATTGCCCAAGCGTGGGGAAGATTAAAGTTACTAATGCACAAATGTCCTATTCATGATCTTCCCCGTAATATTGTTATTAATAATTTTTATGCAAGGCTTTCAGGATATTACAAGGACTATCTAGATGCATGCTTTGATGGGTCTTTCACAAGCAAGGATGTCGACACCAAGTGGGGTCTGCTTGAAACAATTCAAAACAATATTGAAGGTTGGGATAGCGACAAAGGTAAAAGATCAGGTATGAATTACGAGTTTGATTGCATTAAGTCTTTCGCTGAAACTGCTAATTTTTAAGAGCTTAGTGCTAAATATGGTCTTGATCCTCAAATTATGGTTGATTGCTTTAAAGCCTTTGCTTCCCATATGAATGTTCCTAAAGGAAATGGGGACGTGTATCATGAACCTTTTAAGGACACTTGCATAGAAAGTGATATTGTTATTGATGATTGCAATAAATATGCTCAAACTTCTAAAAGTCCTATTTCTTATAAGTATGTTAATTTTTGTGGAATACATAGACCTTGTGAACAGAGTTACAACAAGGAAGATTATTACATCAACGGCAGCAGCTGGAACCTCCTCCTGTCGAGGTGAGGCTCACGCCGATGTAGAGGAAGCAGCTCCAATCGAGGGAACCTCATCGGAGAGTGTAGCCGGTGCAGAAGAATGGGCCACCGGGGTGACCTGCATGCCCGCCCCGGCTGAAGACGAATCGCGCCCAGCAATAGAAGGTGCCACCGCAGCCTCTGGGACAACTGGGCCAGCAGCCGCTGATGACGAACTCAGTGTAGAGCGGGCTAGGCCAGCGTCGGGAGGAGGCGGGCTTGGGCTGGCAGCCGAACCAAAGGACGGAGGGGCCGGTGCCAGACCGGTCCGCAAAGCAAACGACAAAGACAGCCGTGACCCAGTCGTAGAAGAAATGGGTGGGCTCGCCGGAGAGGAGGGGAGCAGCCTAGGCGCCACACCATCCTGCCCAGCAGAACAAACCGCTCCAGGCGGAGATGAAGAAGAAACACCTGCCGAAAGTACTCCAGGCGCCCTCGCACGGATTTCTTTTACAATTTCCTGTCCACGTGGCGTCTTCGGATTTGGATTAACAGGGGTAACCGCAAAGAGACGTGGAGCAACAACACCATCAACCGGACCAATAGTAACATACTTGCCAATATGAGTAGATTGTCCACCTTGCGGTTTGTCAACGTCCATGCTAGATGATGTCGACGTCACATCACGGGTGGGCTCATCATTCCCATCATTATCATGTCCTGTACCATCATTACCAGTGTCATCACCCTTGTGATTCCAGAAAAAAGGTGTAAAACCTTTATCCGACACAAAGTCCTGCTGCTCACGACGAAAGAAAAAATCCTACCCTTTAAGCTTGATTGTCACAGAGACCCCCAAACAGGCATAGCCTTGCAGCTCAGTCATTTTGTCCAGATTCTTGGGTTCCATCATGGCGACCAGAATACGCACAACCCCAAGACTCCTAAGAGATACGAAGTCCATGTCTAGTGTCACGCCAATGAGAGACCCAATAGCCCACAAACCCAGAAAACGACTCACCGTATGCGGAACCGCATCAACATGCACCCACACCTGCTAAAGCTCAAACTTATGTGGGACGTCTAGAGCCTTCCAAATACTAACCGACATCTGAGCTGTAGAATCAGGCACACCCATCTGGAAACCATCAACCCTTTTGAGATCCTCCATGGTTGGAAAACTAACCAGGTAAGCATCCTCTCCATGTGGAATGGCCTCCCACTTCCACTGAGAACTCAACGGACATATCTGTACCATAAGCCTCTGAATGGCCACGGCTGGAGCAGACCCACCAGTGATCTTGATCAGAGCAGTAGGAGACCCTTTCGGAGCCAACTGAGCCTTGTAGACACTATCAGGCAGCCTCAAGCATAGAGACTCTTCGCACGCAGGACCACCAACAAAAGCCTGTGGTTTAGGTAACTTGAGGGTCGGACATCTGAGCGTGGGATGAGTCATAGTATCACACACAAGACAATAATGCTGGACTTTACAATCTTTAGAAGCATGCGTGTCTATAGAGCACTTCCAACATTTACCAGACTTGGCCGGCGCCAACTCGCCCACCTCAGAAACAGCAGCGGGCTGCACAACAGGCACTGACTGCACAACAGAAGAAGTACCAACAGCGGATACCATACCACCAGAAGGATCTGGAATGAACAGAAACTGCGTCTGAGCAAAAGGCAGCTGCTGCGGATGCACGTTCTGAGAGCTAGAAGCGGCCACATTCTTTTTCTTCTTGCGCTTGTTCTTGGCAGCGGCATTTTGAGCCGGCGCGCTTGGCTGCTGGAAAGAAGGGGCACTAGGCGACTGTTGGAACAAAACCCCGACCTGACCATATGGAGGTGCATAAATGGACGGATACTACTGGTACACAGGCGCCTGCTGAAAAGGCGTAGCAGATTGGAACACGGGCTGCTGCGGGAACTGCATGTACGCCGGCGGCCCCGACTGCCTCGACGGAGGCTAAAGCGGCTGCAAAGGACGCGGGGCAGCCGCAGCGAACGCCCCGGGAAACGGCGGTACCATATCCCCCCGGGCTGACCACCACCCAGAGCCGATGAAGGAAGCGGAGGGCGGGAAGGAGCACCTTGCTGCGCAGGAGATGCAGGGACAGGAGGTCTTGCAGCAGCCCCCTGCAACCCCGCCAATGGCGGGCGCTGACCTGCCATCGTGACGGAGGCGAAGGAGCGATGCGGCCTTGACGCTGACGGAGACGAGAACGACAATGAGAACGACGACGGGGAACCAGAAGATCCTGGCGGTGGAGTATTGGAAGGAGCGGGCGGAGGCGATGAAGACCCAGGCGGCGAGATAGAGACGGACGAAGGACTTGGCTGCCTTGTGATCCCACGGAGCGAGGAAACTGCTCGGTAGCGCGCGCGCGCTACCGAGACGCCGTTTCGCTAAAGCGTTCAGTTGGTGGGCTCAGCCCGATAAGGTTTCGTGCGTTTCCTTTTTTTTTCTACGTTTCCTTCGTTCATGTACGAGACGTACAGACTATGAGTTCGTTATTTACGTTTTTCTTTTCATCTCTAAATTTCTTTTCATATTTTCATGTAGTAGCGCACTGAGTATGCACATGTTTCTTTTCTTTTTCTTATTTTCACGATTTGTTCCCAGATTTTTGAAATTTTTGTTCACGGATTTTGTTCCCAGATTTTTGTTCCTCGATTTTGTTCTCAGATTTTTGTTCCTGGATTTTTGTTCCCAGATTTTCGTTTCTGGATTTTTGTTCCTAGATTTTTTGTTCCTAGATTTTGTTCCCAGATTTTTGAAATTTTTGTTCCCAGATTTTTATAATTTTTGTTCCCAGATTTTTGAAATTTTTGTTCATGGATTTTGTTCCCGGATTTTGTTCCCAGATTTTTGTTCCTCGATTTTGTTCTCAGATTTTTGTTCCTGGATTTTTGTTCCAGATTTTCGTTTCTGGATTTTTGTTCCTAGATTTTTTGTTCCTATATTTTGTTCCCAGATTTTTGAAATTTTTGTTCCCAGATTTTTGTAATTTTTGTTCCCAGATTTTTTAAATTTTTGTTCATGGATTTTGTTCCCGGATTTTGTTCCCAGATTTTTGTTCCTGGATTTTGTTCTCAGATTTTTGTTCCTGGATTTTTGTTCCCAGATTTTTATTTCTGGATTTTTGTTCCTACATTTTTGTTCCTGGATTTTGTTCCTAGATTTTTGAAATTTTTGTTCCCAGATTTTTGAAATTTTTGTTCCCAGATTTTTGAAATTTTTGTTCATCAATTTTTGAAATTTTTGTTCCTAGATTTTGTTCTCAGATTTTTAAATTTTGTTCTTAGATTTTTTGGAATGTTTTGTTCCTGGATTTTGTTCCCATATTTTTGAAATTTTTGTTACTTTTGTTCCCAGATTTTTGTAATTTTGTTTCCCAGATTTTTGTAAGTTTTGTTCCCGGATTTTTGTAACTTTTTGTTCCTAGATTTTTGTAATTTTTGTTCTCGGATTTTTGTATTTTTTTAGTTCATGGATTTTTTGTAATTTTTGTTCCTAGATTTTTGTAATTTTTGTTCCTGAATTTTTTAAATTTACGTTCCTGGATTTTTATAATTTTTGTTCCGAAAATTAGCAAGGAACGAAACTATGCTGAGGGAACAAATCATACGGAACAAAAAACGAAAGAAACCGCCAAATATTAGTAAGGGAACAAAACTATGCACAGAGGAACAAATTCTGCGGAACAGTGGAACAAATGAACGAAGGAAACGTCGGGTTCTTCGTACGAAATAGTCCCACATCGGAAGCTGACCAAAATTTTGACCAGTTTATAAGCCCACTCCGTCCGAAACATTGTACCAAGGGTTGAAAAAGCCCACCGAATCTGAAAAAGGCCGGCGCACCTGCGCGCGAGCCCAAATCAGTAAGAGAACAAAATCATGCACACGGGAACAAATCTGCGGAACAACGGGAACAATACAAATGGGCCGGTGAAAAAAAGGCCCACGAAAAAATTCCTTCAGCGAAACGGGTGATTGGTGGCGCGCGAGCGCCAGGGAGGAGGACCCCGGAGCGACCCAGGCGCAGGAACCCTAGCCTTCTGAGGGGCCCACAACGACTTGAAGCGATGGGCCAGATGGCCCAGACCGTATCTGTTCTTCGGCTCGCATGCAATCCCGTGATCGACGCCTCCAACCCGATCGAGATCAGCGGCAGTTACCACTTTCTGCGCAACAGCAGCGGACGCCAAACTCGACGAAGAAACCACCGACGAAGTGGGAGAAAAATCTTATGAGACCTGGTCTTTTTTCCAATGAGGATAGACCCAGCTGAGAAGACAACACTTGTGCTTCACAAATCTCAAAGCTCTTCTTCCCTACTCTTTCCTCCCAGTCGAGTTTTATCTGAAACGCAAATCAAGCCATGGTGGAAAAGATGAGGAACTCCAAAATAATCAAAGTTAGGACTTCCCTTGATAGCTGCGCCCGCAGCAATCCCTCGCTTGCTCCAGTTCCCCTGAAGTTAAGTCCAGAGACGAATTGCTTGTAGAATTAGATATAGATGAGAATTAAACTGGTTAACAAGTATGCCGTTCTAAGCATTTGAATTGCTCCCAGGAAAACTTAATCTGTCACTGAGATGCACACCCCCTGTTCTTCTGATAAGTACTATGTTAACGACGGCGGAGGTCTGGATGACATACTCAGTTGGGCGAGATCTACGATCCCATCCATGGTGCTTTAAGCGCTGCCGCCGCCTTTACTTGGCGGCGTTCTCATGTAGAATATGGATGGAGAAGAAATTTGGGGGAAGAAGATTTTGATATTTGTGTAAAATACGTGTCATTTTATCAGCTGGGTCTACCCTCCTAGAAAAATAGACCCTGTCTCATAAGATTTTTCTCCGACGAGGTGGTTGCCATGTTCGAAGAGCTTGTGGCTGACTTGTCCGAGGATGTCGTCGCTTTGCCGAGAAAATCGCCGAGAATTGGCGGAGGCGTCACACGACGTCGCGGAAGAGGACCTCGCCATGAACCAGCCTTGGGATCATGAGCAAGACGCACACCGGACGGCGACGAACATACTCCTCGGCGAGGCGAATCCGCCGGAGGCGAACATGTCGGCGATCGATTTATCTCCACCGCACCGCAGACTTCAGCAGACCTGCAAAAAGAAGGAGACGTACCTGGGGATGGCCGCCGTGACCTCTCCCAAACGCGCGATGCCAACGACGGGTAACCGATCTGACACCAGAAATCAGCCACCGCCTCCGCCTCCGATCGTCGCTTTCTCCTGGACACCGGTTTCCAGCCATCTTCCTCTTCTCCTTCCAGCACTTGCTGGGCGACCCTAAAAGGGATGCCTTCCTCCTCGGACCCCGAAGCACTGCCATCGGAATCCAACGCACGGAACCTGGATCCGTCCCCGCCACATAACGGGGAGACCATACCTGGAACCGACGGCGATTGGCGTGGAGCCAAGGTCAAGCGGCGGAGGCGCAGGGCCGCAGCACTCGCCTGGGCTCCGCCCTATGAAAATGCCTTTCTCTTTCTCGAGGTTGGCGGTATGTGCTTCAATCGCCGCCGCCGGCTCCTGGCAAGATCTGCTGACTTCCCGACCGCAATTACAACGACTCCATGGCTTGGTGATGCAAACCAGATGTGACATCGAGCTAGGCACAAGGCACACCACTGGATTATGCAGGCGAGACGACGATAAATTCCTATTTGGAATGTTTGCAATTTTAACCACCAAATTTATTTTATCACCTCCGCCTATTGCCATCCAACAACTTACAAGAATATAACCACCAAATGCATTTTATCCATTTACAATGAACGCGAGATAGTAACTAACCAAACCGAGAGCACATATGTCATGAAGCCCTGATCATTATTAGCCGGCCTATGCTTCGGTACACCCCCCCTCCCCCAAACTCAAAGGTTATTTTCTAATTACTTAGTAATTATTAAAATTATTTAATTAGTTTGGCCCACACAAGCCTATATTCAAACCCTGTATACCCACATACACACATTGGCATACGGTATCGTGGTGTCGTCCCCAAACGCACAAGTCCTCGTCGGCTACGTCCCCGCTTTGTCACCGGCCGCCTCTGCCAGCTGATCCAAATCAAAGCTGCCTGTATGTCTACGTTTGGAAAGACTGATCGGACATATTTCTTTGTAAAAAAGCTCTAGCCCTGATCTATGTCTTCTTCCCTACGCCGCCTGTTGTTAAATCAAAGTCAGGGCCAACTTTAACACCTTTGAGGAACGTGCAGCGAGATTCCTAGAGATGAAAGCGCGGCAGGAGGAGAGGCCATTGGAGGAGACGTCAGATCAACCCGGAGCACTTCGTCTCCTGTGGCGCCGGTGACGACGGGAGTCAGTATAAACCTGAGGGACAAGGACCGCCCCATCCAGATGTACAGATTTCTTACATATATGTATACGTATGTGTACAGATTCATAGATACTTAATTGGGCTGTACGGGTTTTTACATGGATATATACGATTTAATAATTAAATTAGTAATTAGTAATGACCATCATATCCTTAAATATGAAGGGGTATGAAGCGATCTCAGCCGTTATTATGTTTGAGTTTAAAAAGGGAGGGTGTACTGAAGCAGAAGGCTTATTAGCCGTAGTTTGTGGTAGCAGAGCTTTGCCACATTGTGCTTATTTTATATAGAATTGTTAATTTTCACCTAGCTGAAAGTTAACTTAGTGCTCAATCAACTCCTACACCGTTCGATTTGCTTTGCTGAGTTGCAACTAGATTTTTTCAGTTGTAAGTGAAGTTGCAACTGAAAAATGCCCCGTACCATTAGATTTGCTTCGTGCTTCGTACTAGTCATGAGTTACGATATGAGTTTCAACCATGATTCAGTGACATCACTTGACTGAGAACTAAGTTTTCTTGTTCGGCTGAGAATTAGTCACACCCTATTTTATAACTTGTTACTCAAATTAGCCACAAAAATAAATGAAAGTGGTCAAACACACATTAAAAATGAAAATATGTGTGACAAACTTGATTACGATAACTCATTGCAATGCGAAATGAAGCCTTAAACGACATTATTTGCAAAATATAAATATATAATATGTGCATAGTGGTAATACACACGTAATGCTTTAAGTTTTGTAGGAACAGTACATTTGGAAGTGTTCTAAGTTTTGTTGGAAACATGATGTATCTCACTATAAACACTCAACCACGTCGCACTTAGCCATAAAACCAAACAATACAAAATATCTTCTAAAATAACAACCACCTAGGAAACTAAGCCTACATCTACGGCCTTAAGATAAGGCTACAAAGTTACACACAGTATGAGACAAACACACATGCAAAAGGACACGAAGTTACAAATGTATTCATCTCATACATAGGTTAGCACTCTAGGATATCATCATCATCTCTATCCCTATCAACCAGTTATGATCGGGCAAATGTAACACTTGTTGCGTGGAAAATTAAATCTCCAAAAGGCATAGCTTTCATAAATGGATAGGTGTAGATTTTTTTTTGGACATTTTGTGAAGTGAAAGTGGTGTGATGCTGCGGGCTTGTGGCCCAATGTGCTCCCCGAGTCCCCTCCATCTAGAATGAAGAATGTCTCCCTATATTCCTACCCGTGAAATTAGATTTGTCACAATCGCACATGTATAGATGCATTACTACAAAGGAAAAATCAAAGACATTATTAGTATTATCTTGTGTGTTTTTTTCTTTTCAAAATGGGAGCATAGCCTCAGTCTCTGCATCGAGCGATGCACACAACTTTAGTATTATCTTGTGTGTAAAAAAGCTTAATCAAGTAATCGATAAATATAAGATAGGCGGTAATGCCTATAAAAAGTAAAAAAGCATTCGTTAGAGCTAAACTAGCAGGGTGATCAGGGTTTTAAGCTCAATCCTTGGTGCTTCAGTTAATCATTTTGTTGTTGTTGTGACTCTGCATGTGGGACATAGCATGATCTATGCCTCTATACATATACTCGTGTAGTAAGCCCAGTGGTAAATGCACATGAAAGTGACACTGATGAACTTTTGCAGTAAAACTGTTCATTCATGTGAAAAGCCCTTGTGAGCAATGAATGCATGCTCCATGATTTCCTTACCAAACCATCATAAATTTTATTTTCAATGGATAAGCATGGTTCTGAAAATTTTCTTTGCCAATCATCACAGGTCAGTTAGTAGGGCTTGACCATAGGACATGCAGTCTTGAAACAGGTTTTCATACACCCCTAACTTCTTATTGCAGATTTGTAGTAACCAAATGGAAGTATGAAATATATAAAATGGATTCATACCAAACAATATTTTTATGAACCTTAATGCAACATTGATATCCAAAACTAGACCACCATAGAAAAATTATCTGAATCTAGCAAAATCTTGATGATAACAACATTGCTGATGAGAGGATGGTGTCTAACATTGTGTTCCTCTGATTAATTAATGCAATTGACCTAAACCATATGCATAGCTAGGCAGCAATCAGTACAGTTAGCTAGCGGATGTGAGCTTCTCAAGATGTTTGTTTATAGGCCCTATTCAATATAGTTGATCATTAGTTTGATTGCCTTGCACATAATATAGCCTGATTTTTCAACATGCATGAGGGTTTGTAAAATGCCTTCATCCTGAATTCCTAATCTGTGTTTGATGACTGGCATCAACGCTTGGCCACCCAAGAGATTAATCAGCTATTTTTTTTTGGGAAATCCTATAGATACTTTATTTATGCGCAATATTATTTGTGACTAGACTATGATCATCATCCACATGTAACCAGAGACATATATCACCAAATTGCAAAAATATATACGTCTTATTAGAACAAATTCAAATTATTGCTATGTAGCACAAAAATAAGTTATTACTCCCTCCATCTTAAAATGTAAGGCACCCTTGATTTTCGCTGGTCAACGACTTACAACTTTGACTATAATTTATATTTATAATATCTCCACAAAATTAGTATAAAATTTATGAAATGAAAGAATTTTGTAAGACGAACCCAACAATACCATTTATATATTCCCAATCCTTATAATTAGTATATAATAGTGGTCAAGTTATGTATCGAAGACCAACGTATAAATAGGGCGCCTTACATTTTAGAACGGTGGGATTACTAAGTTTTGTGCACAAGCACCCATTGACTTAAGGTATTGAACATGATAATACTGCTAACTCTTATGAAGAAACATTTTGAAAACGTAATGTTTTTACCTTCCAAGAAAATCTCATGCGGTGCTCCTAGGCGGACCGGCAACAATACCAAATATGACGCTGAGAGCACCCGAACACATTGCTGGAGGCTGCAATCCAGCACCAACGCCAAAAATAGAGCCCAACTTATGGAAAAGTAGCCCATGGCAAGACCGGCATGGGCTACATAGGGTAATAGTATTTTCTTGCAATTTTGAAGGATCCAGTATGGTCTCCAATACGGTCCGCATGTGACAACATCAGCGGTGGTGGCAAACTAAATGTTTTAGCGACGGCGACGATCTAGATTGAGCGAGAAGGGGAGCAGCGAGAAATAAAATAAGAGAGAAAAAGTGGTAGAAAAGGGGAATGCAAAATAGGATTTTGGTTGTCTAAATGACATGGCTGGCCCGTATATCATAATCTGACGTGGCACCATTTGTTGGTTGTCCCGGCACTCCGAGGCCAGTCCCTATAGGCCAAGGCTGACATGGAAGTGCCGGACAGTTTCTGGGGTCGCGCCGGGCAATTTGCCACTATTTAGGGCCATGACTGAGTGACATCTTTATGGCCGATGCCTCAATATATCTATTGGGAGGGGGCTATTAGCTGTGACAATGCTCTAATTAAACTGATCATTCCTTATGTACTACTTTGATTAAACACCAATGACGTTGTGGTCACATCAAAAGTTCCCACGTACTAGTTGTCAGCAGATTAGCTAAACCAATTTACAAAGTCTTGCTCGGGATCAACAACTCCCTCAAACAGAGATTGATTCGAATGAGATCATAGAAACTGCCAAAATTGTGGTCGATTGAAATTGTGTACCAACGGTGACTCATTGGTCCATCCAAGATTCCAAATTGATCCCCAATGTAGTTAATTCATTGGCTCAAAAACTGAATAGTACAGCCCATGAGGCCATGACTGCACCATCTACTTAGAATTAACCTACAAGAGAATTTGTCTGTTATACTGGTTTGTAATAATCGGAGGGAAATAGAGTTAGACATTGATTTAAGAATGACTTCTATACTATTTTGCCAGCAACGGCCCTTTCGGGGTGATATGCCAACTTTGTGAAAACGAGTGAACTACTCCTTTGTTTCAAAATATAAGATGTTCTAGCTTTTCTTTGAGACTATATATCTAGACATATTTTATGTGCAAGATGAGTGAATCTACACATAAAACGGCATATAGATACAAAAAGGCTAAAATATCATATATTTCGGAACAGAGGAAGTACATTGTAGTGCTATTTATGATGATGCGAGTAGCCATAGTTCCCCATAATCATCATATTCTCTCTCGTGTTCTATCAATAATCATATTCTCTTGATAAAGGAGGTTCGAGTTTGTGCACTGTTGAGGAACTTGCTTTGGTGTTCTTAATTTCGCAGCAATAGTGTGAAAGTGGGGGCGGCAGCATAGTTGAAGTTTAGAGTCGTACCTTTCAGGGTGAAAAAATTCAAGGTCTGATCTTAATTTGTTGTGCCTGATAATGATCTTGTTGAAGGCATTGTTTTGAGAGCGATGACTATCTTCAGGTTAAAAACCTAAGATCTTTGATCGGCGACGGTGCTTGTGCATTGTTCCCTTCTTAGAGACATCACCTATGGAGAGCATGGAGTTCGAGTGTTATATTGGTGGGGATTGTTTTGTTGCTGCTAGGGCTGGAACACTGTAGTGGGTTTTATTTTTCTTTTTTGGCTATGTGCATCCGTACTACTATTAGGGTATTGTGTTGTTATAGATGCTAGGTGTAATTGGAATCATCTTAATATTAATATATACTATTTATAAAAAATATTATACTATACTAGCAAATTGCTCGTGCGTTGCTACGAGATAATTGAAAAAAATCTCAATATCTCTTTTCTCCTTACATCATGGACTCTTCAATATGGTCCCACTTTAGCACTAATCATCCCACCTAGTGCCCGAGGAAGGGAGGAGGAAAATTCTGTCTTTAAATTTGGGAGAAAAAATAATTAAAATTTGAACAAAAGTGATGAAAATTTGCTCAAGAATTTTAAATAAATCGAAACCAAAATATATATCAGAATATTTATAAATATTATATGTCATTATATGAAAGAAATCTTATCGCAACACAACTTCATTATTAAGAGAGGAGCAAAGATTTGTCTTTAAAATTGGAAGAAAAATGACCAAATTTTGTATGAAAATGACGGAAATTTGCTCATGAATTTTCTAATAAACCGGAACCAAAATACATATCATAATCTTAATAAATATTTTATATATTTATATGAATGAATCTTATCGCAACACAACTTCATCATTAAAACAATAATCTAAGGATTATCTTTTGAAAGCACAAAACTGTATTACAAAAAGTTTCATTAGAATCTCCCTTTACAATTTCAGCTATGAATGCGGGACTTTCATACTCCCAAGAGACATCTGAATTAAGGTTACAACGTACACAAAGATTTGAAAGTTCCTGTATTGCTACATTTTCCAATATTCGACAGCTTTTTTCCGTACATATAGAAAACCAAGTTTATTCTGAAATTTCAGATCTTCAATCACAGAAGCTACCCAGGAAAAATCTATCTGCAGACGGTTGTTTAGCGCTACATCAATGAGCTGGGCAGTCCTTGTCGCTTTAGTTCTTTCGTTTGCACTCTCCCTACTCTGATACTAACTCCCAAATCGGTAGCATGCTTTGAACCTCATCAAACTGCTTTAAGGTCAGCAATAAAAGCATCCTGTATGCCACCACATTCAGCTCGCGCCTCAATTTGGCTCTAATATTTTTCCTGCCTATAAGTCCCCAGGCTCCCTGGTTTTAGCCTTCCTCAATGCACCATCAACATTGAACTTTATAATGTCAGCATGAGGCGTGCATCATCTCTCCTGAATCATTTCCTTGGGCTCTTTCTTACTCACAAAACACTTCAGATATTCAGCTGAATATCATCTGATACGATGCATATGCTACAGACTTAAGCGTCCAGAAATCACAGAAAGGAAGGAGATTTACATTCCTAATCTTTTTTTCCAATCAACACAACAGATACACAACTATACATGCAGAAACTTTCTGCTTTGCTAAATCATCAAGGAATACACGGTTCAGGGCTTCAGGCTCGTAGACACAATCATTCAAGCTGACCGCTCAATTTGTCACGCATGTGGTGCTGATCCTCCAACGGCGGCGCCTCCATCTGCAGCTGCCGCGAAAGGCCGACCCCAGTACCAGCTGCTTGGGATGTGCTCCAGCATCGACCTCATGTGGCCTGGTCTCGACGTCAGGGAGGATGGGCAGCGTGTGCTCTAGGGCACCTCCCGGGAGCTCGGCCTCACGAGCGCCACTTTATCTGCACCGCCACAACACGAGGCATGTTCTTGCCGTCGATGGAGCAGGGGCGGCGCGTTCTCTACGGCACATCCGAGCATCTCGTTCTTGCCGTCGATGGAGCAGGGGCGGCGCGTTCTCTCTCCTTCCGTGGCTCCGCCACTCACTCGCCGCCGTTCCCATAGTTGCTACTCCCATCGCCGCCACTCTGCTCCTGCGGTCGGCTCATGCTAAGGAGCGCCATGAACCAGCACCGGCCTCCCTGGGAGCGCACGGAGCCACGGACGCCGCTGCCGCCATCCCGAGACGCAACCCAGAAGATGCCTCTCCTCTGCAACCCACAGCGCCGCTCCACCGCGTCAGCATCAACGGCGCCGCGCCCCCGCTGCGCGCGGCCTCGGCCTCGGCGGCCGAGCTCTCCGCGGAGGACGTCAGGCGCGACATCGAGGACCTCGGCTGGCGCGCGTGCTCCGTCGGCTCCGTCATCTCCATCCGCGCCGGGGCCTCCCCGCGCCCCTCGCCGCCATCGCCCCGTCGAGCGCCTCCTCGCTCCCAAAGCCTGCCGTGGCGGGGAAGAGGGAGCAACGGAAGTGCGGAACACACTGCTTTGCAGGGGGAGGTGGCGATTAAGAGGAGGGAGAAGCTCATGGTGGACCTTCTCACGCTCCCGTCCGTCCAGGATATGTCCGACGACGTGCAAGGTGAAGGCGGCGTCGCCTCCTCTGCCGTTGTTGTTTGATTTGTCTCGCTGCTGATGATTCGGCAGCGATAAATTCACCACCGGAGCTTGGAATCGCGATAAATTCACCACCGGAGCTTGGAATCGCGGTTATGAGGCGTGGCCTCGAGGTGACGCCAGATCGATTTGGGGGAGGCTGAAACAAAGCCGATTGATCTCCTTGACACCTCCATCGCCACGCCGCGTCCTGGAGCATCACCACAGAAACAACGTTCACTCTGCCACCGAATCGCCCCGTCCTGAGCCCCGATGGCTCCCAATTGAGCTAGGCTCCTCCGCGCAGCGCAGGGAGAACGAGGGAGGAAGGAGACGAGAACGGGGAAGGCCACGGGAAGTTTCTTTGTGCCGCTCGGTCCGTGTTGGTTTTTTTTTCATGGTTGAACGGTTTTAGGATGACACGGGACTTAAATCTACGACAACTTGCGTTCGGTTTGGAACCGATTTTTTTACGGACGAAATTAGTTTTTTTTTTGACGTACCACAGTTTTCGAATCATCACGACCTCAAGCCGTATTATTAGTAGAGATTTTTAGCAAATAAAGTCAAATTGAAGATTGGTCCGTTCTCTCTATGGGTTCGCACTCCATTTGCTTATCGACAAATAAGAGCGGGCACGCGACCTACTCCGGCCCCGATTTTCTTTGCAGTTGATTGGGGACACTTGGAGTTCCGCATGAACTATATTTTGAGCTCTAGTCACTTGTCTAATCAAAGGCCAACGCCCAACATCATATCCATCGAAGAATAGTTAAGCACCCTCATTAAGCCGACCAGTTGTTACTCCCTCCGTCCCGGTGTATAAGTCTTACACGTATTCCTAGATTACCATTTTGACTAATGTAATATAAGATATATACTATAAAATATGTATCACTAGAAACTTCAGATTATGTAGTTTCTAATAGTATAATTTTTATGTTGTAAAATTTATATTATATTTATCAAAATAACGATCTAGGAATACGCGCAGGACTTATACACCGAGACGGAGGAAGTACCATTTATCAAATCATTGCGCCTTTTATCCTATCCATCAGCTGGGTAAGATAAGGAAATGGCACATGCGTCGAGACAAAGCTTAATTAAGTTAACATTCACAGAGGAGTGTAGTGCATTCCTGATGACTGATGAGGCAAAGAACTAGGATGGGTAGATCGGCGGCTCTGGCTCAGCCAACGTGTGCCCTTGTCAGGTGATCTCGACAGAAATAATCTGTTGCTGGTGTACTGCCTTCATTTTAATGAATAAGGCTCATATTTTTCTAAAATGTTAAACGATGTAAAATTTAACAAAACTTTTAGAATAAACCATCAACATGCATAATATAAATTCAGTACTTGTTAGATGAAGCCTAAAATATATTTCCATATGATAACTAAATAATATTATGGTTGCTGATACTTTTTTTTCTACTCCCTCCGATTAGAAATAACTGTCGAAAACTTAATACGAACTTTATACTAAGTTAGTAAAAAATCACCGACAGTTATTTCCGATCAGAGGGAGTACAAGTTTAGTCAAAGTTTACTTAGCTTAAATTTTTCAAAAAAAAATATAAGCCTTATTTTTTTTGAAACGGAGGGTACTTGCATATTTTGAGGTGATCTTCCAAGCCCATCTTGTAATAGAGAGTACCAATATACAAAATTTAGAAAGGCCCGCTTGGTACAGCTGGCAACCATATGCTTGCGAGAGATTCTCTTCAAAACAAATAAATCATAGTAGTATGATTTTCTTTTATTTTGAAAAGAAAGCCGTAGACGCGGCCTTCACAATAATTTGTTTATTTGAATAATAAAACCCAGATTCACACCGTGATGACTTAAACCTAGATGACAAGATTTAACTAGTGTAACTGAAGTGGGTAATTGTGACTTTTATTGCATGTGGTTCTGAACAATGTACCCAACATATGAATCTTTAGCTAGTCTAGAGTAGAATGTCCATACAAAATAACTCGCAAATTTGTGTACCGCATATCATGATAAGCAAAATGCTATTCACGAAAAAAAGGGTTGGAAAAAAGTACACATTTTGTATGGTCTAAGAATTACTGAAGAAGGAAAATGGTATGAGATCTTCTAGCTAGTCGAGTGCTAAATTCAGTGTCGGACCGCAGTATCTTAAATATGTGAAACACAACTACCACTTTCCTAGCTAGGGTGTACCCGTCGGATTCCCAAGGAGGCAAAAAGAACAGTAGTTGAGGAAACAATGCCAAGAAAGAATAAGTGGTTGCACCAATAGATAGGTACAAACATAAATCGTTCGGTTGGTCCCTCCCACACACAAAAATGATGACCTGGCCTTAGTTTTTTTTAATATATGCTAGGATTGAATGTTTCCTACAAAATTATTATGTTGTTCTTTTATTCTAATTAACTGAAACTAGAAGGCATAAAACAAAATGCACAAGTATCAAAAACAAATGGGTTTTACTTGTTCCATTCTCTACATCACAATAGATGCAAATAGCTAAGAGGCACATAATTTAATTAGCTAGAGTATAATGAATTTTGTATACACTTGCATAATATACTAGATTCATCGGGACATGGTGTAGTGTGTTTTTTTTAGAACTAGAGGGCCTCGCCCCGGTTCCATTATTGAAACCACACGAGTCTTACAAACAGTTTACCAGCACACGAGGTGCAGCAGAGTTTTCAGCACCTACTTACTACTTAGCTTTACAGACCAGCAAAATAAGCAAAGCTAAACATTTGCATCACATAGTTCAAACTACCCCACACAGGGGAAAGACACCCAGATCGCGCGCATCAGTTCTTCTGCACCACCCTGAAGCATTCTCCATCTCCCACCAGCTCCAGATCATTAGCCTTCAAAGTCCTAGCCAGGTCAGGAACCGAGATCTTCATATGCCCTGATCCCGCCGATCCCAGGTTCATAGCCAATAGCTCATGATGGGACTTCAAGATCTTCTCCGGCTTCACCCAGACTCCGGCCACAATAGCATCGGCGGTGCACGAGCCAAAGCCTCCAATTGCATAGTCACCACCTGAAGCTTTCCTTTTTCTTCCTCGTGAAGCAGAACTCCCACTGAGCAAGCAAAAAGGCCAATTTCCTCCACAGATTCTGCATTCCAGACCAATTAGTCTGATTGAAACACATATCGTTTCTCATAAGCCAAATAACCCTTAAAAGGGCAGCAAGAATCATGTTTGTAATTCTAAACTTTTTGTCATGATTCCAAAGATTAGTTATATCACTAATGTGATGCAGGTCTACTGAAATATTGATGACTCTTTTCAATTCACTCCAAGCAGCAGAAAAAACTACACAGTCACAAAACAGATGACTACAAGATTCCTCCTCATTGCAAAATAAACAAGTTAAATCATCCACATTCTGTCTTTTCACAAGATTGTCTCTAGTGAGCAGTTTATTATGAGCAATCAACCACAAAAAGAAATGAATCTTTGGAGGGACTTTAACTTTCCAAACAGAATGCACACTAATAGGCAACACCCCACGAAAATTAATGACAGCATACATAGATTTAACACTGAAACGTCCATTGGATTCAAACTTCCAAACCAAAGTGTCTTGCTCATTGTTCAAAGATAAAGTTTGAGCAATTTGCACTATTTCAAACCACTTAATCATTAAGCCATGATCAAAACACCTTCTAAAACTGATTTTGAGTTGTGTACCATCCCAGGCATCAACAATACTAATGGTTTGCTCATTGGCCAGGACATACATATCCCAATACTGAATGGCAAGGCTGGAGGTACCAAACCATTGATCCTCCCAAAATTTAATTTTCGTCCCATTTCCTACCTGCCATTGAAAACCCATACATGCAGCTTTTGCTGCCCACATGACACCTTTCCAAAAAGGAGAGGCACCACCAGAAGGGCAACAAAAGATATTTGGCTCATCCACTCTATATTTGTAGTCAATAATTTGTTTCCAAATTTTGTCATTATCTAGCTGGTATCTTTTGACCCAAGAGGCCAACAGACACATATTTAGCTCAGCTAGGTCAGGTACACCTAAGCCACCATATTCCTTCTTTTGAGCAACTAAGCCCCAGTTAGCTAAGTGATACTTATGATGTCCCTCATAATTATCCCACAGGCAATGAGCCATTTGAGAGTTAATCAAGGCTAAAGCCCATTTAGGGAATTTAATGACACTAAGCAAGCACAAAGGTATGCTAGCCAGCACACTTCTGACCAGCTCTAGTTTTGTTGCATGATTAAGTAATCTGCCTCTCCAACCACCAGCTTTTTAAAGAATTTTATCAATGACTGGTTGGAGATCTTCTTTCCTAAGCTTTTTGTAGTGAAGAGGAACCCCTAAATATTTCATAGGGAATTCCCCCAACCTACAGCATAAAGATTGGGCAATAGTTTGCGCTTCTTCTTCCTCAACATTAATAGCTATCAAATCACACTTGTGAAAATTTATTCTCATCCCAGACATTTGTTCAAAACAGGAAAGAATCCATTTCAGATTGACCACATTATCTAGGTTATTCTTTAAAAATAATAAGGTGTCATCAGCATACTGCATACTAACAATACCAGTTGGAATCATTCCATGCATCAACCCAGTAATCTGGTTATGCATTGCAGCTTTAATAAGCATTTTTGTAAAAACATCAGCCACTAAATTGAATAAGATAGGTGAAATGGGATCACCCTGCCTTACCCCACGCCCAGTAAGAAAGAATTCACTTTTTTCATCATTTAATCTTACCCCAACTGAACCATTATCCAGTAAGGTTTTAATTATAGAGATCCATCTTTGGCTAAAGCCTCTGTCAGCCATCATTTTAATCAAGAACTCTCTATTTATTCTATCATAAGCCTTTTCATAATCAAGTTTAAACACAAAACCTGCCTGATCACTATGGGCAACCTCATGAATAATTTCATGTGCTGCCACCACACTTTCCAAGATAAATCTCCCTTTTAAAAAGGCTGTTTGATTCGGAGAGATTAGACTGTCACACACAGATGTCAACCTATTGGTTGCACATTTAGAGAAAATTTTGAAACTACAATTTGTCAAAGCTATAGGCCTGAATTTCTGTATAGTTACAACATCAGCCTCTTTTGGAATAAGAGTTAGCAAAGAAAAATTCAATCTAAAGAGATCAAGGTTACCCTTATTCCAATCATCAACCATAGCCATAAAATCATCTTTAATAAGCTCCCAGAAGTGTTGATAAAAAAGAAAAGAAAATCCATCAGGACTAGGAGCCCCCTCAGCATAAGAGCCAAAAACAGCATCCCTGATCTCCTTTTTAGAAAATGCAGTGTCTAAAAATCTGTTCTGCTCAGCAGAAACTAAATCTTCCATGTTCCAAAAATCATTAGCTAGATTAATATCTAGTTTTTCCTCAAAGCCAAACAAAGACTTGTAGTAATCTACAGCAATTTTCATCATACCTTTGTTATCTTCCACCATCCCATCAGGGCCTTCCAGCTGATCAATCTGTTTCTTTCTCCTCCTCTAGTTAGCTACAAAATGGAAATAAGAAGTATTACGATCACCCTCTAGAATTTCTTTTTCTCTAGATCTTTGTCTAATCTTAATTTCTTCCTTTTTCCAAATATCATTAAGCTCATGAGAAATTGTTTTCATCCTCATCTTAGAAACTGGGGAAAGGCATTGAGACTCAGAAAGCACATCAAGTAAATCATACTCAGCCACCAAACTCTGTTTCAGCTTATTCTGAGCCGACTCAATGTTAATACACCAGCCTTTCAACTTCTTTCGTAAGTTCCTAATTTTAAACTGCCATCTATCGATAGCTTTCCAAAGATTACAAGGAGCAAGCCAGCTACTGCTAACCACTTGATCAAAACCTTCAACCCCTAGCCACCACTTCTCAAAACAAAATTGTTTTATGGAGGGAATCTTAATAGCCCCAGTATCAACAACCAAAGGAGCATGATCACTCCCCAATCTAGGTTTAACTTTAACACTACTAGCAGGGTACAAATTGTCCCTACAGATGGTTATAAAGACTCTGTCAAGGAGAGCCATAATCATATTTTCCTGATTATTCCCCCAAGTAAACTTCCTACTGGAATTTTTAATTTCCATTAAGGCAAATTTATTAACCCAATCATTAAATAAATTAGCCTATCTCTGATTAATATTGCCAGTATTCTTTTCACAACTTTCCCTAATTAAATTGAAATCTCCTCCTACTAAAGTAGGCCCATTCCATCTTGCAAGAACATTATGTAGTTCATTAATAAAATCTAATTTGTACTCTTCATAAGCAGAACCATAAACAGAGATAAATCTCCAAATCACATCATTATTTTTAACCTTTAATAAGGTTGAAACAGTATAATCAAAAGTATCACACCTTACTACTACAAACATGTCACTATTGACTCCAACTAAGATACCTCCAGCAGTATCATTAGCAGGAAGCCAATTCCAGGTGAATTTTCCATAAGGGTCTAACTATTTTAGCTGAATCACAAACAAATCCTTTTTCTTAGATTCAGAAAAACTTATAATATCAGGGCATGTCTCTCTAATGAGATCATGCACTCTGGTAAGCTTGTCAGGTCTATTAAGACCTCTAGGGTTCCAGATTAGAGCTACTACCATTTTTAAATTTGAGTTTCTTCCTACAACTTTTTGAATAAGAAACCTCCACCCAAGGTTCCAAACTACTGTCATCCACACTATTGTGTGTATCATCACATTGACTATGCAAGCCATAATTGGCCACATTGCTGGAGCTAACAAGTTCTTCCACTGTTTGACTAATGTCACTGGGCAAGAACATGTCTGGGTTATTATCATGAAACTTTTCTAATCTATCAATTTCCACACTTTTTAAAGCACTAATGTGCATATAAATTACACTTGAATCGGTACCAAGGTTTATACCAGCATTTTGGGCTTTCCCTAATAGCATCTCATTAGAGAGAACAACAAAGGAATTAGCAATTCCATGAGTTTTCTTACCTTTGGGAGGTTCTAAGTTTTTTGCCTTCTTTAGCTCTTGAGCCTTTTCAATAGCAGATTTCCCATCCCTCTGAATCCTGCTGCTCATCCTGGTAGCCATAACAGGGCCCCAAACCTTCTTCTCTCTCACACCCCCTTTCTGCATTTGTTGCTGCACAGGAACATGCTGCTACTGCTGTTGCTGTAACACTGCATCCTCATCCTCAGATTCCTCATCAAAGCTCTGGAGCAAATGCCTTCCAATGTTTTCCTCAGCAGTCCTTTCAACAATGTTGATAGTCTGGGAGCTTGTAGCCAAGGCATCACCAACCAACTTACTCATAACCTGAGCTTCTCTTTCCTTATACAAACTCTTCTGGTTGGTCAAGACATCTGCATAAGTCCTCTGAGGAGTAATATTAGCTTCCCTGTTACCTAACTCCTCAGTCAACTCCATCTCCCCCAACATGACAGATTTCCCCCTGTTACTGTCATTATTCCCTGCAATGGTCAGATCAGTGTCCATTCCAGTAGCACCATCAACTTATTTATCACCAGCATCATTGTCCTCTTCATCACCATGGTTTTCTTCATCACCCTCTTGCTCTGGACCATCATTGTCCCCATTCCCATCATCATCATCTCCTTTAGTCAAATCTTCTATCATTGGTTTCTCTACAGCAAACCTCAAGCAGAAGAAATTCTGTTCCATTTCATACAACTTACTAGTTGGGATATTGCTAATGTCTCTCACAGCAACTAGAATCCTGATCCTTTTGTAAAATGTCTTGAACACAACTGGCCAGTCCACATTTGTCAGCACACCCAGAGTGGAAGCCACTTGTGCAATCACCTTCCAGGTAAGCCATTGGAAAGGGATGCCTTCCACATTGACCCAGACCTCATGAAAAGGCTCATAGGGCTCAGCCTCTCCTTCCCAATTGAGAAGGGATATATTCACTCATTTTTTTTCTTCAAATTGATAGAGGGCATGGTGTAGTGTGTTAGTCATTGATATAACGCTTATGAAATATTTTCCAAAAATGACATCCCTTAGAGTAGTACAATATAAGCATCACATGTCCAAATTACATATCATTTATTACCAACCACAAATGAACAAGATTCTAAATGTCTTTCTCAGTCCCAGCTGTGGTAACAACTTATACATTTAAATGACTATTGAAACTACAATTCACAATACCATACTATCTCAACAACTTATTGATGCTAACTACGACTGTCGGCTTACCATGAATGTCTTAACTTTCAACCTTCTGTCATGTAGGCAATATAGTAATCCACTATGGTGCTTCTTAGTAGACCTCCTCCTCTTGGACCTTGATCACATGGTTCTCCTCACTCTCAGAGTCTAAGCAAAGGTTCGAGGAATAGAAAGGGATGATCACAACGTATGCATTCACATAGGAGGCAAGTGGTTCAAGTGCTCTAGCTACAATTTGACAATACATCATAGTTTGATGAATTCTTTTTGTAATCATTTGGTCAACAGTCAAGTTTTGTTCAGAAAATCTATGTCTGCTAGGCTTCACGGGTTCTTAAAATCTCTAGTGATTCCTTTTCCACAGTGATGACAGTTCTTTCCTATAACAAGGAGTGACGTATGCACAAACCGCCGCTTCTCCTGGTCCAACCAGCGTGAAGACCCGACCATGGTGTACCTTGACCGCGTGCTCTGTAACGTGGCATGGGATGCCATCTTCTCCCCCTGCTCGGTGCAAGCGCTGTCTTTGTCGCTGTCAGACCACTGCCCGCTCCTGTTGGGCAGCCTTTGCTCGCCGCCACGCCTAGCTCGCTTTTGCTTTGAGAGCTTCCGGCCGAGTCATGCTGGCTTCTTTGAAACTGTCCAACAGGCCTGGGGACGTGCCATCCGGTCCAGCAACCCAGTCGAGCGCCTCCGCGTCAAGCTCTCGCGTACGGCTTGTGCCTTGCGCTTGTGGAGCAAGGAATCCTTCGGTGACAACAAGCTCCAGCTTCACTTGGTGAACGACATCATCCTCCACCTGGACATAGCCGAGGAGGCTCGACCTCTCTCCGCGACTGAGTTCCAGCTCCGAAAAGCACTCAAGTTCAAGGTGCTCAGCCTGGCGGCAATCGAGCGTGCGCGGAGACGGCAAGCCTCTCACTTGACTTGGCTTCGGGAAGGAGACGCAAACACGCATTTTTTCCACGTCAAGATGAATTCCCGGTGGCGAAAGAACTTCATCCACGCCATTGCTTCGGATGACGGCATAGCCACTTCCCATGAGGAAAAAGAGGCTCTGATCTTCGACCACTTTTCCAGCGTCCTGGGCACCTCTGAGCAGCGATCCAGGACCCTAAATTGGGCCTCGCTCGACCTCCCTACCATCCCTGCCGGCGACCTTGACAACCCCTTCATCGCTAGGGAAATTTGGGAGGCCATCAAAGACTCGCCTGCGGAGAAGGCACCGGGGCCGGACGGCTTCAATGGCATCTTCTATCGCCGGTGTTGGAGCATCATCAAGCCCGAGATTGTGGAGTTCTTCCAGCACGCTTTTCGCCTTGCCGGGGGCGATTTTGGTGCGCTCAACAAAGCTTTCATCTGCCTGCTGCCGAAGAAGGAGGCAGCGGCTCGCATCACGGACTACCGGCCGATAAGCCTGATCCACTCCATTGCCAAGCTCTTCGCCAAGGTGCTTGCAAGGCACCTAACACTGGTGATCAACAGCCTTATCTCGCCGTCCCAGAGCGCTTTCCTCAAGACGCGCAGCTTGCATGATAACTACCTGCTCGTTAGAAACACCGCGAGAGCCCTGCATCGCAAAAAGAAGCCGTCACTGATGATCAAGATTGACTTTGCCAGAGCCTTCGACTCAGTTTCCTGGACCTATCTCCTCGATTTGCTGCAGCAGCTGGGTTTCTCGACGCGGTGGCGAGATTGGATCGCGATGCTACTGTCCTCGGCGTCCTCTATGGTGTTGCTGAACGGCTCGCTTGGGAGGGGCATCCCGCACCGCCGCGGCCTTCGACAGGGAGATCCCCTCTCCCCTCTTCTCTTCATCCTGGCGATCGACCCTCTGCAGAGAATCATGCAGCTTGCCACCGAGCTGGGTATTTTATCGCCCCTCCCGGTCCGTGAGGCCAAGCTCCGGATGAGTCTGTACGCCGACGACGCTGTTATGTTCATCAAGCCCGACGTGGGCGAGTTGGACTCCGCCCTGCGCATCCTGCATGAGTTTGGCTCAGCCACAGGACTGAAAATCAACATGGCCAAATGCTCGATCACGCCCATCCGCTGCCAAGCCATCGACCTCGACGCAACCCTAGCGCCTTTCGCCAGCGAGCGGGTCTCGTTCCCCATCAAGTACCTCGGCATGCCGCTTTGCCTAGGTAGGCTTCGTTACGTGCATCTGCAGCACGTCCATGACAGAGCCCGTGCCCACCTCGCTTCCTGGAAAGGGCGCTGGGTAAACGCCGGCAGCAGATGGGCCCTGGTATCCTCTGTCCTCAGCGCCCTGCCCATCTTTGCAATGACAGCCCTAAAGCTCCCACCAAAGTTCCTGGAGGATTTCGACAGGATTAGGCACAACTTTCTCTGGGACATTGAAGAAGATCAGGCAGCTGGTGGGAAGTGCAAGATCAACTAGAAAAAAGTGTGTTCGCCGACCGAGTTTGGAGGCCTAGGCCTCCCAAACCTTACCCTCTTTGGCCGTGCGCTTCATCTCCGGTGGCTCTGGTATGAGTGGTGCTCGCCGCTGAGGCCCTGGGTAGGAACTCCTACGCCGTGCGACGATCGGGATAGACAGGTTTTCCACTCGATCACTCGAGTCACCCTGGGCAATGGGATGCGCGCTCTTTTCTGGCGATCTTCCTGGATTGGGGGCGCCCCCCCTCAGTACCCAGTTCCCCAGGTTGTTTGCGCAATCAAGGCACAAAAACAAGATGGTTTGCCAGGCTCTGATGGGAGATAGCTGGGTGCGTGACCTAGGTCGCGCCCTGCCAACCCACCTGCTTCACGATTTCCTTGGCCTCTGGCGTTTGATGCGCGGCACATCGCTGCGAGACAACGTCCAAGACTCCATATCTTGGATAGTCTCGGACAAAGGTTGTTACTCGGCGTCCTCAGCTTACCGGATGTACTTCGAGGGTCAGACTAGATCAATGGCCCCTGCTATGATCTGGGAGCCTTGGGCTCCGCCCAAAATCAAGCACTTCGGGTGGCTGCTTCTGCATAACCGCCTTTGGTGTGCCGATCGACTTCAGCGGAGGCAATGGCCTAATGAGTACTTCTGTCAGCTGTGCATGAGAAACCTCGAGACGGCCGAGCACCTCTTCTTCGACTGCCCTTTCTCCAAGCAAATTTGGGATGGTGTGGCAGCTTGGCCTCGATGCCAACCCCTGGCGCACGACACCTGGGCTGGGCTCTCGGAGCCGCATGTTGTTTGGAGCAAGATCGTCGAGGCCTCCCCCCGCCTCTTAAACAAGGAATCAAATCCTTGTTCATGCTTGTCTGCTGGGGTATCTGGTCAGAGCGCAATGATAGGATTTTCTGAGGTAAAAGCTCTCCAAGGTCTCGGATTGTGTCTTCGCTCCATGACACAGCAAGGGAATGGGCTTTCGTCAATGCAAAGGCCCTAAGAAAGCTCATGTTCGAACCACCTTGAGAAGATCGTCGCCCACTCTCTAAGCTTGTTCTCTTATTTCTCTTTGCAGTTTTCTTGTTTTTCTGCTTGACACGCCTTGCACTTGCATGTCCGGGTCGTCATCTGTAAAGTTTTCCCCCTGCTAATCAATGAAATGCCAGTAATTGCTGGGTCTTTAAAAAAAAACAGGGAGTGACGTACACGTAGCACACTTGCTACTTCACCCACAAGTGTCCCTTATCCTTACTACCGGGTCCAAAACCCCATCACAATCCTTGAGTATGTTGCCAGGTCTAATTAAGGTCTCCAAGCCCTGTACCGCCCTTCACCGTGACACCAAACATCCGCCTAAATAGTAATGTAGTGGGGCCGCACTACTAGTCACATTACCCTCCCAAGACTTATAGTACAATCAACTTAGCAATGGTTGTGGAGACTATCCACTCTGATGTGAAACTGTGACATAGAAAACTCATGGTTTTTTTTTACCTCGTGACCATATATAGTATGGCCAACCATGGACCTCTGATGCTATCTGTCACATACCAGGTCTTTTGCTTAACATTGTCCGTACAACACATGAATACCGATATACAACACATGAATACTGGCCGGCATTTGTTATTAATCCTAGATTCATAATCTCAATAAATGGAGCCTCGAGCACAACACTCATTCCTAGTTCCACTGACCACTCATAGTCAATTAATAGTTATAGAAACTTGCAGTTCATATCAGTGCAAGTAACATCATAGTATAGATAGACTGCAATAGCTTCATAGAAGTAATTGAAGGAGATGAGCAAGAATAAACTTGCGGGAGGTTAGGTTATGCAGTTTGAGGCTTTGCCTAGAATAGATCCTCAAATTCGAGTTGCTTCATTTTTCGGTAAAGATAATTGTTTAAAGAATTGACAATATGCTATTACGCATAGGTATGATATGCCATTGATTTGTTCAGCAATTATTTCCCAAATAACTATGCTTAAAAGTTTAAAATGCATTTCTTTAATTATTGTCTTTAATTGATATTTGATTTACTTAGAACTGTTTTGTGATGACAATTAATTTTTATAATTTTTTCCCTAGTTTTGGAATATGTTCATCCGCCATAGGGTAAACCACCGCCTCTCAGGTCTCCCCGACGGGTTCTACCAATCCAAATTTTTAACTATGATTTAATCATATATTATTATCATATTTATATTAAATAATTATACTTAGAATAACTCTTCCAAAATTTTACATTTCTTAATTATTTTCTAGTATTTTCTAGAGGTTCTAGAGTATTATAACCTAGTTTACATTTTTTTAACTCTATGAATTAAATTGCTAAAGTTTTAAGGTTGGTAACCTAATTGGTTGCCTCAAATGGCCCATTGGACCAGGCCATATATCCTGGTTTGGCCCAACGCGATCTGGTTAGGTCATCTGATTGGCCCAGGCTGATCCTCACGCACACACTCTCCTCTCTCACGTGCTCTTGCGATCCCGTTCTCAATTTAATAAAAAATGCATTAGGATTAAGAATCAGGTTGAACAATCAACTACTTTGTAAGATTATTTCATCTCTAAAGAAATTCTTGCTAATGAAAATCTAGTTTATGGAGCTGAAACCAGGGGAGGCTAAGCCATGCAGGATCCTAGTTATCCTGAAGAGAACTCACGTCAAGAGGAACATAATGCTCTCAAGCAAAAGAAATCTTCTGCTGGAAATCCCCTATTGAGAATGAAGACAATGGGAACTCTTAAGAAGAATAAAATGAAATGTCTATCTCTAACCTTGAAACTCAAGATGAAAATAATGAATATGAAGAATCATCTCAAAATTATGAAGATCATCAAGATTGTCATAATGAGGAAGAACTTGAACTTCCTCTTGAAAAGGAGGATCTTCCTACTCAACAAAAGAAGGGTAAGAAGAATAACCATAACAAAAGAAAGGTAAAGAAAAAGATCCTTACGTAGAAAATCCCATACTTATCTACAAGAAACGCTTAAAACTCAGGATAATGAAAGATTTGCAAAGTTTATATACTTTCTTAAAACTCTTTACTTGCAAATTCCTTTTATTGATGTAATTCCTAATTATTCTAAATATATAAATAAGATTGTTACTAATATAGGAATATAATTTAAAAGGAAATGCCTAAAAGCATGGAGTCCTACTACTATGCTTGCTTATTATTCTTCTAAAGAACGATTCCATAAAAGCGTGGAGATCGACATACCCTTGCATCAACCTCGTGGCATTATTGGTAGTTCCTACTTCCTATGTGGACCGTAGGAGGTTGAGCGAGCAAATTTTCTACGTTGACCATATATCAATCCTTAATGATTTGAACAAATATATTTTATTTTGGTATCGACACGCTATCCTTATCTTCAGCCGTTACTATGCGTATACGCAAGCAACAAATTATATGAATTTACGTCGTATAAATTTTGTCTTTGCAAAATTAATTGCATTATTTCTCATCTTGCTAACCTTATCATTTAAATGATCATATTGAGTTTCCAATTATTCTCCTCAAACAAATGTGGGATCTAAACCATGGTATTGCACCAAAAATTTACAATCTAGGCCCTTAACGTCAAACAAGCCTAGAAATCCCCCAAGGGCAATCCTGTCATCTACCCCTCGCCCACGGAGTGAGCCTCTCCTTCCACAACGGCAGCAATACCGTGAGCCACCCGTCGGGCCCACCTGTCAACGTCGTCGTCCCCCCGTCCCCACCACCGTAAACGCCTCGACCCACGACGCCACGTACTCACGGAGCCCACACATCCACCACGTCATCCACCTGTTCTCTCCTCTATAAAACCTCGCGAGCAAGCCAACAATTCAGTCCCCCCTTTTCCTCCTCTTCATCCAAGGAAACTGCTCCGCTCGCCGGACATGGCCTCCTCCGGTGAACCGCCGCTGCGCCGGCAGTAGCACGACGGTACACACTTCCGCTCGTTCTGTCGACAACTAGTAACCGCGCCCCGTTCTTGTACTGGCAAGTGAGTCCGAAAAGGTAGTTGGGTGAGGTGGGTAGCAGGGGTGCGTCGCGGCAGGCGTTGCGACCGATGCCGTTGCCGTTCCAGCTGAGGAACCACCACGGTCACGCCGTGATGGAGCACAGGCCGCCGCAGCCGCCGGCCGCGAGGGTGTCCATGTTCCGGAGGCTGCTGGTGCGGGTGTCCTCGGCGGAGCGGGTGCAGGCCGGGGACGGCAAGGAGAGGGACAAGGACGAGAAGCCGCCGGAGACAGAGGTGGGATCGGCGGGGCTGGACCGCATGGTTCTAAGCTTCATGGAGGACGCGGCCGCCGTGGAGCCACGACCCCAGCGCGGGCGCTGCAACTGCTTCAACGGGAGCGGCAACGACGACGGCAGCGACGAGGGGGAGTTCGACTTCCTCCCCTCCGGCCACTCCGCCCCCTCCGCGACCGCGAAGGCCGCCACCGGAGACGCCTTGGTGGCTCTGAAGGTACAATCTTCTCCGGACTCGCGATCCGCGCCGCTTCCGGGATCGATTAATTGCTCGTCGGAGTGATAGAATTCGTTTTTTTATTTCGGTCACAGGGTTTGGTGCAGAGCGCGAGCGTGGCGGAGCGGAACCTCCTCGCCGACGCGTCCAGGATCGCCGAGAGGTGCCGCAAGGTCGGCGGTAAGAAGAAATCCGACGTTCGTCGCGCCGTCGCCGCCGGCCTCAGAGTCCTCGGCCACGACGCTGGCGTCTGCAAGTCGCGCTGGGACAAGACCCCCTCCTTCCCGGCAGGTATAAAACAAACCACCATCACCTAACGGCTAACGCAGTCGGACTCACCGGCACACACCGCTTAAGATCATCGCCGCTGACGCTCCACCGTGTCCGTACGTATGCAGGGGAGCACGAGTACATCGACGCGGTGTTCGGGGAGGCGTCGACGGCGAGGCTGATCGTGGAGGTGGACTTTCGGTCGGAGTTCGAGGTGGCGCGGTCGACCAAGGCGTACCGTGCGGTGCTGCAGGTGCTGCCGTCGCTCTTCGTCGGGACGCCGGACCGGCTCGGGCAGATCGTCGCCATAGTCGCCGAGGCCGCTCGGCAGAGCCTCAAGAAGAAGGGCCTCCACTTCCCGCCCTGGCGCAAGGCCGAGTACATGCGTGCCAAGTGGCTCTCCCCGCACGTCCGCTGCTCCGACGACAGCAAGCCGCCGTCCCCGACGCCAGTGTCCGCCGCGAGCTTCACCGGCGAGTTCGAGCTGAGGTTCGATAGTAAGACAAAGGTGCGCGAATCTGCCTCCGCCCGCGACAAGGACGGTAGCATCGTGGATCAGAAGATCACGGTGGTTGTTTCGCCGTTGCCGTGCCCGGTGGGGCCGGAGGCGAGGAAGAAGAGGCCCATCACCGGGCTCGCCTCTGTGCTCTGAGACACACCGGGAGTAACTTACGTGGTAACATCACATTTTTTAAGATAGAATGGTGACATGACAGGTCATTAATTGAAGAGAGAGGAGCTTATGGTAACTAGCTATGTTACTATAACATCACACACCACAAAGCAAAATGAGTCTATAACCTAATAAATGACACCTTGCATGACACCACACATAAGTTACTATCCACTATGAAGATAGTAACATATACTAATAACATGTGCATGACACTACTCTAAGTTACTCCCCACTATGACCAACCTAAGCGCGGCAGTTCAATAGTACCACTCCAACTCCGATCGATTACTAGCCTAGCACCAGAGCGCTCTCACTCTCCAATTTTCTCTCTGTTTTTCCTCTTCGTATCTTGATCCGTCCAGGGTCTAGCTCCGTTTGTCTGGTTTTTTGGACAGGAAAAAACCTCCAATTTTCAGTTCCCTAGCAAAATTTCGGTTTCCACAATCGGGGAGAGCTAGGAATAATCCAGCAATTTTTTTGTATGTATTCCTCGCCCCCCTTTTGTTGAGAAGATAAGTAGTAGTACTATGATGATGTTATTGCGCCTAAATTGAGCTGATGGAGTAAACTCTGATTTATTTGTAGTACTAGTACCAACCATTCTTATACTACTGTTGTAAGCTCTCGAAAATTCCATGTGTCTGATGAGAGCAAGTATAATAGAGGTGACTCAGCTGGTCATAGGAGATAAAATATTATACTTTTGCTTAGGTGGAGGAGTGAGAATAGAAGAGAGAAGATGAATGGGCTCTTAGAGCAAGTACAATAAGTCCTAGTCAGCTGGCTATAAGGAGTAAAATAATATATTTGTGCTTAGTTTGAGGAGAGAGAAAAGGAGAGAGAAAGAGAGTAGGCTCTCATGCAAGAGCCAGCTCTAGCACATGCTCCTAGGCACTTTGTGAGAGTGAATGGTGGGCCATGTGGTAATAAAGTAGTATATTTTTATAGCCAACTATTGTATGTGTTGGCTATATATTGGCTATAGATAACATGGCAAACCCACTATAGCCAGCTGTCGGCTATACTATTGTTCTTGCTCTTATGCAAGAGCCAGCTTTAGCACATGCTCTTAGACATTTTATGAGAGTGAAAGGTAGACCATATATTGATAAAGTAGTATAATCTTATAGTCTACTATTGTACATGCTAGCTATATATTGATTATATATGACATGGTAAACTATTATAGCCGGCTGCTGGCTACACTATTGTTCTTGTTCTGAGATGGGAGTTTTTGAAACTTTATTTGAGGAGGTAGTACACGAAAATTATTGTACTACGGTTGCAATCATGCATGCCAATCATCTCGACGCAACGTTCTTATTTGACTTTTAACTTTGGCCCATTCGACTCTTTATGCTGGGACTTTATCACTAAAATTCCTGCAAAATTTCAAACCTCTGGAAAGGCTCTTCAAACCTCCGCTGCAATTTTTTTTTACCGAAGTCACAAACTAAGCATAGCCTTAGGGCCCAGTGTCATTGACGCACGACAGACAGTAAGGGCATGTTTGGTTTCCAGCCACAATTTGCCAAGCCAAAGTGTGGCTAATCATAAAAGTGTGGCAGCCATAAAAAGTGTGGCTAAAAAATTTGAAGCCAAACTTTGGCAAGAATTGGCAAAGACAATAACTCTATGATAAATGGGTCATACGAGAAATAAAATATTGCACGCCAAAATGTGGCAAGAACCAAACACCTACCAATAAAACTGTGACGGCCAAAATTTAGCTTGGCAAAGTGCGGCTGTGAACCAAAGAGGCCCTAAATATTTTCACGGCGGCGACAATGGCTGCCATGAAGCAGGTCTGCGCATGCACTGCGGTGCACTCGTGCCATCTCGAAAGCCGCGCGAGAGTGCGTTGGGTTGGGTGGTTTTCCAAGCGCAGTAAAAACCTCGTCGGGGCGCACCGAGGTAAAATCTGTGACCTTCCGAGGAACTATTTTGACCGGGATGAGCAGACAATTCGCAAGTCCAAGGGTAAAGTTAACGCGAGAAACGGTAAAAAAGAAAAGGTTCTTCGTTTTCTGGCCGCCTCGGCCATGGCATCTGTACATCGTGCTTGCCTCCGTGTGTGCACGGCCGGCGTAGGCTTCGGGGCAAACCTTGGAAGCCATGATCAAGCTTTACGTTTCATCACAAACCGCGCGCTCTGGCCTCTGGCGGTGCGGGAGAGAAGACAAGTATATATCCGGCCAACCCGATGCTGAGGCGATAAGGGCATCTCTAACGGGTCAACATATTCCACCGACGCAAACGGTCTATCTTGGTCTGTTTGCATCGAGGTTTGGATAGAAAATGGGCTGTGGTTCGGTCCACCCAGCAAGCGCGCGCAGTGCATCCTATCCGTACTGTTTTTTTTAATTGTTTCAAATTTAAATGCGAATGAAAATAGATGCGAATTGAAATAAACTTACATTGATTTAAACGAAATTTACAATGCGAAATTTAAAAAAAAACTAAAAAACTACGCCGCCAGCAGCTGTGTCGCCGCCAGCTACTCGTCGTTGTCGGAGATGAGGTCGAGGATGACCTCCTGCTGGGGCTGCGGCGGCGGGTTGATAACCACCCCTTGCGGGTGGTCATGGCGACGTTGGCGGCGCGAAACGCCAGGCGGCGGTGGCACCTCCTGCCCCTCGTAATCCGCCACCGGCCGCGTGATACGTCTCAAACGTATCTATAATTTTTGATGCTCCATGCTTGTTTTTACACCATTTGCCTATTGTTTCGTTACACTTAGTGGCACTTTTATGCATTTTCCGGAACTAACCTATTAACAAGTGCCACAGTGCCAGTTCCCTGTTTTCTGCTGCTTTTGTGTTTCAGAAGTGATACACAGGAAATATTCTCGGAATTGGACGAAACCAAAGCCAGAAGTCTTATTTTACCCGGAAGCTTCCAAAGATCCGAAGAGGAGTAGGAGGTAGGCCATAGGGGCCCCACACACACAGGTGGCGCGGCCAGGCCCCTGGCCGCGCCAGCCATGTGTGAGGAGGCCCTGGCCCTCCTCTGACATCGCCCCTTCGCCTATAAGAAGCCTCGAGACGGAAAACCCTAGGGGATTCGGCAATTTTCCAGAAACAGTTCCGCAGCTCCGCCGCCATCGCCGACGAATTTCGGGGGACAGAAGTCTCTGTTCCGGCACCCTGCCGGGACGTGGAAGTGCCCCCGGAGCCATCTCCATCGGTCTCCATCGCCGTCTCCGCCGTCTCCATCGACCTCACCGCCATCTCCATCAACCTTGCTGTCTCCTATGATGAGGAGGGAGTAGTTCATCCCTGGGGCTGAGGGCTCTACCGGTAGCTATGTGGTTCACCTCTCTCTCCCATGATGTGATCTTTATGTGATCGTGAGCTTTGTATCATGTTGAACAAGTACATGTTATTATTCAGATATTTTGTGTACTCTAGCAATGTTATTAAAGTAATCTATTCCTCCTGCTATGGTGTAACGGTGACAGTGCGTGCATCATGGTGGTACTTGGTTTAGGCTATGATTGTGATCTCTTGTGGATTATGAGAATAATTATTGCTATGATAGTTTGAGTGATCTATTCCTCCTTTCATGGTGTAATGTTGACAGTGTGTGCACCGTGTTAGTACTTGGTCTAAGTTGCAATGATTTCTATCTTGAGTTGTGATCTGATTTGGATATCTCTATGAGTGGTGTTTGTCAAGTACTTGATGAACTTTAAGGGGTGCTTCTGTAGCCACTACACAATGATTAGTGTTATTCAATAGGAGAGTAATTCAGAGTGCCTTAGCAAAGAGAAGTTATTTGTTCAGTCATGTTATATTGTTGGGAGTGTGTCCACTAGTGAAAGTATGATCCCTAGGCCTTGTTTCTAAGCTTTGCACACCGTTTACTTGCTATTTTGTTACTTGTTTGCTCGCAGCGATATTTATTTCACATCACGTTTGCTACTTATAATCATCTATACCACTTGTATTTCACTATCTCTTCGCCGAACTAGTGCACTGATACGTCCAATTTGCATCACTATTTTGTATCATAATTTACTGTTATTCATCGATATATTTCACATTTAGATATGATACTCATGTTATTTCCTTTGTTTTCACATGTTTGATGATCATCGGAGGAGCTGCTGCCGGAGTCAGGAATCTGCTGGAAAAAGGACCATCAGAAGACCATATTTTGAAGATCAGGAAAATTCCAGAAAAATACCCAGAAATTATAATTTCCCAGAAGACTCACGAAGCCAGAAGGAGGAGACGAGAGGGGCCAGGAGGCGCCCTCACACGTGGGCGGCGCGGCCAGCCCCCTGGCCGCGCGGGGCCCACGTGAGGTCGCCCTGGCCCACCTCTGCCATCGCCCCTTCGCGTACATCATCGTCCCCAAAAACCTAAGTCAAGAGGGGGGTTCAGAGTTAGACACAGCCGCCTCTGCGGGGCGGAGAACACCAGAGAGAAAAAGCTCTCCGGCAGAGAGAAATCTGCCGGGGAAATTCCTTCCCGGAGAGGGGAGATCGTCGCCATCGTCATCATCATCGCACCGGACTTCATCGGGATCATCATCATCATCATCTCCATCACCAGCACCTTCATCTCCACCATTACCTCGCCATCCCGCTATAACATCTTGAGTTGGATCTTGTTATATTCATAGGGGAAACTTTCCCGGTGTTGATTACCCTTGTAGTTGATGCTATTGAGTGGAACCGTTGAATTAAGGTTTATGTCCAGATTGTTATTTATCATTATTTCACCTCTGATCATGATCCATATGATGTCTTGTGAGTAGTTCGTTTAGTTCTTGAGGACATGGGAGAAGTCCAGATGTTAGTAGTGAATTATTGTTGAGAAATATTTAATGGTTTGATATTGTTGTGGTGCTATTTCACTAGTGGTGTCATGTGAACGTCGACTACATGATACTTCACCATTTATGGGCCTAGTGAGATGCATTGTGTATTTGGTCACCGACTGTGGGGTTGCCGGAGTGACAGAAACCTAAACCTCCGTTGGGAAACCATTGCACCAGGGAGCGTAGGATCCTAGAGTTTAAGGCTGTGGTTAGATTTATCTTAATTACTTACTTGTATTTGCGGATGCTTGCAAGGGGTATAATCACAAATGTGTATTTATCCTAGTAAGGGTAGTGCGCTAGCACAGGTTCACCCCCATAACACTTACCAAATCAATAAATACTATTGGCTCTATGAAGCGAAAGCTCTTGACAGAAACCTCCCGTGTGTCCTCGAGAACGTTTGGTTATTATAAGAATACAACCGGCTTGTCCTTTGCTGAATAAAGGATTGGGCCACTTGCTGCAATTGTTACTACAGTCTTTTATTTACTCGCACTTTATTTACTCGTATTACCCAATACTCCTGAAAACCTGTTTACTAGTATTTACAGTGATTCCTTGATCAAAACTGCTCATCAACACCTTCTGCTCCTCGTTGGGTTCGACACTCTTATTTATCGAAAGTACTACGATACACCCCCTATACTTGTGGGTCATCAAGACTATTTTCTGGCGCCGTTGCCGGGGAGTGTAGCGCTATTGAAGAGTGGAATTGGAAAAGGTAACCGTCACTGTGAGTATTGTTTTATTTTGTCTTTTATTTTTATTCTGCTATGGAGAATTCTCCATTTGGTTTCCTATTTGGAAACACATCTACTGCTACTGCTGCTGCTGCACATGCGGAGGAACCACCACCGCCACCGCCTGCTGAAATTGATCCTTTTAAAATACCTATGAAAATTGTTGGGCGTATTATGGATAACTGCTATTCAGGAGATGGAACTGTCCATCCGGGTGATCACTTATTGTTTATACATGAATTATGCGAGTTGTTCAGGTGTGCAGGTATTTCACCAAGCCAGGTCAAGAAGAAATTATTCTCTATATCATTGAAAGGCAGAGCTGAAGAGTGGTATCGACTACTCCAAGATGGTCCATCTATGGCATGGGAGGATATTGTGCCTCTCTTTTATTCCAAGTTTTATCCTCCAAGTGAAATTCATAAAGACCGCAACAAGATATATAATTTTTGGCCTCATGATGGAGAGAGTATTGCCCAAGCGTGGGGGAGATTGAAGTTACTAATGCTCAAATGCCCCATTCATGAGCTCCCCAATAATATTGTTATTGATAATTTTTATGCGCGGCTTACTCTTCCTGATAAGGATTATTTGGATGCTTCTTGTTTTGGATCATTTACTCATATGAAAGAGGATGCCAAGTGGAAACTTCTTGATCGTATAAAAGAGAATGCTGAAGGTTGGGAAAACGACAAAGGTAGGAAAACAGGTATAAACTATGATTATGAATGCATTAAATCTTTTATGGGAACCGATGACTTTCATAGTGTTAGCGCTGCTTATGGTCTTGATTCCCAAATGCTTGCTAACTGTCTTAAGGCTTTTGCCTCTTATATTGGTGTTCCAAAGAAAGATTGGAACAAATATCATGCGCCTTACAAAGATTCTATTAGTTATATACCTGCTGCAGCTACAGAAGTTTGCACGGTTGATAGCATCATTCCTGAACCTTATATTGAGAAGACACCTTTCCCTGCTAAGGTAAAAAAGTATTCTACTTTGGTAAGTGTGTCTAATAAAAGTACTAAGAAAGCTGCAGAGCCTGATGAGCAAATTACTATTAAATCTCCTGTTGCTATATTGAAAGATCTTGTTACTAAAGATGTAGGAGATGAATATATTCTTTTTTGTGAAGATGCTTCTAACATTCTCTCGCATCTTAAAAAGCATAGGAAAGCAAGTGTTCCTGTTATTTCTGTCAGGATTGGAGATCATTGCTATTATGGTTTATGTGATATTGGTGCTAGTGCAAGTGCTATTCCCTTAGAGCTTTATAAAGAAATTATGCACGAGATTGGCGCTTGTGAACTTGAAGATATTGATGTGGTTGTTCAGCTTGCTAACAGAGAGACCGTTTGGCCTCTTGGTATTGTTCGAGATGTGGAAGTTCTATGCGGTAGGACTAAGTACCCTACTGATTTTCTAGTACTTGGTAAGGAGGCTAGTAAAACTTGTCCTATTATTTTTGGTAGACCCTTTTTGAACACTTGTGGCGCCATAATAGATTGTAAGAAAGAGAAATTTTTTACTAAGTTTAATGGAGAGTCTTATGAGTTTAATTTTTCCAAGTTTGCTAAGACTTCTTATGAAAATGACACGCCTAATGAAAATTTTCGAGTTGAGCAGCTTGCTTCTATTGCTCTTGCCCCTAATAATGCCTTGCAGCAATTCATGGAAGATCACGAAAGTGATATGTTTAGCAAGGAAAGAGAAGAGATTGACGATATTCTTCTTCGTCAACCACCATTACTCAAGCATAATCTACCTGTGGAGGATCTGGGCACCACTTTGCCGCCTAGAGAAGATCCTGTGTTTGAATTAAAACCTTTACCTGATGACCTCAAATATGCTTATATTGATGATAAGAAAATATATCCTGTTATTATTAGTTCTAAACTTTCAGGAAAGGAAGAAGAAAGATTATTGGAGATATTGAGGAAACACCGAGGAGCTATGGGATATACTCTTGATGATTTAAAAGGGATTTCTCCTACTCTATGTCAGCATGCCATTAATATGGAGAAAGACGCAAAGCCAGTTGTAGAGCATCAACGTCGCCTAATTCCTAAGATGAAGGATGTGGTAAGAAACGAGGTATTAAAACTCCTTGATGCTGGTATTATTTATCCTATTGCTGATAGTAGATGGGTTAGTCCTGTTCATTGTGTTCCTAAGAAAGGAGGTATGACTGTTGTACCTAATGAGAATAACGAGCTTATTCCTCAAAGGGTAGTTGTTGGTTATAGAATGTGCATTGATTATAGGAAGGTAAACAAAGTTACTAAGAAAGATCATTACCCTTTACCGTTTATAGATCAAATGCTAGAAAGGTTGTCTAAGAAGACTCATTTTTGTTTCCTTGATGGTTATTCTGGTTTCTCTCAAATTGCTGTTAAGAAGGATGATCAAGAGAAAACCACTTTTACTTGTCCTTATGGAACTTATGCTTATAGGCGTATGCCTTTTGGTTTATGCAATGCTCCTGCTACTTTTCAAAGATGTATGTCTGCTATTTTTCATGGTTTTTGTGAAGAAATTGTGGAGGTCTTCATGGACGATTTCTCCGTCTATGGAACTTCCTTTGATAATTGTTTGCACAACCTTGATAAAGTTTTGCAGAGGTGCGAAGAAACTAACCTTGTTCTTAATTGGGAGAAATGCCACTTTATGGTGAATGAAGGAATTGTCCTTGGACATAAAATCTCTGAAAGAGGTATTGAAGTTGACAGAGCAAAAGTGGAGGCAATTGAGAAAATGCCATGTCCAAGAGATGTTAAAGGTATTCGTAGTATTCTTGGTCATGCTGGTTTCTATAGGAGGTTTATTAAAGATTTCTCTAAGATTTCAAAGCCTCTTACCAATCTTCTTCAAAAGGATGTACCGTTTGTCTTTGATGATGATTGTAAGGAAGCTTTTGAAACTCTTAAGAAGGCTTTAACTACTGCTCCTATTGTTCAACCACCTGATTGGAATTTACCTTTTGAAATTATGTGTGATGCTAGTGATTTTGCTGTTGGTGCTGTTCTTGGACAGCGCATAGATAATAAGTTGAATGTTATTCATTATGCTAGTAAGACTCTTGATGCTGCTCAGAAGAATTATGCTACTACTGAGAAAGAGTTTCTTGCTGTTGTTTTTGCTTGTGATAAGTTTAGATCTTATATTGTTGATTCTAAAGTCACTATTCATACTGATCACGCTGCTATTAGATATCTTATGACTAAGAAGGATGCTAAGCCTAGGCTTATTAGATGGGTGTTGCTTTTACAAGAGTTTGATTTGCATATCGTAGATAGGAAAGGTGCTGAAAATCCTGTGGCTGACAACTTGTCTAGATTGGAAAATATTTCTTTTGATCCTATTCCTATTAATGATAGTTTTCCGAATGAACAGTTAGCTGCAATTAATGTAACTTCACGAGACCTTCCTTGGTATGCTGATTATGCTAACTTTATTGTTTCCAAGTATTTGCCTCCAACCTTTACAGCTCAGCAAAGAAGGAAATTCTTCTATGATTTGAGGCATTATTTTTGGGATGACCCACATTTATATAAAGAAGGAGTTGATGGTATTATGAGAAGATGCGTACCGGAATATGAGCAACAAGAGATATTAAGGAAATGCCATAGCAGTGCTTACGGAGGGCATCATGCTGGAGATAGAACCGCACAGAAAGTTCTGCAATCAGGTTTTTATTGGCCAACCCTCTTTAAGGATGCCAGAAGGTACGTTTTATCTTGCGATGAATGTCAAAGAGTTGGTAATATTTCTAGACGCAATGAAATGCCTATGAATTACACTCTAGTTATTGAACCGTTTGATTGTTGGGGATTTGACTTTATGGGTCCTTTTCCTCCTTCAAAAGGCTATACCCATATACTTGTTGCTGTTGATTATGTTACTAAATGGGTAGAAGCCATACCTACAAAGAGTGCCGACGGTGAGACGTCGTTAAAAATGCTTAAGGATGTTATTTTTCCTAGGTTCGGAGTGCCTAGATACCTTATGACTGACGGAGGTTCTCATTTTATTCATGGTAGTTTTAGAAAGACTCTTGCTAAGTATGATGTCAATCATAGAATTGCTTCTGCTTATCATCCCCAAACTAGTGGGCAGGTAGAGCTTTCAAATAGAGAGATTAAGTCTATTTTGCAGAAGACTGTTAGTAGATCTAGGAAAAACTGGGCTAGTAAGTTAAATGACGCTTTATGGGCTTATAGAACTGCTTATAAGAATCCCATGGGTATGTCTCCTTATAAGATGGTTTATGGAAAAGCATGTCACTTGCCCTTAGAATTAGAACACAAAGCTTTTTGGGCAGTGAGAGAGCTTAATAAAGATTTTAAACTAGCCGGTAAGAAGAGGTTGTTAGATTTGAGTTCTCTAGATGAGTGGAGAAATGAAGCGTATGAGAATGCCAGACTTTTCAAAGAGAAAGTCAAGCAATGGCATGATAAGAGAATTCTTAAGAGAGAGTTTCATGTTGGTGAGAAAGTTCTATTGTATAGGTCTCGTCTCAGATTTTTTGCAGGTAAATTACTTTCTAAATGGGAAGGACCATATGTTATTGTGGAAGTGTATCGCTCAGGTGCTATTAAGATTGCTTCATTGAAAGATGATTCTACCCAAGTGGTGAATGGGCAAAGACTCAAACATTATATTTCTGGAGATTCTTATAATGAAGATGTTGATGTTATTGAAACAGTTTCTCCGGAAGATTACATCCAAGAAAAACTGCAGGAACCTGCAGAGTTCGCTTTCGAATAGGTAACAGTTCTAGTCAGAAAAGTTTTGCGAAAAGTTCTTCTTTTAATATTTTTGCTGTTTTTTATAAATATGAAAAATCACGAGACGAAAACGAGGAGAAAAAGAAGTCCGTGTGGGTCTCACACAGGGGTGGCGCGGGCCCACCCCTGGCCGTGCCACCACCGTGTGAGAACGCCTCGGAACTCTTTTCCGTCCCGGTTTCCTCCTGTGATTTCGTTTCGATGTATAATTTTCACCTATTTAACCCCCCGGAGTCCCCGAGGTCTGTATATCGTTTTCTCGTCATGTTTTGTTTCGAGCTGTTTCTGTTAGGAGTTGATCTCAAGTTTGGGGAAGTCATGGCCTCTTCAAGCGGGGACAAGGAGAAGACACCTCCGGAAGATGGCATCGAAGACTTCCGGCTGAAAGAGGAGGTTGAAAGTGAAGATGAGGAGAAAGATCAAGGTCCAAGGCCAAGCACTGTGATTGCCAGCATAGGGGTGGTGACAGATCATGACAGGTTCAAGAAAAGCGCTCGCATAAGGACCGGAGGAGGTGTGCCCCATCACACCTTAGCTCCACGGACATCTCCGCCAAGCCAAAATCCCTTTCATACTCTAATTCATGAACATCAGTTTCGAAAGGTGCCCAAATCACGATTACCCTCTGGCTGGGATATAGATCGTTCTAACAATGCAGGAACAGGAAGCTCCAAGAGTGAAGAAGGATGGGGAAATAATTCCAAGAGCTGGGATTCTCTTGCTGACAGGTTCATGAACCGTATTGAGCACAATTCTGAGATGATTCGCAACCTCGAGTACAAGATTGATGATCTGAAGGATTTGATTGAGAAGTTTATTAGAGATTATCCACCACCGCCAAAGGAGTAATTCGTCATCGGTATAGGCATCCCTTGGCTTGTTCCAAGCTTGGGGGAGTGCCGCGGTATCACATCATTACCTTCTGTTTATTTACTTTTCAAGTAGAGTCTTATCATGAATAGAGAAGTTATCGTATAGAATAGTTTGCAGTTGGAAGTATCCTCCTTAGTTAGTTATCTTTGTATCCCTTGGTGTGAGTTGCGGTAATGAAATATTAATGAGAAGTTTTATCGTTTACTTTTCGCACACTTTATGTTAGTCTGCAATTTCTCTTATGTGACTAGTCTTGTTGATTGGTATTGGTATCATATTGGGAACATGAGTAGATTTAGTTGGTTTTGGCAAACCTAGCTTGGTCAGTAGCAACTTTACCTTGAAGTTTGAGTAGAATAGAATAAAGAAGTGCTTGTAGTTACATCACTTCAGTTTTCCTTATGTTTGGCTTATAAGCATTGTTATTCTTAAATTTAAAATCGTTGTACTTTCAAGGGAGTTTGCATGATTATTCTTATTATATGTATGTTTGTTTGTTTCATGCAACTCTTTTGCTTGCTACCCAACCTTGCTAGCCAAAAACCTGTACTGAGAGGAAATACTTCTCGTGCATCCAATTCCCAAAAGCCAAGTCACTTCCAAAGAGTCCACTATAAATTCCTATGCATGGTATTTGTAAGCCATTCCAAGTAAATTTTCATGTGCTACCTTTCAAAAACTTTCAAACACTTCCCATTTTGTGCCACTGTTTTTAGCTCATGAGGACGTAGTGGATGGGTTTGTTATCTTCCATACTAAATTAAGTACTCTTCGACTAGGCAGCTTCATCTGCTCGTCATTAATTTTGCAAGAGAGCTGGTCAGACCATTATAATCTTAATTCTAAAAAAAAGAAAAAGAAAAAAGGCACTCCTCCAATGGATTGTGAAAGTTGGTCGGCACCCGATGGAATCGGTTAGCCATGGTTTGAGAAAGGAAAAAAGGTGGGGAGGAGTGCAAAGCTATAAAAGAGCACTAAAGTGCCAATTAATCAAACATCTCGGAACCGCTCTCACTTGTTTAGTATGGAAGATATCAAGAACTCCGTTGCTAGTCGTTGACAAAAGCAACCACCTCTCAAAACAATTTTTACCTCTGTTTTGCAAATAAAAAGCTCTAGCACATGTTTAATCCCTGCTTCCCTCTGCGAAGGGCCTATCTTTTACTTTTATGTTGAGTCAACCTATTTCCCTCTATCTCAAGCAAGCATTTGAGTTGTTATGTTTCACTCATCCATATGTTGATCCGTTTAATCATGTTTATTATCTTCCTTGTTTTTGTATAATGCTTTTGTCTGAAGGAATACACCTTTGAAAGCTCTCTTTGAATGCAAAAGTTTACTTTGTTGAGCATATAGTCTTTGCTATATTAGCTCCGTTTTAAAAGGCTCCATTTAAAAGAGACAATAGTTTGTTCTCCATTCCTTGACCATGAACTAAGGTTTGCCATTGCCAATTATAATTTACCTTGTGTATTCTTATATGTGATTCCCCTTTTACCTATTGCAAGTTTACATCTTATAAAGGGAAGTTGCTGTCTATTATGATTTGTGCCTTAGTGAATGTGATGCTTCTTGTTTGTATTTTGATTATCGACACTTCACTCCATAAACCTGTGGTCATGTTTACCGAGTTTAGTTTTCGCTTGGGGACAAGCGAGGTCTAAGCTTGGGGGGGTTGATACGTCCAATTTGCATCACTATTTTGTATCATAATTTACTGTTATTCATCGATATATTTCACATTTAGATATGATACTCATGTTATTTCCTTTGTTTTCACATGTTTGATGATCATCGGAGGAGCTGCTGCCGGAGTCAGGAATCTGCTGGAAAAAGGACCATCAGAAGACCATATTTTGAAGATCAGGAAAATTCCAGAAAAATACCCAGAAATTATAATTTCCCAGAAGACTCACGAAGCCAGAAGGAGGAGACGAGAGGGGCCAGGAGGCGCCCTCACACGTGGGCGGCGCGGCCAGCCCCCTGGCCGCGCGGGGCCCACGTGAGGTCGCCCTGGCCCACCTCTGCCATCGCCCCTTCGCGTACATCATCATCCCCGAAAACCTAAGTCAAGAGGGGGGTTCAGAGTTAGACACAGCCGCCTCTGCGGGGCGGAGAACACCAGAGAGAAAAAGCTCTCCGGCAGAGAGAAATCTGCCGGGGAAATTCCTTCCCGGAGAGGGGAGATCGTCGCCATCGTCATCATCATCGCACCGGACTTCATCGGGATCATCATCATCATCATCTCCATCACCAGCACCTTCATCTCCACCATTACCTCGCCATCCCGCTGTAACATCTTGAGTTGGATCTTGTTATATTCATAGGGGAAACTTTCCCGGTGTTGATTACCCTTGTAGTTGATGCTATTGAGTGGAACCGTTGAATTAAGGTTTATGTCCAGATTGTTATTTATCATTATTTCACCTCTGATCATGATCCATATGATGTCTTGTGAGTAGTTCGTTTAGTTCTTGAGGACATGGGAGAAGTCAAGATGTTAGTAGTGAATTATTGTTGAGAAATATTTAATGGTTTGATATTGTTGTGGTGCTATTTCACTAGTGGTGTCATGTGAACGTCGACTACATGATACTTCACCATTTATGGGCCTAGTGAGATGCATTGTGTATTTGGTCACCGACTGTGGGGTTGCCGGAGTGACAGAAACCTAAACCTCCATTGGGAAACCATTGCACCAGGGAGCGTAGGATCCTAGAGTTTAAGGCTGTGGTTAGATTTATCTTAATTACTTACTTATATTTGCGGATGCTTGCAAGGGGTATAATCACAAATGTGTATTTATCCTAGTAAGGGTAGTGCGCTAGCACAGGTTCACCCCCATAACACTTACCAAATCAATAAATACTATTGGCTCTATGAAGCAAAAGCTCTTGACAGAAACCTCCCGTGTGTCCTCGAGAACGTTTGGTTATTATAAGAATACAACCGGCTTGTCCTTTGCTGAATAAAGGATTGGGCCACTTGCTGCAATTGTTACTATAGTCTTTTATTTACTCGCACTTTATTTACTCTTATTACCCAATACTCCTGAAAACCTGTTTACTAGTATTTACAATGATTCCTTGATCAAAACTGCTCATCAACACCTTCTGCTCCTCGTTGGGTTCGACACTCTTATATATCGAAAGTACTACGATACACCCCCTATACTTGTGGGTCATCATGCACCTATACATCTGACAAGTGTATTGGGTGTGTTGGGGACACAAGAGACTTTCTGTATCGTAATTGCAGGGTTGCTTGAGAGGGATAGCTTTGACCTCTAACCTCCCTGAGTTCGATAAACCTTGGGTGATCCACTTAAGGGAAACTTGCTGCTGTTCTACAAACCTCTGCACTTGGAGGCCCAACAAGTGTCTACAAGAATAGAAGTGCGTAGACATCAAGCTCTTTTCTGGCGCCGTTGCCGGGGAGGTAAGGTAAAAGGTACTCGCATCCTCCTGTGTGAGTGCTCGGAGTTATTTCCTTTAGATTCTACAATTATATCTTTTTGTTTCTTGTTTTTATTTTCACTAGTTAGGCTTAATGGAAAATAAAGAGTTCTTTAGTCTTTTTTCCTGATTTTAGATTTGAAGAGAAAATTGAAAATCCTTTGGAGCTTATTTCACATAGCAATGTTATTAGTACGAATGCTTTGAATACTGTTAATGCTAATGCTATAGAAAAGTCTAAGCTTGGGGAAGCTGGTTTTGTTGAGTATGATATTTTTAGTCCCCCAGCTTTAGTGGAGAAGGTTTGTTCTGATAATATTTTATCTCCCATACGTGATGTTTCTAGTGATGCTTGTGCTCCCCATCCTTTTAAAATACCTACGAAGATTGTTGAACGTGTTAGGGATAACTGCTATTTAGGAGATGGAACTGTCCATCCTGGTGATCATTTGCTCTTTATACATGAATTATGCGAGTTGTTCCAGTGTGCAGGTATTTCAATGAACCAAGTTAAGAAGAAGCTATTCTCTTTGTCACTGAAAGGCAGAGCTGAGGAATGGTATCGGCTGCTTGAAGATGGTCCATCTATTGGCTGGGAGGAAATTGTACCTCTCTTTTATTCTAAATTCTATCCTCCAAGTGAGATTCATAAAGATCGTAATCAGATATATAATTTTTGGCCTCATGAGGGAGAAAGCATTGCCCAAGCGTGGGGAAGATTGAAGTTACTAATGCATAAATGTCCTATTCATGATCTTCCCCGTAATATTGTTATTAATAATTTTTATGCAAGGCTTTCAGGATATTACAAGGATTATCTAGATGCATGCTTGGATGGGTCTTTCACAAGCAAGGATGTAGACACCAAGTGGGGTCTGCTTGAGACAATTCAAAACAATATTGAAGGTTGGGATAGCGACAAAGGTAAAGGATCAGGTATGAATTATGAGTTTGATTGCATTAAGTCTTTCGCTAAAACTGCTAATTTTCAAGAGCTTAGTGCTAAATATGGTCTTGATCCTCAAATTATGGTTGATTGCTTTAAAGCCTTTGCTTCCCATATGAATGTTCCTAAAGGAAATGGGGACGTGTATCATGAACCTTTTAAGGACACTTGCATAGAAAGTGATATTGTTGTTGATGATTGCAATAAACACGCTCAAACTTCTCAAAGTACTATTTCTTATAAGCATGTTAATTTTTGTGGAATACATAGACTTTGTGAACAGAGTTACAACAAGGAAGATTATTGCATCACCCACGCAAATGAAGAAACCAGCATGTGGCTCAAGGATCTAGATGTGCTTGGTGAATGGGTTTGTGAGCTTTATCCTTTTCTTTGTGAATTTTGTGGTGAAAAGGGGCACTTTAATTTTCAATGCCCAATTAATCGAGCGAGTACCGCAGATTTGTATTGTGATGATAAGATTACTTTCAATCAGTATGATGAGCTTACTTTGTTTTTGAATTGTGAAGAGATATCTAGAAAGATTGCTTTGGTAGACATGAACGATGTTGATCTTAATAGCACCCTTCGTGGTTGTCATCTCTATTGTGCTAAAGATTGCCTCGCAAATACTTACTTACAAGATCTTATTAAACATGATGTTTTGCCAAGCTATGATAGGACTAATAGATGTTTTGATCTTATTAATAGAGAGGAGGAATCCTCCAAAGTTTCTTCTGTTGTTTCTATCAGCAAGCCAGATTATGTAGAGAAGATGCCTTTCCCTCCTAAAGAATATGTGGAGAAGATGCCCTTCAAGTCTCTCCCTCCTAAAGGAGAGAGTAAGAAGAGTAAGAAGAAGAAGAAGAAGAAGAAGAGGAGTAAAAGGCGAGAGGACACGGTATCTTCCCCTAAGCGTTATGATCCTGCTATAGATTATGATAATTCTGATTGGGATGATGTTCCTATGCCTGTTACCTATGTTAGTGATCATGATTGGGAAAAGCACTCTACTTTTGATATTGAAAATCTTTTTGGTACCAATTCTAAGGTTAATAATTGTTGTACCATTAGTGCTATCCATGTTCCTTCTTATGATGATATGTTTGATGAGTATGCTTTGCGACATAGTAGTTCTCTAGCTTGTGATGATGGGTATAATATTTTCAGTTCACCTACTTTTGAGGAGAAAAATAGTTATGATTACAATATGCCTCCTGTCTTTGATGATTATGGTGATGAGAATAATTATTCTATTGATTCCGCTCCTACCACGATTGTTCATGTGGGGAGTATTCATTCTTTTATGCATGTAGCTCATGATAGGGATGCTTTAAATGATAGTTATATTGTTAGTTCTATTTATGATACTACTGAAAGTTATTATGAGAGAGGGAAACATGGTTTTATGGATCTCAACAATATTGAGTTTCCCCTCTTTATGTTGCAATTCTTGAAGTTGTACTTGTTTTGCCTTCCTATGCTTTTTGCTTCGCGCTTTCATGACTTGTCTCTTTACAAGACTATTTTTCATAGGAAGTGGTTTAGATTTAAATGCGTTCCATGCTTGCTTTTTGATGCTCTCAATTGCTTTAAGTTCCTATATGGTGCCTTTGCCTCAAGCTCTTATATGGCACCCACATGAGCATCTTTGCAAATTACTGCGCCTAGCTCAAAGGCGTTAAAGAAAAGCACTCTTGGGAGATAACCCAATGTTTTATTTTCAGTACTTTTTCTTTTATTTGAGTCTTGGAAGTCATTACTACTGTAATGACCGCTCCTTATCTTGTTTATTTCGTTTTTGTGCCAAGAGAAGCCTCTAATTTGAGTGAGGTAAAGATTTGGGGATGTTGCTGTCCTGAAACTGTTTTCGGTGCTACACCGTAAAAATTCGTGAAAATCCTCTGTTTATCTTTTGGACCTGCGATTTCTTGTGCATATGCCCCAGGTTATATCCAAACTTTTCTTAGTTGAACACTTTTTGATTTGAGCAACAGAAAATCCCTCAAAAATTCGACCTTTGTCAGCTGTTCAGTTTTGACAGATTTCTGCCAATATTTGTGTTTGCCACTTTATCGCTTTCTTTTGAGTTCTTTTGATCATGGAACTTTTTGGGGAGTTGCTACAGTAGTATTTGCTATATATGTGGTGGTTTTGAGTTGAAACCTGAAGCTAAAAGAGGTTGAATATATTTTATGCTTACACTAATGTTGCTAATAGAATTGTGTTTAGTTTTGTATGAAGGAAGTTTTCAAGTGTAGGGATTGGAGAATGATGAGATGAGTTGAAGAATGGACAAAAGCTCAAGCTTGGGGATGCCCATGCATCACCCCAAGAAATATCCAAGAAGTACAAGCGTCAAAGCTTGGGGATGCCCCCGAGGCACCCCTTCTTCATCGGCAAAAATCAGGTCACCTTTCAAGACACTATATTTTTATTGCTTCATGCACTATGTGTTTTTCTTGGAGCGTCAGTTGTTTTTGTTTTCAGTATTAGTTTAGTTTAGTTTGCTGCAATAAATGGTTAGATCACATCATGTTTCTTTTGGAGGGAGATGAACTCCGTTTTTCATTTGCCAAGAACACTCTGTTTTCACTCTTATCGTTTCAATGAGTGTTCTCTTTTTTTTTTGCTACTGCTTTTGGTTTTCGTTTTCGCCTTGATTTGCATTCAGATCTTGTTATATCTTTTCATCAAGGTATATTTTTGCATCTGGTCTTTATTGGTTTTTTTTTAAAAAAAGTTTATAAAAATTTCAAATGGTGTTGGAAAAGAGAAAAAGCTTTATGCAAAAAAGTGGTACAAGAAGGAGCTTGTGTAGACTGCAGCTTAGGCTTTTTCATGTCATGCTTGATGTCTTTTTGATAGTATGCTTAGTGGTTTTGCTGTAGCATGACTTGTCTCAAATGACTGAGATTGCTTAATGAGCCTTTGAAAAAATCATGCGTTGTTTTTATTATATGGAAGCATTTATTTGGTTTTCTCCTTTGATGCTTTATTTGGGTTGACTTGGCATATGCTTACACCATGTTGACTACAAAATAAGTCGCAATAGCCTCTATGATCATTTAGTTTTTGACTTTTGATGCCATCTTATGCATCTTTTAATGTCGCTTTGTCGCTTTGCATGATTATGGCCGTTATTGCTCTCTTAGTTGGTCGCTCCCAGTCTTTTGCTAGCCCTCGCCTTGTACTGAGTATGAGCTCTACTCGTGCATCCAACTCCTAAAAGCCAAAGTTTGCCATTGTGTCCACTATAAATTCCTATGCATGGTATTTGTAAGCCATTCCAAAGTAAAATTTTCATGTGCTACCTTTCAAAAACCTTCAAAACACTTCTCGTTTTGTGACACTGTTTTCAGCTCATGGGGACGTAGTGGTTGGATTTGCTATCTTCCATATTGCTTATTCCAAAAAGAAAAAAAAAAGAAAAAAAAAGAAAAAAAAGGCACTCCTCCATGGAAAGTGAATGTTGGTGGGCACCCGATGGAATCGGTTAGCCATGGTTTGTGAAAGGAAAAAAGGTGGGGAGGAGTGCCAAGCTTTATAAAAGAGCACAAAAGTGCCAATCTCTCTCTCAAAAACTTGCTTCATTTTTATATGGAAGATAGTAAGAACCCCATTGCCAGTCGTTGACAAAGACAACCACCTCTCAAAACCAATTTTTATCTCTCTGTTTTACAAATGAAAAGCTCTAGCACATGTTTAATCACTGCTTCCCTCTGCGAAGGGCCTTTCTTTTACTTTTATGTTGAGTCACCACCTTCTATCTTTATGCACCATTAGGAGAGCATAATTGTCATTCTGAGTATAATGTGCATTGTCCCAAAGTTCATTGATTGATTCATATTGTTGGTTTCACTTGTTCTTAAATTATTTGTATCTAGTCGCCCTCTTAAACTTGAAGGTGTCCTATGCATTTATGTTTTGCTACTCTTTGAAGGACAAGCTAAAAACCATTTGCATGTTTTTCCTTATGATTTGAACACACGTTTGACTTTCATTGTTTCATCATCATGATCTTTTGTTTGTGTTCATTTTCATGTTTACAACATGGTTGCTAAGTTCTTATTGTCATGATTATATCTTCATGCCCATGTTTTAAGTTCTTATGATCCCAGCTCACAAATGCTTACATATATGATCAAGATTGTGTAGGTGCATGTCACCTCAAAAATTATTCTTTTGTTATCACTTACCTACTCGAGGACGAGCAGGAGTTAAGCTTGGGGATGCTTGATACGTCTCAAACGTATCTATAATTTTTGATGCTCCATGCTTGTTTTTACACCATTTGCCTATTGTTTTGTTACACTTAGTGGCACTTTTATGCATTTTCCAGAACTAACCTATTAACAAGTGCCACAGTGCCAGTTCCCTGTTTTCTGCTGCTTTTGTGTTTCAGAAGTGATACACAGGAAATATTCTCGGAATTGGACGAAACCAAAGCCAGAAGTCTTATTTTACCCGGAAGCTTCCAGAGATCCGAAGAGGAGTAGGAGGTGGGCCACAGGGGCCCCACACACACAGGTGGCGCGGCTAGGCCCCTGGCCGCGCCAGCCATGTGTGAGGAGGCCCTGGCCCTCCTCTGACATCGCCCCTTCGCCTATAAGAAGCCTCGGGACGGAAAACCCTAGGGGATTCGGCAATTTTCCAGAAACAGTTCCGCAGCTCCGCCGCCATCACCGACGAATTTCGGGGGACAGAAGTCTCTGTTCCGGCACCCTGCTGGGACGGGGAAGTGTCCCCGGAGCCATCTCCATCGGTCTCCATCGCCGTCTCCGCCGTCTCCATCGACCTCACCGCCATCTCCATCAACCTTGCTGTCTCCTATGATGAGGAGGGAGTAGTTCATCCCTGGGGCTGAGGGCTCTACCGGTAGCTATGTGGTTCACCTCTCTCTCCCATGATGTGATCTTTATGTGATCGTGAGCTTTGTATCATGTTGAACAAGTACATGTTATTATTCAGATATTTTGTGTACTCTAGCAATGTTATTAAAGTAATCTATTCCTCCTGCTATGGTGTAACGGTGACAGTGCGTGCATCATGGTGGTACTTGGTTTAGGCTATGATTGTGATCTCTTGTGGATTATGAGAATAATTATTGCTATGATAGTTTGAGTGATCTATTCCTCCTTTCATGGTGTAATGTTGACAGTGTGTGCACCGTGTTAGTACTTGGTCTAAGTTGCAATGATTTCTATCTTGAGTTGTGATCTGATTTGGATATCTCTATGAGTGGTGTTTGTCAAATACTTGATGAATTTTAAGGGGTGCTTCTGTAGCCACTACACAATGATTAGTGTTATTCAATAGGAGAGTAATTCAGAGTGCCTTAGCAAAGAGAAGTTATTTGTTCAGTCATGTTATATTGTTGGGAGTGTGTCCACTAGTGAAAGTATGATCCCTAGGCCTTGTTTCCAAGCTTTGCACACCGTTTACTTGCTATTTTGTTACTTGTTTGCTCGCAGCGATATTTATTTCACATCACGTTTGCTACTTATAATCATCTATACCACTTGTATTTCACTATCTCTTCGCCGAACTAGTGCACCTATACATCTGACAAGTGTATTGGGTGTGTTGGGGACACAAGAGACTTTCTGTATCGTAATTGCAGGGTTGCTTGAGAGGGATAGCTTTGACCTCTAACCTCCCTGAGTTCGATAAACCTTGGGTGATCCACTTAAGGGAAACTTGCTGCTATTCTACAAACCTCTGCACTTGGAGGCCCAACAAGTGTCTACAAGAATAGAAGTGCGTAGACATCACCGCGCGTGCGGCGGGAGTGGTGGTGGAGGCGGCAACGATGCTAGGTGCTCTGCCACCATGCCCGTGAGGGCAATGGCGTCACTTTAGCTGGGGAAGATCTTGTCTTCGTCGGCCTAGGACGCCTCCAAAGGCCTGCTGGAGGAGGGCCTCCTCATCGTAGCCAACTGCTACGACCGTGTGGTACACCGGGGGCAGATCCCCATCGCCTGGTGGTGGGGCGGCGTCCTCCATGGCCACGTCGGCTTCCTCCTTGACAACGTTGTAGTCCTCATCGTCCTCGTCTTCCTCGTCGGGGGAGGAGGACTCGACGATGTCGTAGGACTCCCACGGCTGGAAGTCGTGGTGGCGGGTGGATCGGCGGCGCGCAGTGTGCTTCCACGCGAGGAAATCGTACCAGAACTGCCGATTCCGGTACTTGCGGTCAAGCCGCAGCGCCTCAGGGAGATTGTGGATGTGGCGGCATATCTCCGCATCCAGCTTCGGGCCCGCCGCCAGCGGCGGTGGAACCGGCACCCGGGCACGGTTCAGGTGCCAGCCGTGGGGGAGGCCGATGTCATGGTGGTCGATTCTCTGGTTGGCCGCCCAGAGCGCCTCACACTCCTCGAGCGGCACGTACCGCCGATCGTGCTGCCGCGGGGGAGAGAGAGGCGCGTCGACGGGCGCCCCTGCCCCACGTAGTCCTCTGGCCAGGGCGCAGGAGGCAGCTGGCGCAGGAACGCCGGAGGTGGGCGGGCCGTCGTCCGTGGGCGTCCCGATGGTGGCGGGGATGGAGGCATGCTGCCCTGGCATGTGCCGCGGCTCGACGACGCCTCGTGGTCGTTCCTCATCTTCTTCAGCCATGACGACATCTTCATGGAGCTGGCTCTGTGGGAGGAGGTTGCGGAGGGGGGGGGGGTGACGAGAGCAGCGCCCGCACAGGATAGCTTATAAAGCACTAGGCGGCCACCGCCCCTGCAGCGCCTAGAGGCTTCGCCATCAATGCCAATGCAGAAGCTCGGGCGTCGTCACGTCGGTCAGCAGCCAGCGCCTGAGCTTCTGCGCCGGCATTGATGTCGTTGTGTGTTTCAGCATCGCACCCAATGCAGGCGCCAGCCCGCCAGCAGCGTCAAGTCACATCTGGGTCGCTGCCATGCGGGCCTATGGCATAAGCGGGAGAACACGCGTGTCGTCTGCCCGTGTCCGCGTCGATGCAAACCTGGCGCAAATTTGGGTCAGGGATGGGTCAGCCCTGACGCGTCGGTCCGAATGAGTCACAGCCAGTCCGGTCGGACCATTTGGGACGCGCGAAGACGCGATGAGTCGGCCCGCTGGAGATGCCCGAACGCTCGGCAGCTTTTTCATCATCGGAGTCGAACGCATATCAATTGCACACTTTGATCTTTTGTTAAACGTGGTAAAAGTATCTTTACCGGCCTCCCGTAATTCTGTGTGGCAACTAGGGTTAAAAACAGAATGGAAACATGCTTTATCGTTTTTGTTTCCGTATGTCTTACTGGAATCAGAAACGAAAACCTCGGAAACAAATATGAAAGCGGCAATCACCGGAGACGGATACGAAGCGGATACATGGCGGATACATTACGAAAACAGACATTTGTCAAAACAGTTAAATACCTTAGATTGTATATAAAAATAAACAAATAATTTAGCAAAAAGAAAAAAATAGTTCGCAACTTTGACAAGTGACAACTAAACATAAAGCAACACACGCATGGTTCAACAATTCAAAAAGCACATAAGTTCATATATCTCTACTACTTATAAAGGCACAAACTTATTTTGATGCAATCAATCTCGACCATATCATAGGGTCGATCAAACGGTCAAGATGGCTCCAATGTTGAGCTCAACTCAACACAAAATTGGATCCCTCTAATACTCCAAGTAATTAATGGCCCGTTAATTTCTCCCACTAATTTATCTTTCATTATTTTTCTCTACTTCTCTACTACTTATAAAGGCACAAACTTATTTTGATACAATCAATCTCGACCATACAATAGGGTCGATCAAACGGTCAAGATGGCTCCAATGTTGAGCTCAACTCAACACAAAATTGGATCCCTCTAATACTCCAAGTAATTTATGGCCCGTTAATTTCTCCCACTAATTTATCTTTCATTATTTTTCATCAAATGCCCCCTTTAATGGCAAAAGAAAACTACCACGTCCAGCGTCTCCAAACATTATGTGTTGCTCCACGTTCATACCTTAACATAAGGAAATAGTACCTTCCAATATTTACGTCTTTACTGACAATTGATATTGGGGAGACTTGTATAGGATCACTGACTTAGGTGAGATCGTAGGATCAACTTAACAAAAGTATTTTTTAAAATTGTAAAAAAATCAGAAACTTTTATATAACACACGTACAGGTTGTATCTACAAATTCAAAAAAAATCAGCTCAAAATTCGACCTACGTATGGAGAAACAAAAAAGATAAAGTCCAATATGAATAGTGCCAGCTTTTGGGCGAACAGTACGTTGTCCTATACACTCTGATTTTATCTTTTTTTATTCTCTTAGCATATGCCGAATTTAGAGCTGTAATTTTTGCAAGTTGCATAATATAGCACAACGTTTGTTCTCAATTTTTCTAGAATATTTGAACATATTTTATGTTCTAAAGAAATTGATCTTATAGATCCTACCTAACATTTGATCCTATCCAAGTTGAGCCCCAATTAATATACCACTAATTTCTCCCCCTCAATTGTGTGGGGTCCTAATTGCTTTACTCACATGCCCTTCATCATCGCCTTGTCATCTCTGTCCTCACCCTCATGGCGCCGCCACAACTCCTAACCTCTATCCTCGCGCCATGACGGACGCTCCATATTTTGTCCTTCTTGTGCGCGGTGGCTTCCATGGCCGCTGCAATGGTGTCTTATGGACGCGCGGGCCTGAGGGATACAAGTGCAGCGATGTCCCAAGGGCAGGCACCGGCGTTGGATGCACATCATTCGCCCCTCGCTCGAAGGGCAAGCGACGGTGGCTTGAGGACGTATGGCGGCATCTTATTTGGGCCACAGGATGGCGTCGTCGTAGTGTACTTGATTTCAGAACAATGTGTGTTTTTATTCCTTGTGCTAGATGAAACCAGGTTTGTTTTAACCCTTGTTGTACAGAAAGCTCAAGAAGACATGTGCTTGTGTATTATGTTTGGTTTATTTCAGATCATATAAAGGAGATGCAACAATTTCATTTATAAAATCAGTTGTATCCTGCATTATCAATTACATTATATAATCGCTACCACATCTTCCCATCGAGGTGGGGATGGACACGAATTCACCGGATCTAGAAAGAGCGTCTGAGGCCTGCATCGGGTGGATCTGGCGGCCGTCGGTGGGAGAGCAGCCCGACAACAATATCCTCGATGAACTCCGTCGTCAGGTTGGCCCAATCCCTCCTGCCAGATGATTGCCAGAGTCAGCTAGAGGACCAACAAAAATAAAAGCGAAATGACCAGACTTTATGTAACGACCCAGAAAATATCCCCATTAGAAAATTGCTTGTTATTTTATTTTTCACGTCATCGTGACGTGTGCATCTTCATGCATCTATCATCTTGCATGTTTTTGTCAACTCTAAAATTATTTGAGAATAAACTCTATTTTTATTTTTGCTCGTATGGTTTGATAAACCATCCTCTTCTTTCTTATGGTAATTAAAACTAAAACTTTAATATCTGCAAACATTTAAATATTGTTTTTTTTACAAAATCAGTTTTAAAATATTGTTCTAACTCTGTTTTAAAAATGTTTCAAAACTCTCTCTGTTTTCTCTATCTCAATCTTTCTTTTCTTTTTAATTCCTGCTTAGGGCCAACTCCTCTTTCTCTTGGCCTTTTATTCCTGACCAAGCCCACCCGGAGACCCACTTGCTCTAAGTCAGGAGATATGCTGTCTCTGTCGTTCTCCCCCCTGTACGGCGCGCATCCCGACTATCCACGTTGACATGCGACTCGATGGGACGGCTGCAAGTGCCCAGCTCCATTCCTTAAAATCCCCCTGGAACCCTAGCCGGCAACCCTAGCTCCTCTTCCCTAGCAGCGCCGCCGCCACTCTCGTGTTTCTGCTCGCTTGCGAGCAAGCTCGTCTCCCTCCCTCTGCGAGCTGCCAGCCCCGTCCCCGGCTGCTCGAGCTCAACCCCGATGTCCTACTGCTCCTGACCTTCCTCATCCCCTTGCGAGCATGGAGGAGCCTGCTAGGCCCGCTTCCGTCCGCGACCCGGCGTCTCCTTCATCCACGCGAGCGCAGCACGCACGCTCGCCAGGAACTGAGCTCCTTTCTGACGTCCTCGTCTCCGCCTCCGTCGCCGTCAGACGAATCAAGTCCGACGCCCCTGCACGCTCGACGTCAAGCTTTGCCTGCAAGGCCGCGCCGAGCAGGTTATCTCCGCGGTCGCCATCAAGTTCTCGAGGACATCCTCGTCCAGCATCTGCGCGTCCGGCCATGTTCGGCTGTTCGCAAGTTCGTCTCTGACGCCAGTCGCTTTTGCCCCAACGCCAAGAACGCCTCTGACCAAGAAGGCGGCCTCCACCACGGGCGCGCTCCGCGGCCGATGACCTTGTTCTTCTCCAACCTCGCCCGCGCTCATTTCCGCCAAGTCCCGACCTTTCTCCGCTTCCTCGACAACATCCAGGGCTGCCCAGAACGTCGCCTCCAAGATCTCCGGTGCTGCAGCGTTCCAACGACCGTGTTCCCAAGTTCGTCCTCGTCGCCAGGCGCTCCATCCCCGACGCGCAGGTCGTCTCTCTCAAGCTCCGCTGCTGTCTCTGTCTCCGTCGATCTTCAGTTCCGTCAGGTTGCTCAGTCAACTCTCCATAATATAAAGTATCCCTTCCTGTTTAGTTCAAATCTGAACAAGTAGCTGAGTGACCTGAGCCCTTGTTGCGATCCAGCAGGTCCCGAGTTCGAATCCCTGGGAGAGCAAATCCCCAATCTTTTTTTTGATTCTTATCCAAAACTGACAGGTGGGCTCTACCGTCAGCCCGGCCCCGCGTGTCAACCTCTACAGCTAGCTTCGTGTGGGTGAGAAAAGACCCAGCATCGTTTCTGTTTTCAGAAAAATTTGCTGCAAGTGTTCAAATCTTGCTAAATTCATATCTTTTGATTGGTAACCCGAAATAAAAAGTATTTTATATGAAAGTTGATCAGAAAAATGCATAGAATTTGAATATGCCATCCATATGCTTGTTCGCATCTTGCATCATGTAGTGACGTGGTAATTTGCATCCCACTTAATAAGTAACATATGGAGTATTTTGGGGAAATGCTTATAATGGTTTCCCCACTTCATTTAATTTTGTGTAGCTCACCCATGCCTTGTCTTGCATGCTAACCAACATTGAAATTGTCGCGTAGTAAAACAACTTGAACCATATATGTGTGTGTCGGAATTCCTATTCCGCTCAATTTGGATAAGTTGCATTGCATCATATTTGCCATGTCATGCATACATGTTTCACATGATCATGCCGATTCTTTTGCCGTAGTAGTAAGTTTTGCATTCGTTGTTTGTTGTAGCGATTTGCTTCTTCCCGGATAGGGCGCTTCGTGGTGTTGTGAGCAACGACAAGTTCTCCGGGTGTTCTTCGATCATCTTTTCAGGCGAGCCCTTTTCTCTCTACCCATTTAACATTTTTGGCTCTCGCTAGCTCTATATTCTATCCTTGTGTCGCGATGCTTTTGTTCGAGTCACGTGTCCTATCCACCTGTTTATCCAAAGCAACATAGAACCTTCCATACATCCTATTATCCGTGTGCTTGTTGTTTGAGTTGGCCTTGCGAGTCGTAGGCATGTTCAGGTTGTTTCAAGTGGTTTTATCTTATTGGGTTGGGAAGTTATCACATGCTCTACTTTATGGATATATATGTTGTTGGAGATAATCATGGCTTACTTTAAAGTTAATACTTAAAACTGAATTAAGCAGAGGCATCGGTGAGTCATTTTGCCAGTTTTACGACGGCTCACTTGTGTCCCCTAGGACCCCGAGATCGCATGAACTGTTCTGAGACTGAGCGCTCTAACCAGACATGGGTACGTTTACGGGCCTCCCCTCGATCACTGCCGGAATCTACACACTTGTCCAGTGGCCACAACTAGTTCGCGGTGTTTCCATTTGGTTCTTATCGGGCGTGCAGCTTGTATCTTTTGGTCCGATTTTACTTTTGGGGAAGCCGTGTGTGCCTTGTAACCCCTTTTTCTGCACGTCCGTCTAGGCGCGGTACGTTCGATTATCGAGTGCTGAAGTTGGGATCATCCTGCGGGCACTGTTCCCTTCTAAAGTCGTACACGCATCAGCTAAGTCCGTCTCGGAGATTCGGCCGGACTCTTGATACGGGTTAAACTTAGTCAGGTGGCTTCCTGGACTTGTTTGTAGTGAAGGAGAGTGCGAGTCGTGACCTCCTGCCGGCACACCATCGGAAGTGTGCTTCATCATGTGGCATTAAGGGGTGATCGTGCGTTTGGGTACATTTGGGCACCCCTGCAGGGTTAAATCTTTTCGAAAAGCCATGTCCGCGGTTATGGACGACTTGGAGCTGTACTACTCGATCATAGAACAACTTGCACCTGCTATTTTAATACTAATAAACTTGTGTAGTAAGCTAGCACAACTACAACAATAAACCTGCAATAAAACTTGGTAACCGTGTGAGTGCCTTTGATACTTGCTTCTTCGTTTGGTCACGAGGAGGTGATTCATCGGCTGGGTTATGTTTGGTATTAGTTTCTAGTTGGTTACTTTTATGCGCTCTCTTATCTCATCTTTTTAGACGAAAGGTGTAGTGTGTCTCTGTAGTTTAGTGCTTTTGTTGCCGCTAAGTCCACCATATAGCCTGTAGGCGAGCACAGCTGAATTCCAGTCTCGCGAGTACGTGCCTCGGCACTCACCCTCGTTTTTCTTCTTTTTCCTTTCTCTTTCTCCCTCCTTTTCGGCAACCGATGGCCCGATCTTCACAGGTATGGGAGCGACGACGTTAGCAAGGTTACCCTTCCGGCTTGGCCTGGGCAGGGTTATGGACGCCATCGTTTATCTTCAGGCCTCTTAGGCCCATTTGTATTCTTGTCCGTACTCGGATGCTATTTGTTTTATGTATGATTTGGATCTTTGTATGTATATTTGGATATTTTGACTCGTGGAGTCTTCGTGGTTATATTGTATATTCTTTTGTGGGTTCCATCGTGAACTTGTATAACTGTTGCTACCTTGATTCCACCCGCATCGCGTGCAAGTTGCACATGCACGAGTCGCTTGGTGGTGCGTTTCCAAAGCGGCATCATGTAGATTGTGGCGTGATCGCTATAATCTGCAAGGTGCCGGTTTTGGGGCGTTACACTTTACCAGTTGGTCACTTCTGGATCGCCCGTGGATCGCGCACCGTCGGCAGAGCGGCGGCGGATCTTACGAGCAGTAATGTCAGGCTGCAGCCCGCCGGGAAAGAGCCCCAGGGCTAGCGTCGATCGCTTCCTCTGGCGGCCAAATCCGGTGCAAGGTAATGGCGGATCTACTGGCCGCTGGCGCGTCCACTGTGCCCGCGTCGTTACCCCGTCAGATCCGGGTAGATGCTCACAGCCACTGGCTCAGGCCAGAGCATCTGAGGCCTGCATCCGGTGGATCTGGCGACCGTCGGTGGGAGGTGCGGGGGCGTATTTCTTGGGCGAGGCAGAAGCGGGTTGGGAGACGGGGGAATGGAGGCGGGGGCGATTGAGCCATGTGCGTGACGTTGACTGTCTCCAGGGGGAAGAAATCAAACTGTATCATGTACGTCTTTGGTACTATACGGAGTTTTGTGCAAACTGTCCTTGCACGAATCTTGACATGTTCCTAACTGTTGGATAAGCCGCGCGGAGGCTGCTGGCTCACCTGCTTCTTCCCCGGCGACCTCGACCGTGCCGCAAGGAGTGGAGTCACCGCCTGCTGATCGGCAGCCTCGTCTGAGGCTTGAGTGGCAGGAGGCCCCCGTGCATGGCTTGACTAACAGTGTAGCAGGCCGCTCCATGGTGGAGTCGCTCCCGGTGTTCCGCTTCGGCGCACTGCGCAGGCAGAAGGCTGGGCCAGGCTGGAGTGACCGCTCTGCCAGTCCCGCGTCGTCCCGGAGGACGTGCTGCTCCTCCCCGAGCCGCACAAGCCCTCCACCACGGGGCCTCCCAACCGTCGGAGCACAAGGCCGCTGGCGCTGCGACTACGAAGGACAAGGACGCGGCTCCGGCGCCCGCTCCTTCTCCGGTCTGGAATATGTTCTCTGGCCGGCACTCGACGGGGTCAGTGCGTGCAACGCCGGGGCGGGTGGGCCCAATGTCGCAGCCACCGTGGTGGGTTGCGTCGACCACGTCGTGGCGAAGGCGAGCAAGGACCGTGTGCTGATGGTGGAGCCGTCGGCCGCGGCGGCGTAGCCCGACCCGGAGGCCTTCTAGCGGCGGTTCGGGCACCGCATCCTGGTGACGACCACCGCGTACGGCTGCAATGGCGAGACGGCGCCCGCGGTGGAGCAAGGCGCGGCCCTCCGACCTGATGTTTCGTGCGCTCCGAGATGCTGGTCACGGAGTCCGGCCGGTACTAGTGCTCGACCGCCGTGCACAAATCAGCCGGCGGCGACTCCACTTGTGCTCGGCCGCCATACATGGATCAGAGGACATTGCTGTCCTACTGTACTTCTTCGTCGCTTGTGGCCGACGCCCAACATCATCGTCGCGTGGGGCCGCACGACCGAGCTGCTGGAGTATGTGGACAACCTCGAGTTCATCGTGGCGCATTCCAAGGCCTCCATTGTCGAGCTTACTGTCCTGTTCGTGCATGGCCGGCGGAGTCCATGGATGGATGGCAGGTGCATACAAGGACACTAGTAGAAAACGGGCCTTTGGCCTGGACCCTTTAGTCCCGGCCTCCATCTGGGCCGGGACTAAAGGCCCAGCCACGTCGCCCCAAAATCGCAATGCCGCCCACAAGGCTTTGGTCCCGGCCCGTAATGAGCCTTTAGTCCTGGTTTGAGACACAAACTGGGACTAAAGGGCAATGCGGTGTGCAGCCCGCATGTGCGCCACCTTTAGTCCCGGTTTGTGTGTCAAACCGGGACTAAAGTCCTCTGCCTATATATATTGGCAACAGCCCCCCTCTCCCCTCTTCCTTGCATTTTTCTTGGATGGAAGAGTGTGGGTGTGTGCTAGCTCTCTATTTTTCTTGGATGCACTAGAGGTGTTTGTTGAAATGTGTGTTAGAGCGATGCCGCTTCAGTTCACCGAACACAACTACGATATGAGATGCCCGAGCCACGCTTAAACCTCTTCCTCTTTATTTCTACATATTCTAAAAGGTTAGCAACTATATTTCCTCATTTAGACCGTGCGGTACTAATTTTTAGGATCGTGATTGTATTTGATATACTGTCGTATAACGCAGATGAGCCATCCATGGATGTACGGTGATCGATGCACAACCGCTTACAGAGAAGGCGTGCATTCTTTTCGAGATGCCGCCGATGCGAACAAGCATGGTGGTGGCTATATGTTTTGTCCATGTGTTGAATGTCGGAACGAGAAGGATTACACTTCCTCAAGAGTCATTCAGAGCCACCTGCTTCGGTCCGGTTTTATGTCGGGCTATAATGTTTGGACCAAGCACAGAGAAAGAGGGGTTATGATGGAAGACGATGATGAAGAAGAAGAAAACGATGATGACAACTACCGATCTATGTTCCCTGAGTATGCTGATACTGCAATGGAAGACAATGAAGAAGAAGATCAGGGTGAAGAACGGGAACCAGATGAGCCCGCTGATGATCTTGGCCGGGTCATTTCTGATGCACAGCGAGGCTGCGACACAGAAAAGGAGAGGTTGCAGTTCGAGCAGATGTTACAGGACCACAACAAATTGTTGTACCCAACTTGTGAAGATGGCCAGAAGAAGCTGGGTAGCACACTGGAATTGCTGAAGTGGAAGGCAGAGACCGGTGTGACTGACTCGTCATTTGAAAAGTTGCTGGTACTGATGAAGAAGATGCTTCCAAGAAAGAACGAATTGCCCGCCAGCACTGATGAAGAAGATGCTTCCAAGAAAGAACGAATTGCCCGCCAGCACGTACGAAGCAAAGAAGCTTGTCTGCCCTCTAGGATTAGACGTGCAGAAGATACATGCATGCCCTAATGACTGCATCCTCTACCGCAGTGAGAAGTACGAGAATATGGATAAATGCCCGGTATGCACTGCATTGCGGTATAAGATCAGAAAAGATGACCCTGGTGATATTGAGGGCGAGCCACCCAGGAAGAGGGTTCCTGCCAAGGTGATGTGGTATGCTCCTATAATACCACGGTTGAAACGTCTGTTCAGAAATAAAGATGATGCAAAGTTGTTGCGATGGCACATGGAAGATCGTATGAAAGACGATAAGTTGAGGCACCCCGCTGATGGTCGGCAGTGGAGAAAAATCGAGAGAGAGTTCCCGAGATTTGCAGGTGACGCAAGGAACTTATGGTTTGGTCTGAGTACAGATGGCATGAATCCTTTTGGGGAGCAGAGTTGCAGTCACAACACCTGGCCCGTTACTCTATGTATCTACAACCTTCCTCCTTGGTTGTGCATGAAGCGGAAGTTTATTATGATGCCAGTGCTTATCCAAGGTCCAAAGCAACCCGACAACGACATTGATGTGTACCTAAGGCCATTAGTTGATAAACTTTTACAGCTGTGGGCCGAACCAGGTGTACGTGTGTGGGACGAACACAAACAAGAGGAATTTGACCTTCGAGCGTTGCTTTTCGTAACCATCAATGATTGGCCCGCTCTTAGTAACATTTCAGGACAGTCAAACAAGGGATACAATGCATGCACACACTGTTTGGATCAGACAGAAAGTATATATCTGGACAAATGTAGGAAGAATGTGTACCCGTACAATCGTCGTTTTCTTCCGCCCAAGCATCCCTTAAAGAAAAAAGGCAAGCATTTCAATGGCAAGGCAGAACCCCGGGGGAAGCCTGTCATCCGTACTGGTGCTGAAGTATTTGATATGGTCAAAGATTTAAAAGTAATCTTTGGAAAGGGTCCTGGCAGCCAACCTGTTCCTAACGGCCCTGATAAGCGTGTACCCATGTGGAAGAAGAAATCTATATTTTGGGAGCTACCCTATTGGGAAGTCCATGAGGTCCGCTCCGCAATCGACGTGATGCACCTGACGAAGAATCTCTGCGTGAATATTCTAGGCTTCCTGGGCTTGTATGGGAAGTCAAAAGATACACCGGAAGCACGGGAGGACCAGGAACGTCATAAAGGAAGAGATGGCATGCATCCAGGGCAGTTTCAAGGGCGTGCCAGCTATGCTCTTACCAAGGAAGAGAAGGAAATCTTCTTTGAAGTCCTTTTCAGTATCAAGGTCCCGACTGGCTTCTCGTCGAATATAAAGGGAATCGTAAATATGAAAGATAAAAAATTCCAAAACCTAAAGTCTCATGACTGCCACATGCTTATGACGCAATTGCTTCCGGTTGCATTGAGGGGAATTCTACCGGAAAATGTTCGCCTGGCAATTGTGAAGGTATGTGCATTCCTCAATGCAATTTCTCAGAAGGTAATCGATCGAGAAAGTCTATCAGGGTTACAGATTGATGTGGTCCAATGTCTGGTCAGCTTCGAGTTGTTGTTCCCGCCATCCTTCTTCAATATAATGACACACCTCCTAGTTCACCTAGTCGAAGAGATTAGAATTCTCGGTCCTGTGTTTCTACATAATATGTTCCCCTTCGAGAGGTTCATGGGAGTCTTAAAGAAATATGTTCGTAACCGTGTGATGACCCACAAGTATAGGGGGTGTATCATAGTACTTTCGATAAATAAGAGTGTCGAACCCAACGAGGAGCAGAAGGTGTTGATGAGCAGTTTTGACCAAGGAATCACTATAAATACTAGCAAACAGGTTTTCAGGAGTATTTGGTAATACGAGTAAATAAAGTGCGAGTAAATAAAAGACAGTAGTAACAATTGCAGCAAGTGGCCCAATCCTTTATTCAGCAAAGGACAAGCCGGTTGTGTACTTATAATAACCAAACGTTCTCGAGGACACACGGGAGTTTTCTGTCAAGAGCTTTCGCTTCATAGAGCCAATAGTATTCATTGGTTTGGTAAGTGTTATGGAGGTGAACCTGTGCTAGCGCACTACCCTTACTAGGATAAATACACACTTGTGATTATACCCCTTGCAAGCATCCGCAAATACAAGAAAGTAATTAAGATAAATCTAACCACAGCCTTAAACTCTAGGATCCTACGCTCCCTGGTGCAATGGTTTCCCAACAGAGGTTTAGGTTTCTGTCACTCCAGCAACCCCACAGTCGGTAGCCAAATACACAATGCATCTCACTAGGCCCATAAATGGTGAAGTATCATGTAGTCGACGTTCACATGACACCACTAGTGAAATAGCACCACAACAATATCAAACCATTAAATATTTCTCAACAATAATTCACTACTAACATCTTGACTTCTCCCATGTCCTCAAGAACTAAACAAACTACTCACAAGACATCATATGGATCATGATCAGAGGTGAAATAATGGCAAATAACAATCTGAACATAAACCTTAATTCAACGGTTCCACTCAATAGCATCAACTACAAGAGTAATCAACACCGGGAAAGTTTCCCCTATGAATATAACAAGATCCAACTCAAGATGTTACAGCGGGACGGCGTGGTGATGGTGGAGATGAAGGTGCTGGTGATGGAGATGATGATGATGATGTCCAGCGCGATGGTGATGACGATGGCGACGATCTCCCCTCTCCGGGAAGGAATTTCCCCGGTAGATTTCTTCCTGCCGGAGAGCCTTTTCTCTCTGGTGTTGTCCGCCCCGCAGAGGCGGCTATGTCTAACTCTGAACCCCCTCCCTCACTTAGGTTTTCGAGGACGATGATGTACGCGGAGGGGCGAGACCAGAGGTGGGCCAGGGCGGCCCCACGCAGGGCTGGTGCGGCCAGGGGTGGGCCCGCGCCGCCCTGGCGTGTGGAGCCCCCCTGGCTCCTCTTGACTCCCCTTCTGGCTTCCTGAGTCTTCTGGGAAAATATAATTTCTGGGTATTTTTCTAGAATTTTCCTGATCTTCAAAATATGGTCTCTTGACGGTCCTTTTTCCAGCAGAATCCTGACTCCGGCAGCAACTCCTCTGATGATCATCAAACATGTGAAAACAAAGGAAATAACATAAGTAACTTATCTAAATATGAAATATATCAATGAATAACAGTAAATTATGATACAAAATAGTGATGCAAATTGGACGTATCAACCCCCCAAGCTTAGACCTCGCTTGTCCCCAAGCGAAAGCTAAACTCGGTAAACATGCCCACAGGTTTATGGAGTGAAGTGTCGATAATCAAAATACGGACAAGAAGCATCACATTAACCAAGGCACAAATTATAATAGACAGCAACTTCCCTTTATAAGATGTAGACTTGCAATAGGTAAAAGGGAATCACATGTAAAGATGCACAAGGTAAATTATAATTGGCAATGGCAAACCTTAGTTCTTGGTCGAAGGGTGGAGAACAAACTATTCTCTCTTTTAAACGGAGCCTTTTAAAACAGAGCTAATATAGCAAAGGCTATATGCTCAACAAAGTAAACATTTGCATTCAAAGAAAGCTTTCAAAGATATATTCCTTCAGACAAAAGCATTATACAAAACAAGGAAGATAATAAACATGATTAAATGGATCAACATATGGATGAGTGAAACATAACAACTCAAATGCTTGCTTGAGACAGAGGGAAATAGGTTGACTCAACATAAAAGTAAAAGATAGGCCCTTCGTAGAGGGAAGCAGGGATTAAACATGTGCTAGAGCTTTTCATTTGTAAAACAGAAGTAAAAGTTATTTTGAGAGGTGGTTGCTTTTGTCAACGACTAGCAACGGAGTTCTTGATATCTTCCATACTAAACAAGTGAGAGCGGTTCCGAGATGTTTGATTAATTGGCACTTTGGTGCTCTTTTATAGCTTTGCACTCCTCCCCACCTTTTTCCTTTCTCAAACCATGGCTAACCGATTCCATCGGGTGCCGACCAACTTTCACATTCCAATGGAGGAGTGCCTTTTTCTCTTTTGTCTTTTTAAGATTATAATGGTCTGACCAGCTCCCTTGCAAAATTAATGACGAGCAGATGAAGCTGCCTGGTCGAAGGGTACTTAATTTAGTATGGAAGATAACAAACCCATCCACTACGTCCTCATGAGCTAAAAACAGTGGCACAAAATGAGAAGTGTTTGAAGGTTTTTGAAAGGTAGCATATGAAAATTTACTTAGAATGGCTTGAAATACCATGCATAGGAATTTATAGTGGACTCTTTGGAAGTAACTTGGTTTTTGGGATTTGGATGCACGAGAAGTATTCCCTCTCAGTACAGGTTTTTGGCTAGCAAGGTTGGGTAGCAAGCATAAGAGTTGCATGAAACAAACAAGCATACATATAATAATAACAATCATGCAAACTCCCTTGAAGGTACAATAATTTTAACTTTAAGAATAACAATGCTTATAAGCCAAACATAAGGGAAAACTGAAGTGATAAAACTGCAAGCACTTCTTTATTCTTTTCTACTCAAAACTTCAAGGTAAAGTTGCTACTGACCAAGCTAGGTTTGCCAAAACCAACTAAATCTACTCATGCTCCCAATGTGATACCAATACCAATCAACAAAACTAGTCACACAAGAGAGATTGCAGACTAACATAAAGTGTGCAAAAAGTAAACGATAAAACTTCTCATTAATACTTTATTATCGCAACTCACACCAAGGGATACATAGACAACTAACTAAGGAGGATACTTCCAACTGCAAACTATTCTATATGATAACTTCTCTCTTCATGATAAGACTCTACTTGAAAAGTAAATGAACAAAAGGTAATGATGTGATACCGTGACACTCCCCCAAGCTTGGAACAAGCCAAGGGGATGCCTATACCGGTGATGAATTACTCCTTTGGTGGTGGCGGTGGATAATCTCTAATAAGCTTCTCAATCAAATCCTTCAGATCATCAATCTTGTACTCGAGGTTACGAATCATCTCGGAATTGTGCTCAACACGGTTCATGAACCTGTCAGCAAGAGAATCCCAGCTCTTGGAATTATTTCCCCATCCTTCTTTATCCTTGGAGCTTCCTGTCCTTGCATTGTTAGAACGATCTATATCCCAGCCAGAGGCTAATCGTGATTTGGGCACCTTTTGGAACTGATGCTCATGAATCAGGGTATGGAAAGGATTTTGGCGCGGTGGAGATGTCCGTGGAGCTAAGGTGTGACGCGGCACACCCCCTCCGGTCCTTATGCGAGCACTCTTCTTGAACTTGTCCTGATCTGTCACCACCCCTATGCTGGCAATCACAGTGTTTGGCCTTGGACTCTGATCCTCTTCCTCATCTTCACTTTCACCCTCTTCTATCAACCGGAGATCTTTGGTGTAATCCTCTGGAGGTGTTTCCTCCTTGTCACCGCTTGAAGAGGCCATGACTCCCCCAAGCTTAAGATCGACTCCTGACAAAAACAGCTCGAAGCAAAACACGACAAGAAAATGATATACAGACCTCGGGGACTCCGGGGGGTTAAATAGGCAAAAATTATACATCGAAACGAAGTCACAGGAGGAAAACGGGACGGAAACGAGTTCCGAGGTGTTCTCACACAGGGGTGGCGCGGCCAGGGGTGGGCCCGCGCCACCCGTGTGTGAGACACACACGGACTCTTTTTCCTGCCCTTTTTCGTCTCGTGATTTTTCATATTTAGTAAAAATAGCAAAAATATTAAAAGAAGAACTTTTCGCGAAACTTTTCTGACTAGAACTGTTACCTATTCGAAAGCGAACTCTGCAGGTTCCTGCAGTTTGTCTTGGATGTAATCTTCCGGAGAAACTGTTTCAATAACATCAACATCTTCATTATAAGAATCTCCAGAAATATAATGTTTGAGTCTTTGCCCATTCACCACTTGTGTAGAATCATCTTTCAATGAAGCAATCTTAATAGCACCTGAGCGGTACACTTCCACAATAACATATGGTCCTTCCCATTTAGAGAGTAATTTTCCTGCAAAAAATCTGAGACGAGACCTATACAAAAGAACTTTCTCACCAACATGGAACTCTCTCTTAAGAATTCTCTTATCATGCCATTGCTTGACTTTCTCTTTGAAAAGTCTGGCATTCTCATACGCTTCGTTTCTCCACTCATCTAGAGAACTCAAGTCTAACAACCTCTTCTTATCGGCTAGTTTAAAATCTCTATTAAGCTCTCTCACTGCCCAAAAAGCTTTGTGTTCTAATTCTAAAGGCAAGTGACACGCTTTTCCGTAAACCATCTTATAAGGAGACATACCCATGGGATTCTTATAAGCAGTTCTATAAGCCCATAAAGCGCCGTTTAACTTACTAGCCCAGTTTTTCCTAGATTTATTAACAGTCTTCTGCAAGATAGACTTGATCTCCCTATTTGAAAGCTCTACCTGCCCACTAGTTTGAGGATGATAAGCAGAAGCAATTCTATGATTGACATCATACTTAGCAAGAGTCTTTCTAAAACTACCGTGAATAAAATGAGAACCTCCGTCAGTCATAAGATATCTAGGCACTCCGAACCTAGGAAAGATAACATCCTTAAGCATTTTTAACGAGGTCTCACCATCGGCACTCTTTGTAGGTATGGCTTCTACCCATTTAGTAACATAATCAACATCAACAAGTATATGGGTATAGCCTTTTGAAGGAGGAAAAGGACCCATGAAGTCAAATCCCCAACAATCAAACGGTTCAATAACAAGAGTGTAACTCATAGGCATCTCATTGCGTCTAGAAATATTTCCAACTCTTTGACATTCATCACAAGATAAAACATACCTTCTGGCATCCTTAAAGAGGGTTGGCCAATAAAAACCTGATTGTAGAACCTTCTGCGCGGTTCTATCTCCAGCATGATGCCCGCCATAAGCACTGCTATGGCATTTTCTTAATATCTCTTGTTGTTCATATTCCCGTACGCATCTTCTCATGATACCATCAACTCCTTCTTTATATAAATGTGGGTCATCCCAAAAATAATGCCTCAAATCATAGAAGAATTTTCTTCTTTGCTGAGCTGTAAAGGTCGGAGGCAAATACTTGGAAACAATAAAGTTAGCATAATCAGCATACCATGGAAGGTCTCGTGAAGTTACATTAATTACAGCCAACTGTTCATTTGGAAAACTATCATTAACAGGAATAGGATCAAAAGAAATGTTTTCCAATCTAGACAAGTTGTCAGCTACATGATTTTTAGCACCTTTCCTATCTACGATATGCAAATCAAACTCTTGTAAAAGTAACACCCATCTAATAAGCCTAGGCTTAGCGTCCTTCTTAGTCATGAGATATCTAATAGCAGCGTGATCAGTATGAATAGTAACTTTAGAATCAACAATGTAAGATCTAAACTTATCACAAGCAAAAACAACAGCAAGAAACTATTTCTCAGTAGTAGCATAATTCTTTTGAGCAGCATCAAGAGTCTTACTAGCATAATGAATAACATTCAACTTATTATCAACGCGCTGTCCAAGAACAACACCAACAGCAAAATCACTAGCATCGCACATAATTTCAAAAGGTAAATTCCAATCAGGTGGTTGAACAATAGGAGCAGTAGTTAAAGCCTTCTTAAGAGTTTCAAAAGCTTCCTTACAATCATCATCAAAGACAAATGGTACATCCTTTTGAAGAAGATTGGTAAGAGGCTTTGAAATCTTAGAGAAATCTTTAATAAACCTCCTATAGAAACCAGCATGACCAAGAATACTACGAATACCTTTAACATCTCTTGGACATGGCATTTTCTCAATTGCCTCCACTTTTGCTCTGTCAACTTCAATACCTCTTTCGGAAATTTTATGTCCAAGGACAATTCCTTCATTTACCATAAAGTGGCATTTCTCCCAATTAAGAACAAGGTTAGTTTCTTAGCACCTCTGCAAAACTTTATCAAGGTTGTGCAAACAATTATCAAAAGAAGTTCCATAGACAGAGAAATTGTCCATGAAGACCTCCACAATTTCTTCACAAAAGCCATGAAAAATAGCAGACATACATCTTTGAAAAGTAGCAGGAGCATTGCATAAACCAAACGGCATACGTCTATAAGCATAAGTTCCATAAGGGCAAGTAAAAGTGGTTTTCTCTTGATCATCCTTCTTAACAGCAATTTGAGAAAAACCAGAATAACCATCAAGGAAACAAAAATGAGTCTTCTTAGACAACCTTTCTAGCATTTTATCTATAAACGGTAAAGGGTAATGATCTTTCTTAGTAACTTTGTTTACCTTCCTATAATCAATGCACATTCTATAACCAACAACTACCCTTTGAGGAATAAGCTCATTATTCTCATTAGGCACAACAGTCATACCTCCTTTCTTAGGAACACAATGAACAGGACTAACCCATCTACTATCAGCAATAGGATAAATGATACTAGCATCAAGGAGTTTTAATACCTCATTTCTTACCACATCCTTCATCTTGGGAATTAGGCGGCGTTGATGCTCCACAACTGGCTTCGCATCTTTCTCCATATTAATGGCATGCTGACATAAAGTGGGAGAAATCCCTTTTAAATCATCCAGAGTATATCCCATAGCTCCTCGGTGTTTCCTCAATATCTCCAATAATCTTTCTTCTTCCTTTCCTGACAGTTTAGAACTAATAATAACAGGATATATTTTCTTATCATCAATATAAGCATATTTGAGGTCATCAGGCAAAGGCTTTAATTCAAACACAGGATCTTCTTTAGGCGGCAAAGTGGTACCAAGATCCTCCACAGATAGATTATGCTTGAGTAATGGTGGTTGACGAAGGAGAATATCGTCAATCTCTTCTCTTTCCTTGCTAAAAACATCACTTTCGTGATCTTCCATGAATTGCTGCAAGGCATTATTAGGGGCAAGAGCAATAGAAGCAAGCTGCTCAACTCAAAAATTTTCATTAGGCGTGTCGTTTTCATAAGAAGTCTTAGCAAACTTGGAAAAATTAAACTCATAAGACTCTCCATTAAACTTAGTAAAAAAATTCTCCTTCTTACAGTCTATCACGGCGCCACAAGTGTTCAAAAAGGGTCTACCAAAAATAATAGGACAAGTTTTACTAGCCTCCTTACCAAGTACTAGAAAATCAGTAGGGTATTTAGTCTTACCGCAAAGAACTTCCACATCTCGGACAATACCAAGAGGCCAAACTGTCTCTCTGTTAGCAAGCTGAACAACCACATCAATATCTTCAAGTTCACAAGCGCCAATCTCGTGCATGATTTCTTTGTAAAGCTCTAAGGGAATAGCACTTGCACTAGCACCAATATCACATAAACCATAATAGCAATGATCTCCAATCCTGACAGAAATAACAGGAACACTTGCTTTCCTGTGCTTTTTAGGATGTGAAAGAATGTTAGAAGCATCTTCACAAAAAAGAATATATTCATCCCCTACATCTTTAGTAACAAGATCCTTCAATATAGCTACAGGAGACTTAATAGTAATTTGCTCATCAGGTTCTGCAGCTTTCTTAGTACTTTTATTAGACACACGTACCAAAGTATAATACTTTTTTACCTTAGCCGGGAAAGGTGTCTTCTCAAAATAAGGTTCAGGCACAATGCTATCAACAGTACAAACTTCAGTTGCTGCAGTAGGAATATGACTAATAGAATCTTTATAAGGCGCATGATATTTGTTCCAATCTTTCTTTGGAACATCAATATAAGAGGCAAAAGCCTTAAGACAATTAGCAAGTATTTGGGAATCAAGACCATAAGCAGCGCTAACACTATGAAAGTCATCGGTTCCCATAAAAGATTTAATGCATTCATAATCATAGTTTATACCTGACTTCCTACCTTTGTCATTTTCCCAACCTTCAGCATTCTCTTGTATACGGTCAAGAAGTTTCCACTTAGCATCTTCTTTCATATGAGTAAATGATCCAAAGCAAGAAGCATCCAAATAATCCTTATCAGGAAGAGTAAGCCGCGCATAAAAATTATTAATAACAATATTATTGGGGAGCTCATGAATGGGGCATTTGAGCATTAGTAACTTCAATCTCCCCCACGCTTGGGCAATACTCTCTCCATCATGAGGCCAAAAATTATATATCCGGTTACGGTCTTTATGAATTACACTTGGAGGATAAAACTTGGAATAAAAGAGAGGCACAATATCCTCCCATGCCATAGATGGACCATCTTGGAGTAGTCGATACCACTCTTCAGCTTTGCCTTTCAATGATAATGAGAATAATTTCTTCTTAACCTGGCTTGGTGAAATACCTGCACATCTGAACAACTCGCACAATTCATGTATAAATAATAAGTGATCACCCGGATGGACAGTTCCATCTCCTGAATAGCAGTTATCCATAATACGCCCAACAATTTTCATAGGTATTTTAAAAGGATCAATTTCAGCAGGCGGTGGCGGTGGTGATTCCTCCACATGTGCAGCAGCAGCAGTAGTAGTAGATGTGCTTCCAAATAGGAAACCAAATGGAGAGTTCTCCATAGCAGAGTAAAACAAAAATAAAAGACAAAATAAAATCAATACTCACAGCGACGGTTACCTTTACCAATTCCACTCTTCAATAGCGCTACACTTCCCGGCAACGGCGCCAGAAAATAGTCTTGATGACCCACAAGTATAGGGGGTGTATCATAGTACTTTCGATAAATAAGAGTGTCGAACCCAACGAGGAGCAGAAAGTGTTGATGAGCAGTTTTGACCAAGGAATCACTGTAAATACTAGCAAACAGGTTTTCAGGAGTATTTGGTAATACGAGTAAATAAAGTGCGAGTAAATAAAAGACAGTAGTAACAATTGTAGCAAGTGGCCCAATCCTTTATTCAGCAAAGGACAAGCCGGTTGTGTACTTATAATAACCAAACGTTCTCGAGGACACACGGGAGTTTTCTGTCAAGAGCTTTCGCTTCATAGAGCCAATAGTATTCATTGGTTTGGTAAGTGTTATGGAGGTGAACCTGTGCTAGCGCACTACCCTTACTAGGATAAATACACACTTGTGATTATACCCCTTGCAAGCATCCGCAAATACAAGAAAGTAATTAAGATAAATCTAACCACAGCCTTAAACTCTAGGATCCTACGCTCCCTGGTGCAATGGTTTCCCAACGGAGGTTTAGGTTTCTGTCACTCCAGCAACCCCACAGTCGGTAGCCAAATACACAATGCATCTCACTAGGCCCATAAATGGTGAAGTATCATGTAGTCGACGTTCACATGACACCACTAGTGAAATAGCACCACAACAATATCAAACCATTAAATATTTCTCAACAATAATTCACTACTAACATCTTGACTTCTCCCATGTCCTCAAGAACTAAACGAACTACTCACAAGACATCATATGGATCATGATCAGAGGTGAAATAATGGTAAATAACAATCTGAACATAAACCTTAATTCAACGGTTCCACTCAATAGCATCAACTACAAGAGTAATCAACACCAGGAAAGTTTCCCCTATGAATATAACAAGATCCAACTCAAGATGTTACAGCGGGACGGCGTGGTGATGGTGGAGACGAAGGTGCTGGTGATGGAGATGATGATGATGATGATGTCCAGTGCGATGGTGATGACGATGGCGACGATCTCCCCTCTCCGGGAAGGAATTTCCCCGGCAGACTTCTTCCTGCCGGAGAGCCTTTTCTCTGTGGTGTTCTCTGCCCCGCAGAGGCGGCTGTGTCTAACTCTGAACCCCCTCCCTCACTTAGGTTTTCGGGGATGATGATGTACGCGGAGGGGCGAGACCAGAGGTGGGCCAGGGCGGCCCCACGTAGGGCTGGCGCGACCAGGGGTGGGCCCGCGCCGCCCTGGCGTGTGGAGCCCCCTGGCTCCTCTCGACTCCCCCTTCTGGCTTCCCGAGTCTTCTGGGAAAATATAATTTCTGGGTATTTTTCTAGAATTTTCATGATCTTCAAAATATGGTCTCTTGACGGTCCTTTTTCCAGCAGAATCCTGACTCTGGCAGCAACTCCTCCGATGATCATCAAACATGTGAAAACAAAGGAAATAACATAAGTAACTTATCTAAATATGAAATATATCAATGAATAACAGTAAATTATGATACAAAATAGTGATGCAAATTGGACGTATCACCGTGCTAGGCCAGAAGGAAGCATCTCCAAGGGCTATGGAACAGAGGAGGTCATTGAGTTTTGTGTGGACTTTCTTCCTGACCTTAAGCCGATTGGTGTTCCTGAATCTCGGTATGAGGGTAGGCTGACAGGAAAAGGCACGTTAGGAAGGAAAGCAAAAGTATGTATGGACGGGCATTCTTTCTCTCAAGCACACTTCACAGTTCTACACAATTCCACCGTGGTGGCTCCGTATATCGTGAGACACAAGAATATTCTACGCTCCGAAAACCCGGGGAAGGCTGACTCTTGGATTAAAGGGGAACACGAGAAGACTTTTGGCAGTTGGTTGCAGACACATCTCATGAATGACGACACCGTTGGAGATCAGTTGTACTGTTTGGCCAGGCCACCATCTTCGACTATATATACTTTTCAAGGGTACGAGATAAATGAGAATACATTTTACACGGTTGCCCAAGATAAAAAGAGCACCAACCAAAACAGTGGTGTCCGCTTTGATGCAACAGACGAGAATGGGCACTGTTTGGAAACATATTACGGGTACATAGAGGAGATATGGGAACTTGACTATGGACCTACTTTTAAGATCCCTTTGTTTCGGTGCAAATGGGTGAAGCTGACAGGAGGCGGGGTAGTTGTAGACCAAAAGTACGGCATGACAACAGTGGATCTCAACAATCTTGCGTACATGGACGAACCATTCGTCCTAGCCAACGATGTCGCTCAGGTTTTCTATGTGAAGGACATGTCTACAAAAACGAGAAAAAGAAATCAGCAAAAGAAGACATCGTCCGATGAGCCAAAGCGCCACATAGTTCTTTTAGGGAAAAGAAACATCGTGGGAGTAGATGACAAGACAGACATGTCAGTAGATTATAATAAGTTTCATGAAATTCCGCCCTTCAAAGTGAAAACTGACCCAAGCATCCTACTGAACGATGAAGATTCTCCATGGCTACGACCCAGGAGAAAACAGAAATAATAGATAGGATTGTTGGTGCAATAATGTAATAATGTATTAAACCTTTTATGTAATGCATGATGAAGATTCTCCATGGCTACGACAGACACGGTTACATGGATGGCTGGATGTGAATAATGGTATGGATCGGTCATCACCGCTCTTTAGAAAAAAAGCCAGCTCACTAGTTCTTTTCCCGTCCTGCTCTTTATACACACACCGTGCTGCGTCTTCCTAAAGCGCCTCCCCTCAAAGCCAAAACGAAAGCAATGGCCGCCGTCTCCCGCTTAAACCCCGTTGCCTCGCCTTTCGTTCCGATGGCACTCCTCCCGGCGGGCTACTACCTCTCCCCTACCCCTGCCGCCGCTATACCCAGTCCTGATTTCTTTGCCTCGCAGTTCTTGTAGGATAGTTAAAACACTTTTGAATTAGTTTTGAAAATATAAAATAGTTTTGAATTAGTTATTCAATTTCAAACACTTTTCATATTTATAGTTTTGTCAAATTCTAAAATACACAAAAAGAATATTAATTAATATAGTTTTAATTGAAAACGGCAAACTAGTTAATAGTTTGGATAGTTAAAATAATTAATTTTGAAAATATAAATTAGTTTTGAATTAGTTATTCAATTTCAAACACTTTTCATATTCATAGTTTTGTCAAATTCTAAAATATACAAAAAGAATATTAATTAATATAGTTTTAATTGAAAATGGCAAACTAGTTAATAGTTTGGATAGTTAAAATAATTAATTTTGAAAATATAAATTAGTTTTGAATTAGTTATTCAATTTCAAACACTTTTCATATTCATAGTTTTGTCAAATTCTAAAATATACAAAAAGAATATTAATTAATATAGTTTTAATTGAAAATGGCAAACTAGTTAATAGTTTGGATAGTTAAAATAATTAATTGTGAAAATAGAAAATAGTTTTGAATTAGTTATTCAATTTAAAACACTTTTCATATTCATAGTTTTGTCAAATTCTAAAATATACAAAAAGAATATTAATTAATATAGTTTTAATTGAAAATGGCAAACTAGTTAATAGTTTGGATAGTTAAAATAATTAATTTTGAAAATATAAAATATTTTTGAATTAGTTATTCAATTTCAAACACTTTTCATATTCATAGTTTTGTCAAATTCTAAAATATACAAAAAGAATATTAATTAATATAGTTTTAATTGAAAATGGCAAACTAGTTAATAGTTTGGATAGTTAAAATAATTAATTTTGAAAATATAAAATATTTTTGAATTAGTTATTCAATTTCAAACACTTTTCATATTCATAGTTTTGTCAAATTCTAAAATATACAAAAAGAATATTAATTAATATAGTTTTAATTGAAAATGGCAAACTAGTTAATAGTTTGGATAGTTAAAATAATTAATTTTGAAAATATAAAATATTTTTGAATTAGTTATTCAATTTCAAACACTTTTCATATTCATAGTTTTATCAGATTTTAAAATATACATTAGTTATTCAATTCAAAAATAAAAATTGATATTTGAAATGAAAACCTGAAAAACTTTATGCTTTGGCGCGCATTTATTGCGCCTTTAGTCCCGGCTGGAGCCACCAGCCGGGACTAAAGGGGGGGCTCGGGCGCCAACCGCCCACCACCCTTTAGTCCCGGTTGGGGGCTCCAGCCGGGACTAAAGGCACCCTTTAGTCCCGGTTCGAGCCCCCAACCGGGACTAAAGGGGGGCGTGGTATATAAGCCCCCTCTTCTTCCTCCCCGGCACTTAGCCGTTTCTGCCGTCAACGCGCGCGAGGAGTTGCTTTGCCGATCGTTGCGGCCACCGGAAAACTCGCCCGAGCCGCCACCTCCGGCCACCGCCCGCCGCCACCCCTCCCTGAGCCGCCCGCCGCCACCCCTCCGGCCACCGCCCGCCGCCACCCCTCCGGCCACCGCCCCACCCCCGCGGCCACCGAGCCTCCCCCGAGCCGCGCCGCGCGCCACCCCTCCGGCCACCGCCCGCGCCGCCACCCCTCCGCCACCCGTCTGGCCACTCCTCTCTCGCTCGGTGAGACGCCCGAGCCGCCCGAGCCGCCCCTTTTTTTTGTTAGATTAGATTAGGTTAAATTTTATTAGGTTAAGTTTTATTAGGTTAAATTTTATTAGGTTAAATTTTATTAGGTTAGGTTTTATTAGGTTAGGTTTTTTTTAGAATTTTTAGATAGAATTGTTAGGTTATATTATTTGTTAGGAATTGTTAGGTTAGGTTTTTTTTAGAATTTATTATTTGTTAGTGTGTAATAGAAATAGCAAATAGAAATAGAATTACTTTGCAATTAGAAATAGAATTATTTTGCAAATAGAAATAAGTTAGAAAAAATAGAATTACTTTGCAAATAGAAATAGAATTAAATAGAAATAGAATTAAATAGAAATAGAATTACTTTACAAATAGAAATAGAATTACTTTGCAATTAGAAATAGAATTACTTTGCAAATAGAAATAGAATTACTTTGCAAATAGAAATAGAATTACTTTGCAAATAGAAATAGAATTACTTTGCAAAAAGAAATAGAATTACTTTGCAAAAAGAAATAGAATTACTTTGCAAATAGAAATAGAATTATTTTGCAAATAAAAATAGAATTACTTTGCAAATAGAAATAGAATTATTTTCAAATAGAAATAGAAATAGAATTACTTTGCAAATAGAAATAGAATTACTTTGCAAATAGAAATAGAATTACTTTGCAAATAGAAATAGAATTACTTTGCAAATATAAATAAAATTATTTTGCAAATAGAAATAGAAATAGAATTACTTTGCAAATAGAAATAGAATTATTTTGCAAATAGAAATAGAATTACTTTGCAAATAGAAATAGAATTATTTTGCAAATAGAAATAGAATTTATTAGTTAATCAAATGTCGGTATTTTGCAGAAACTATGGATCCACATAGCAGGAACCTCGAAGAGGAAGAACTTCTCGAAGATATAATCAAAGACGCCCCCGACATTGAACCAGCTGAATCTCCGTCGTCGTTTCTAAACCCCTCCGGAGATGGAATGGAGATCGACCGACACGAAGATGAAGCCGACGGGGCAGGAGATAGCTCCAATGACGGAGAAGGAGATAGCTCCACTGATGGAGAAGCCGGTCGAGAAGCCGGTGGAGAAATAACAAAGTCCGGCGAGGTATTCATATGAAGTTCGGCAATCACTTGTAATATGTGAAAAATATTGGAGATAGCTCTATATTGTATACATATATATTAATTTGACGAATGTTTCTCCCTCTTAGGCCTCCACATCGAGCAAAGCTACGAAACGAGGCCCGACTAAAAAGTTGGACGCACGGACGCATTACACCTTTGAGGTGATATTGCCTACGGGCGAACCCAAGCTTCCTAAGAATGCTGCTGACACATTCAAGAAGCAATGCGGAGTCCTTGTTAGGGATCACGTCCCGATCAGCGTTCGAGAGTGGAACAAGCGCAAAGGGGCAGCCGATAGTGACTATGTCGCCGAAAGGTACAAAGATAATCTTTGGAATGATCTCATGTCACATTTCAACCTGCCAGAATGTTAGAATGAAGACGCCGCAAAAAAACTGAGGGCCAAAGTCAAGCAGTGGACTCTAAAGAAGATGGCCGAACTGTTCCGTAGCTGGAAGAAGAAGCTATGGAAAAACTATCGGAAGACAAAGAAAGTGCCAGTATTCGAGGGGTATCTAGCCAAGCAGGCGAATCACTGGAAGGCATTTCAAGAGTACAAGGAGTCAGAAGATGCCAAGGCATTATCAGAAAAGAACAAGAAAAATGCCGACAAGAAGAAATATCACCACACGCTGGGGCCAGGGGGCTATGAGACTGCCATCCCAAAGTGGGATAAGAAAGAGCAAGATCTGCTAGCTAAAGGCATCATACCTGAACCCATCCGTGATGAGTGGGAATTGAGAGCAAGAAATTGGTTCCTTGCGCATGGTGGTTCGTACGACGAAGAAACAGGGGACCTCATCTACAGTGACGGTCTTAGGATACACAGGGAGAATTGGAAAAGGATAGTGAAAGAAATTAAAGAGGGAAAAAGACAGTTCACTGCAGATAGAGAGAAAGATTTGCTCACACTGGTCCTCGGCAATGACGAACATGGAGGACGAATGCGAGGCTTCGGTCCTTCTTACCCGTGGTGGCTTGGGTTTGCCAGAGACCAAGACACTTACAGAAGCCGAGTGAGAGCAAAGAAGCGACAGCAGGATGAGGAGAATGACAAGTTCAACCAGTTGCTTGCCAGGCTTAACGAGCAACAGAAGCAGATTGACGAGCTTAGAGGAGTAGCGCGCCAGGAAGATCCTGCACTCGATATTACCGGCGCCCCATCTAAGCGGAAAAGCAGCGTGGCTGAATCTGAGGCCCCGCCCGACGATGCACGAAGAATGATAGAGGGCGGTCCCGGCTACCCCGTGGATGGAATCAAGGAGTCAACATCATGTGAACTCCATCAGAGATTCAAGAACATATCCATGAAGGTGGCCGTCGGACAAGCTTTACCTTCTGGCCCTGATGTACGCTGGCATGGCCGTGAGATTCCAGCTGGCTTTGCTAAAGTCGGGGTGGATGAAATCGTGTCGGGGTTTCATGATATGGAGCTCGACATAGCTGGACCCGAAGATGAGAGGACACTCGGAGAAGTACTGGGTGGAGTCATCCTATGGGACAAGAACTACATCAAGCTTCCAGGCTCGGCCCCAAGGACAACACCGCCTCCGAGTCGTCGCAGGTCACCTACACCTCCATCACCTCCAAGCCCTCCACATGACGACGGCCAGCACAACACGAGTCCATCTCGATCACCGCCGCCGGACTTGGGTCGGCCGTCTCCGCCGCCGCCCGCTAAGGATACTAAGCGGAAGCGTGCCAGCAAGAACGCTCCGTCGATGAGTTCTAAGCGACGGAGTTCCCCAAAGCGCAAACTGTCGCCCCTCCCAAAGGTACCTCATGCTAATCTTCCTATCAGACCTTATGATCGTACCGACGAGGAAAACGCCAGGATAGCAAAGGAACATTATGATGCGCAGATGAAAAAGAAGGAACCCGAGCCCCGCCCGGAATACACCGAGAAGCAAATAGCATATGCAAAATACTTCACGACCCTTCCATCACAGTATGACTTACACCATAAGCCTGACGACTATACACGCACATTGCAGAAGGAAGGGAAAAAGAGCAGATCACGTGCAAGTGCAAGTGGGAGCAAATCAAGTTCAACTACAAGAAAAAAAAAGATCAGACGTTCCTTAGCTTGGACAACAGGCCAAACAGTCGATCCCACCCCTCAGGGTGTTACCCGAGAATGTTCCCTCTCTGGTGCAGGAGCAAGATTTGAAATTAGCAAAGAAGTGGGCGGATGAATGGGGTATCCCGGTTGAAGACGTTCTGGCTTCCCAAGACGACAGGTTACCCAAGGCTGTGGTAGCCCCTAAGCCACAGTTTGTCATGGGAGCGCCTTTGGTCAGCAAAGATAAGTTTGATGATCTCCCAACAAATATGCGTTACTTGCATACATGGTACTTAAGTGAATCAAAGAATGGGAGAACGATGATCGTGGCGCGTGTCCCACGGGAGTACTACGGACGCCCCGAAGACATCCATATCGACTTTGATGAACTCTTTCAGATGTACAATGCCGACGCCCTTGACAAATCGCTTATGAGTTGCTATTGTCTGTAAGTTTTTCAATTCGTTGTCTACATATAACTTGTTCAGTTATTTCAATTCATTGTCTACATATAACTTGTTCTGTTCTGACTTGTACTCTATTATGCAGAATGAAGATTCTGGAATGTAAAAGTAGGAACATCCTAAATATTGGGTTTATTGACCCAGATAAAATACATATAACGACGCTAACTGATAACCCCAAGGAGACGGAGGAAAACCTTCTAAGGTTTCTAATAGATCAAAATTTCTGTGACCACATACTGTTTCCATACAACTTCAGGTGAGTTTCTTACTCTGTTGTGTCCATTCACTTATAAGTGTAATTGATAAGTTACTGACACACACATATATATATACATGTGCAGCTACCACTAGATTCTGTTGGATATTCAAATTGATAAGGGAAGAGTTGATGCCTTCGACCCATTATCGAGACCCTTGGAACAGTTCCAAAGCCTGCAGGACATGCTCCAAGGGTAATTTCAATCATTCTTGCGCTCTATCGGTCTCTTTCGATGATTTTCTGATATATCAATTAATGAAAAACTTAGCAAATCATTTTCCTTGTCGGGCAGGGTTTGGAAGCGGTTCAAGTGCGTGACTGACGGTATCCAGCATGAGAAGCTGACCTTTAGAGCGGCTCAGGTAAGTAGTAGTATGATATACTTCTATTTTCAATACATTTGTGATGCTAGATTATTATTTTGATTATATATATTCTATTCTCGTAAAGTGCGACCAGCAGCCACGGGAGACGCATCTATGTGAATACTACGTTTGCGAGACCATTCGCACGTTTACCTCTGAGCACAAGGATTACAGATACGACGTAAGCAATAAACATTCACACCTCTATTTTTACCCGTCATTCTTTGTTATCGTGATTGATATTCATATTCATCTCCTCTTCTTATATAGTACATGGCCATGTGGGAGAAGTACCTACCAGAGCAACGCGCGATAGCTGTTGCAGAGGAGCTAGCGACCTTTCTGAGGACAGAAGTTATAGACGACAAAGGACGATTTAGTGTAGCTAGGGGCCATTACTGATGTTGGTCCATGTAATCGAATAGACGGGCTCTAGTCCCGATAATTCTGATCTCCATATAATTGTATATATATGCTCGCTTGTAAGATAAGTTAATCTTATATATATGCATAAACTAATTCTCGAACACCAAACAAGGCACCAAACGAGGCATCACGTTAATCCCCCGAACACCTAAAACCCTAAAACCCCTAAACCCTAAAACCCTAAAGCAAAAAACAAAATCTGTAGATGCCCTTTAGTCCCGGTCTGTGTTACAAACCGGGACTAAAGGTCCTGGCCCTGGATGCGCTCGGAGCCGCCCACGTGGACACCCTTCAGTCCCGGCTGGTAACCGGGCCGGGACTAAAGGTTTAGCCTTTAGTCCCGCGGCTGGGATCCCGGTTTACAAACCGGGACTAAAGGCCCTTACGGGCCGGGACTGGAGGGCCTGTCCCCACTAGTGGGAGTAGGTGAGCATCATAATGACGGGCCACAGCCTCAGGGCAGCGCTGTGGGACACAGCTTCAGTGACTTGCTGTAACCAAGTCTCTCTGCGACTTACCCCTAGTGAATGCCCTCCGATCAAGATCTAATGGATACGGTTGGTCCAAATCTAGATCTCAAAATTCAAACTGTTCAGAAAAATTTGAAAAAATTTCAGTAAATCGTGGAAGTTTAGTTGAGCATTCTGATAAAGTTTCATGTTATTTGAATGGTTGGTTAATGATTTAATTACAATTTAAGATTGAAACGTAAAAAGCTATTTAATCATAATTCCGTTCATCAAAATGAAACATAACTTTCACAGAATCCATAGTTAATCATGTAAAACGTACTAGAATTTTTTCAATTTTTTTTGAACAGTTTGAATTTTGAGATCTAGATTTGGATCAACCGTATCCATTAGATCTTGATCCAAGGGTATTCAGTAGGGGTAAGTCGCAGTGAGACTTGATTACAGTAAGTCACTAAAGCTGTGTCCAGCGCTGTGTGCGTCCGCCGTGCACCACAGCGTCGTGACCGAGTACAACACACACAGCACGTTCGGCCTGATCAAGTCCCGCGTCACGCACGCACGCTGCTCTAGGACACCGGCCGCCGGCCATTCACGCTCAGCAGGTGGACGCTCGTCGACTCTGGCCGGTATAGCATGCACTGGACTAGTGAAAACACTAGGACGACCTCTGGTATTCCATGAGCATCCAGGAAGGTTGAGGGGAGTCCGCGCGGGGCGCTGGCGGCGTCGAGGAGCCAGGCTGCGGTGCTAGGCAGCGCACACGAGAGAAAAGAGGTGGTGGGGGATTAGTGGCGGCAGTTTCAGGGTACTTATTGTAAAACAAAAACAAATACTTTTTCTTGCAAATTAGAGTTTTGGCTGGTCAAATCCTGCCATGTCATCAAATACGTACCTGTACCGTAGCTAGTGACCGTAGATGGTACTGAAAAGCATCTTCCATAACCGTAAATTGAGGTTTTCGAAATACAATGATGAAAGCAAAATATACAGACAAGTTTCATGACTTTTGATGCATTTTACTCTCTAAAAAACGTCTGGGGGCTTGCTGTAAAAAAACCAGTCCAAACAAGACAGGACGGCGATTTGTGACCAACGGTGCACGATTTTAACAAGTTGTATGATCCATTTGTCTGGTTTACAAAAAGTGTGACTTAAATGCACATATATGACAAGTTGTGTAACTCATGGTGCCATTTACTCTTTTTTTTATAATGGAAGACTTTCCTCTTGAGGCACGTTCTGATGGAAAGCCAATTGTGAGATATCCTACTTGTTTCTGTCGATCACAATTTATTCTTGACCTTAAAGGTGAGAGTAACGACCAATAGATGCAACTCTATATTTAGGCAACTAATTTCTTCATATTTATTTAGATTGTATAATCAGTGTTCTATTTTCATATGCATGCATTTTTTTTAAAGTACTGTCAAGAATTTTTGTAGAGATATTCAGTTTTAGAATCTTACAGATTCTTCACTAAACTTACAGATTTACCTTAGATTTAACAAGAAGGGAGTTGTCTGTACTTAATTATCTTCTTTAGTAAAAAGTAACTGAAATCTGGTGTGTTGATACCTCATTGACTATCTTAGACTTGAGAAATGGGCAGGCAATTTGCAAACAGCAAAAGTACTATAAGTAATAGCATACATTCTAATGTTCAAATAAGTGCTAGACGCTAATTTTGTCATTCATGATTTTTTGTTACAGAGTAACATATAATTAATTTGAGTTGACTACCTTTACTTTGAATGCTGCTACTGTTCAACAATATAAGATGGTTTTTTATTCTTAAGTGCTCTTGATTTTTAAACTTTCTGTAGACGCTCTTCCTTCCGCAGCATTGTGTGTGAAGGAACAACTTTGGCAGCTTGCTTTTGAAAATACAAAAATCAGGTGTTTTGTTTCCTTCCTGATTTGAAGATTTTCTTTGCTAACAATTAATGTGTTGAGCCCCCCAGGTCTGAAAATAAAAGACAAGTGACTAGACATCTCTACATAAAAGAATGTGCTAGCAAAGTTAGGCTGATTTAGTTTGCAAGTTTTATTGGTTCAGAGTCTAGCTTGGAGTCTAGAAGCCCATTGTTATTCAGTTCATATAAGAAGTTTAGTAGTATTTCTCTGAAATTGTATTTTATTGTATGTATTGACTGTATGGACAGTTGTGAAATAGATCTTCAGTGCAAATAAATGAAAAAGTTATTTTGTTCCTCATTGCGAGTATTTGGTAAACTAAATCCATTGAAGGCAGGTCAGCCACTGTGCATCTGGTTAATCTAAATTCTACTTATTGCTCTTAATATATAGGGTTAAGTGCATTTTTGGTCCCTCAAGTGTTGCCAAAGTCTAACTTTGGTCCCTGAACTTTTTTTAGTCTAAAACTGCCCCCAAACACTTAATTAGGTCTACTTATCAGCCCTGACAACGATTTTGACCTTTTTTTACGTTTTTGTGGCACGCTGGAAAGTGTTTGGCAAGATTTTATCGAGGTAGGCTCATCTAAACGTGGGGATCTGTTGTCCTCGATCAACATTGCCCTCTCGATCTCTTAACAAACCCTAGCTAATAGTCGAGTCTATGCAGATGGAGGTGTGATGGAGCTAATCAACGACCCTACCTCTCTGGAGGTCCGCCCTATATGGCGCCTGCATTTCATGGACGACAGTTTTGAGTCAAGGATCATCGATTAGCTCCATCACACCTCCATCTTCATAGACTGGGCTATCCAGAGAGGGTTTGTTAAGAGATCGAGAGGGCAATATTGATCGAGAAAAACGGATCCCCACGTTCAAATGATCCTACCTTGATAAAATCCTGCTAAAAACTTTCCAGCGTGGCACAAAAAGGTAAAAAACTGGTTACAAACCGGTGCCAGGGACGATAAGCAGACCTAATTAAGTGTTTAGGGACTAGTTTTAGACTAAAAACAGTTGAGGGACTAAAGTTAGACTTTTGCAACACTTGAGGGACCAAAAGTGCACTTAACCCTAATATATATCGAATTCGGTCCTTAGATTAGATTCGTAATCAACCAGGGACCACAAGTTTACACTCTCGTATGATTTTCATACACAGAATGTCGTATGCAAAGAAATTTCGTGTGGAGTTTGATTGTATCATTTTGCAGACAAAAAATACTTCTTTTCAGTTTCCAATCCAGTTTAAGTTGGATCGTGTATTGCACGTGCAAATTTACTAGTATAGTTTGACGTGTAAATGTTAGGCTTCTTTACATGGGTCTAGTATTTACTGGATTAGTGGATTTAGTATTAGCCTGGCCTACTTTTATCTTGTAAATGTAGGGCTTCTTTACATGGGCCTAGCTGACTTATATTTCCGGAAAGTTTCTGTATTTGTTTTTTGAGAATTTCCTTGCCGTTTCCGTTTTCGTCGGAAACCGCTCTCCTGTTTCCTCTTCCATTTGCATTTAAAATATTTCATTTCCATTCCTTTTTTCGCAAAATACCGCTTTTGTTTCCTTTTTTTGGCTCTTTGTTTCTTTTTTCTCCGAAAATGAATGGAAAGGTTCCTTGCCGTTTTAAACCCTAATGGCAACCACCCCTCTAGACGCGTTTTGGGGCATCAATAAACACACAAGGCCGGTCCATACATTATATGGGCCCTAGGGCGACACGATTTTAAGGGCCCCTTATTATAGTGATGAAGCTTTTATAGGGAAGGGGGGCCATGGCCCCCTACTTCAGACAATTGCGTAAATATATCTCTAATATTTATACTAAATTTTTAAATATTACTCAAAGTTGAAGCACAATTGGTGTTCTTGCACCCATCAATAATATATTTTATGCTCCACCACTTGGTCACACACAAAAGACGTAAAACATATTAGTATTTTGTAAGATAAATATTACTGTAATGCAATTTCAAATTAATTAATACACACATTTGATAGATTCATTGTGTTGTTCTGTATTCCTTAGTGAGGGGCGATATTTTTCTATGCATTTGGCAAGTATAGAGAGAAATCATGACATTCATTTTTTTTAAGAAATATTAGAGTATTACGAGTTGTAATAGAAAATTAGTAGGTTCCAGTTTACGTCATTTATATTTTTTTATAACTATTCTCAAAAGTCTAGTAAATAAATCCTAGATCGGGCCCCTAGATACTTGGGGCCCGGGGCGAGCGCCCTGTGCCCGCCCTATGGGCTTGCCTGTAAACACAGTCTCTCTTTTGGGGACCTCATCCATGCGGCAGTCTTCACCTGTCAGTCCCAAATGCAAAATATAAAATTCTTTCACACAGTGTAAATGAAATAGTGCATAAGTTAGAATTCAAACATAACAAATAGAGTAGTGCCAAATAGAATAGTGCATACACCAATGGAAATCAATTAAAGTTCAAAAGGTTTGAAGGGATCAAAACTCATGCAGCGTTTCCTCTCCTCTCTCTCATAAATGCTTCACTAGGTCATCCCAAAGTTGTTGATGAACATGTTCATCACGAATTTCATGATGCCATTGAAGAAAAATTTCAAACTCGGCTGGTGATCAACTTGGGCGAGAAGGCCCTCCTAATCATATGGAATGGATCAGGACGCTCACTCTCAATAATGATGTTGTACATGATGATACAAGCATTCATGATCTCCTACATCTGAGTCATCGACCATTGGAGAGCAGGTTATCAGACAATAGCAAAATTCTGTTTGAACACACCAAATGCTTGCTCAATATTCTTTCGATAACTCTCCTGCACTTGGAAAACCAAGCTTTGTTCTCCACGTACGGGTCATGGATTGTCCTCACTTTGACAAAAGTGGGTAGATGTCGTCGGCTAGATAGTACCATTTGGTGAATGTGCGGTCGTTGATCACATAGTTCACCGCGGAAGCCTGGCCTTTAACAAGTCTTGTGAACACTGAAGAGCTGCAACATCATTGTGAGATCTCACCATGCCAACGAAATCATGTCAAATAATATGTCATAATCTCCCACAACTTCAAGAATCACGCTGCATTCGTCAGTATAACCTTTGTACATCTTTTGCCAAGTGAACGGGCAATTCTTCCATCCCTAATGCATGTAGTCTATGCTTCCAAGCATATTAGGAAATCCTCTTGCTGCATTTTGTTCTAAAAATCCGAGTTGTTCCTTCTTCATTTTGTGCTCTCAAATAGATTGGTCCAAACTTTCAAACGACTGTCTGGCAAAACTTGTACACAGTTGCCCGAGCAATCAACTCAGCCGTGTAGAGATAGTCATTCATCATAAAAAGAGGAGCACCATATGCAAGACTTGGTTTGGCGGTCATTGTTGAAGATAAATGGGACCAACCCATAATCCTATGACATAGGCTCTTTAACCCATCCAACCACGATGTCCAAGACAAGGCCCAAGTCAAGTGCTCCACCGACCTAACCCGTCGTATGACACACAAGGACTTCTACCATTTTCCATGAACCAGACAAACATTTGAAGGAAGGTTACAAGCTCAACTTCAAATGCAAAAAGTGTCAAGAACTAACGTACACCACAGAGACTCCTATTGATGCGTATATACCTAAAGATCATCTCATAAAACCCTATAAGCTCGCGGAGTTGCATTCATGCCAAAGTGAAATCCCAGTTTCCTTAGTCTCCGTAGGCTTAAGCCCTAGCTACATATAGATCTCATTGGGTACATCGAGGAGTTCATCATCTAAATGTCTTGTACGTTATTGTAATCACACCACAAATGAAGTCTTACGAAATTCATCATCTTATTTGATCCTTACCTATTATCCCAAGCCACTACCGAACGAACACACTTTCATCCTACGGAAGTATGATTGCTGAATTATGCCTTAGAGGAAAATAATATTGGACTTATTTGCATATTCTATCAAGTTCATAATAAGTTTAATGCTATGCTAGAACTATGTCAATCGGAGACATTGACCTAGGTGTAGTATTAAATGATTAGGAGTCCCCGGTAAAATCCCAGTTTACTGGTTCATTGATCAACTGATGATCGAGGTTTCCGATCATGGTGAATTATGCTAATTGACGATAAGATCATGCCACTTGTTGATAGTGCCATGATGGACATTACCCACAGAATCAATTGCAACACGATCGTATCATGATGTTCACGTTGCAATATGAAGAAGTGTCAACAGCTTAGTCCTTAGACCGTGAGGTTAATACATAATCACTATTTCTGGAGAAAACTCTAATTGCATCAACCGTCATCACGTAACAGGTTGACTGAAAAGGTGTCTCTTGGGTTCTCCAAAGGGGTAGGTAGAGGAGTATAGCCAAGAGCGCGATTTGCTTATCTGTATGATAGATATGGTACTCTGGGCCCACTCGGTGAGAATATATCAATGCTGCACAGCATGTGACTAGGTCACGGAGATGGACTATCACAGACGAGTAAATAGCGTTAGCCGGTAATAAGATCGAACCAGGTATTGGCAAATATCAACGACCAGATCTTAGGCAATGCTAGTATCAGTGAATCAAAGGGAATAGCTTATTGACATTTACTGTTCAATGACTAAAAGAACTTCATAGAATGCATAGGGTTCTTCACAGATTTCCAAGGTCCGACTGAAGGTCATATACCGGAGAAGAGTTCTCGTTAATGTCTGTCGCATTCTCGAACTGTCGGGTAACACGCTTAAGGGATCACAATGCTAGAGGCGTTTTGGTATTATCCGAAAATACCGTGTGATGTCATATGAGAGAGGGAAATGGTTCCAACTAAGTCCGAAATAGTTTCAGCAGTCTGAAATAGTTTTGGTGAAATCCGAAATAGTTTCGGTGGAGTCCAAAATGGTTCTGACGGAGTCCGAAAGTGTTTCGGAGTAGTGGGGATTAATTATGAGTTAACTAATATTAATTATATGAATTAATATTGATTAAATAATTAATAAAAAAATTATTTCATCTAATGGGCTGATTTAATGAAAGAAGCCCATTAGGGAAAAAAAGAAAAAAAGGGGCGCCTAGCCTAGGCCCAGGCCGGCTAGGGTTAGGGCTGCCTGGGAGGGGCCGGCCGGCCCTAGCCCTGGCTGCCGCTGCCCTCCACCTCCTTCCTTGACCGCCGCCCTAGGTGCCTTGGGAAGGGTGGTAAGGGTGCACCCCTCCCCACTATATAAAGGCCCCCTTGGAGGAAGAGTGAACACAAAAATTCCACGAGCCCTTCCTCCACGGCCTCCTCTCCTGGTGCGCCGGCCCCTGCCCTGGCCGCCGCCCCTGCCTCTCTCTCTCTCTCTCCCCCGCGTGGCCTCCCGAAGGGCTGCGTAGGAGACAAGAATCACCACCGCGACACACCGTCGTGTTGCGGAGTTTCTGGATTCCTGTCCAAAGCCATCTACTTCCGCATCTCGGCTGGAAACGGGGTTCCAAGAGTCATCGTGGTCGCCGTACGTGTGTGAGTACATGGAGGTGCCGCTCGTGCGGTGCCGAAGTCGTTGCTCCAAGATTTTCATGACCTTGAGGTTGGCTACATCGTCTTCATCGTCAACGCTTGTATGGGGGTGTAATCCCCGCATTTCGGTCTTTGAGGGTACGTGTCCGAAACTCCTACCGTTACAGCATTACTAATAGATGGGCCCTTGGGCAATCGGGGTTGCGTAGCACATAATTTTTTTGTTATCTGCACTGAACCCCAACAATTGCTTAGGGATTTTTGAAGAAATCCTTCGTCACGCCACGTAGGGGGTGCACACATCAAATAGATTGGATCTAAATCAACTATGTCGGTTAAAAAATGTCTACTGTAGACCAGGTCAAGGAATAGTGGCATATGAAGGAGGTCTAGGATGTGTGACGGAAACCCATCCTTACCGCACAACCTCCTCTTTTAGTGGCAGGCCAAATGACTGCGACAAAGGGATATGCCATAGACACCTCGTGTGAGGACAACTTCAACTCCGTCAATCTAGTTAATTAGAAGGAAATTGGCGAGGACCGGTACAAACAGGACCAAGCCCACCTGAACACCAACACAACAGGGTCAGACCCACTCTTGTTGATGACACATCGGAGACCACAAAAGGACATAAACTACATGAGCACAGCCCATGGTGATCCACTCCACTAAACTAACCGATCTCCCACCACTACCGAAGAGAAGAAGCCGCACCTGCTATGGGAGGAGCAGACACGGGTGACATGGGCTGAACACAACAATGTCCATAGATGGAGGGCTAAGGTTTTGGGGGAAATATGTGTAGGTGGATTCGACGGCGAAAAGACAAGGAGAAGGCACAAATTTACCCAGGTCGGCCCCTCCGTGCGAGGTAAAGACCAACTCCTGTCTGTCTGATCTTGATTGATGGTGTATGAGGAGATTACAATGATGCCTTATGGCTATTGTGAGTTTGCTCGTATGCTAGATTGATCTCCCTACCGACGTCTCCACCTAGACTTTGTATAGTAGGCCAGGTCTCAGATCGGTTCCGGCTAGGTTACAAAGAAGACATAAACCCTAGAACTCTTTTTTCCTTCCATTACACGCCACGGTTAGATGGGTTTTCTGGGCTTCCAGCCGCATTTAAATTCCTAGGCTTCTCTTTATCGGCTGCTGCCTTCTGGGCCTCTTGCTGGGCCGGACCTAGTATACCAACAGGCAACAGTGAGGACCCGCTAGGTCATACCCACGTCAATGAGACACTCCCACAAAGACCCACAAGAGCATGTGTCAGAAGTGGTGCTCGACATGCTGATGATCAACGTCGGGAGCCATCTCATTGCCCACACGACACAAAGGACAAGTCCCTAAAAGTTATTGAACACTTAAAACCGGTGTTCTGACTTTTCGCTGTTCCACCATGTTCTGCATGGTCAACCAAAATCGCCACCTTTCGGGGCCACCATCCTAACATATCACCGCTCGCTCCCGAGCTCTCATGATGCACAAACTGTTAACCCGCAGCCCAAGCTGTGCACAAGGCAGCCAGCTACATACCACACCTATGAGAGGTGCTCATTTTGAGTTTACAACTCATAAATGTCGCCACCATGCGTCGCATATCAAGCATGTTAGTGATATTTTTTTTTAAAGCATGTTAGGGATTTTGAAGGCTGCGCAAGTTTTTGTTGTGCTGCACAATTGTCTCCTTCGACTAGCGCTCAGCGCTGTCGCCCTTATTTGCGGTCCACGGCGGCACGGCCCATAGGCCTAAGCCCACAGCACGTTCGACCTTCGGCTGACACGTGGGGTCCTGCCATCCCGCCACTTAATTAGTACATTAACCCGTTCCTCCGTTCCCATGTAAAAAAAAAAGTTGGTCTGCTCCACACGCCGACCAGCCACCGTCGCGTCGCCTCGACGTCTCCTGGCTTCCCTCCCCTCCGCCTCCAAGCAAACAGCGAGCAGGGAAACCCCCCACCGCGTGCCATCCCAAAACCTTGCCGCTATATCACCCAGGCTCACACTCCTCCATTGCCCCCCTCCTCCGTTGCCGCTCGCCGGATCTCTCCCTTCTCGTCACCTCAACGTGCTCCTCCCTCCTTGCCCGCGGAGAACTCGTTTCGGTCCCGTCTCCGTTCGTCGGCTGCAGGAACCGGCGGAACTGGAGGTTGGCGACTGCCCACGCGCGCGTGCCCGTGGCCAAGAAGGGGTGACTGGGTGGCGCGGCGGAGATGAGGTGGCCGAGGTGTGCTCTGGCGGTATGGGCTGCGGCCGCGGTGGTGGCGATGCTTGCCGCGGCGGTAGGGGAACCCGATGCGGGCGAGCTCGAGCGCGCGTAAGTGCACATTTTTCTTACTGATGACGTTTGGTGTCGGATTCAGCGTGGGTTGTCCACTAATGGTTGCACTTGATTCTAGCTTCGGCTTGAGATTGTTTAGTTTTCTTCGTTATTGCGCTACTGCTTGTCTGCTTGCATGTATGGCGATCTCGGTAGTCATATTTCATTCTGTATGTGGAAATCACTTTCAGTGAGATTTCATCGAAATTCAGTGAATTCGGTAGACACCAAAATAATTACGTTTTGGTCAAAATATTTAGCCATTTCAGTAATACACATGGTTCGAAATAAATTTCGAATTATTTATCGAAATTTTTAAATATTTTGCTGAATTTTATGAAAAAAATCGGCCCTTTAGCAAAAGAAAAAACCGAAATCAATGAATTACGCTGATATTTAGTGATTTCGGTAGTGACCAAAATATTTCCGAAACTGAAATTTAAAACCAGTAAACGAATTTGTGTTATCCATGTTTGTCAACTAGCCATGCTGTACAGCTTTATTTGCAGCTGTCAGACTTCTGAGTATTGATCAATGTTAGTTATGCAGGTTTCCGATAGTGGAGCCGGATTATGGCCACACTAAGCTCCGTCTTTCGAAAGAAGGCTTGGAGGCAATTCAAAGGATCAAAAATCCAATAGCTGCTGTCTCTGTATGTACCAAGCTCATAATCTGAACCAACTGTGACTCACATCATATCGCTCGCATGAAACTTCTACTTTTTTCCTAATTAATGCCATGGCCAAATCAGGTTATTGGTCCATACCGATCCGGAAAATCTTTTCTCCTCAACCAGCTTCTCTCCTTATCATGTGATAAAGGTACATGGACCTTCTAGTCTCGTAGATCATACTTCAGATAAGTGGTTGTTTTGCCAGGGCAATGATTTGTTTGCTCTGCAGGTTTTGGAGTTGGACACATGCGAGATACCAAAACAAAAGGTAAGATAGTTTGCAATGCCACCAGCCTAATATTTTTATTAATCTCATGGCCTAATGCGCCTGTGCTAATTGGAGATATCAACACACTGTTACACATTTTTTAAGGGATATGGATTTGGGGTACTCCTGTTGAGGTCGATGTTGATGGCTCCAAAGTGTCTGTCATTTACCTGGACACTGAAGGGTTTGAGAGCATTGGAAAATCGAATGTATATGATGATAGGTTGGTTACCTACAAATGAAGTGTGCAATAAATTACGCATTATTATTTTCTGATTCAGATCTAAAAAAGTGTTTTTGAACCTTTTGTTTTCATCTTAGGATATTTGCTCTGGCAGCTGTTTTGAGTTCTCTTCTTGTCTACAATCTCCCTGAGACGGTGTGTTTCTATGGTCCTTGATTCCCTGAGTCCCTCACCTTAACTCATATTTGATACCCTTTAATTTATCAATTTTACTGACATCGATTTTGCATACTTTGGTGACAGATTCGTGAAGCTGATATATCCAGACTCTCTTTTGCTGTTGAACTTGCTGAAGAATTCTATGGAAGGTTTGGTTGCTGCCGTTTCTGATTGGAAGATTCCATTTTAACAAGTACTTAGCTAATGTTCTAACAAATTTCTATTTTTTCTATCTGGCTTGTGGAAACAAGAGTGAAGGTAATAATTCATGACAAGGCTCTCAGGATTATGAACGTAAAACATTAATATATGTAAATTGTTTTTCCTGTTTCTGCAGGGGCAAGATGTTGCTTTTGAGCCCGCAAAACTTCTGTGGCTGATCCAGAGGGATTTCCTCCGTAAGTTGTTTCGTGTATTAATTAAGTCATTTGTATCATGGGATATTTTTTCTTGCCTGTATCGAATACTAGATGCATTAGATTGTTATGGGAGAAATATATACTGTATCAACGAACACATCATCAGAATTGAGAATTCTAATTGACTGGCAACCTTGGTTCCCTGAATCCTGATCTTCTGGCACTGAAACTGTTGCATTCTTTCCGAAGATTTGTCCATTTCTGAATTGAAGGATTAATTACGAAAGATGCCTTCTCTTCAGAAATGGACATCATGTATATGGGTTATCCAATAAACGAGAATGAACAAATAGTAAAGATCTAATCCCAGCCCCAAACTTCTATAGCTCCAACCCCTGGCGTCATGGCCGCGTACACTCGCTCCTCGGAGATGTAACCCCCATTGACTGCATTTATTTAACGTAATTGGTCGATGCTCTTTGAAGCATCTACCTCTAAACAGTTGTAGTAAAAAAAGATATGTTCTCTCACATAACTCACCATTTAGTCATGGTCTAGTATTTAAATTTCACCATCTGTTAATGATCTTCCTTGTTGAGCATAATTTACTGTTTGGTCAACCTTCCTCTAATAATTTCAAAATTCAAATTTTTCAACAGAAGGAAAATCTGTACAGCAGATGATTGATGAAGCTCTCCAACGGGTGCCTAATAGTAATGGTTAGTAAGTTATACTGCTGGCTACTTACATTAGGGAATTTTGCTATTGAAAATGTCCTTTTGCAGCTGTCGGATCTGGAAATACGTTTTGAGCAGTTGACTTAACCTAATTTTAATCTCTTATTACAGGAGACAAATATATTGATGAGGTAAACTTATTTGAAGCTATATCTTATTGACTGGAATATATGATATGAAATTTTGGTAAAGAAAATGGTTTTCGTGTTATATCAGGTCAACCAAATCAGAGATTCTTTGGCAATTATGGGTGATAACAGTACTGCTTTTAGCTTGCCTCAGGTAAATGTCTGACTACATTACATTAGCTACATTGATGGGCATGAATGCTTGAGATCACAAAACATGCCACCTTAATGCACATCACACAGTGCGCATGCAATTTATCTAGTGTTTGTCTGCAAAACTGAAGCATAAGACATGAGTTTGGTGAGGGAGCACTTGTATGCTTAGCATTGTTCTTATCAGCTTTATACTAATATATGTGGTAGAAATCAACTCAACTTTAATGTGGGACCACCTATAACCCATCTGCGTTCATTCTGATGATTCTGCTAAATGCTCTTTTGTCTTTACACCCATGCATCATTGAGAACTTGAGATGATGAATGTTTTGTTTTCCAGCCTCATCTACAAAGAACGAAGTTATGTGATATGGAGGACCAAGAACTTGAACCATTGTATGTAAAAAGAAGGAATGAACTGAAGCAATTAGTTGCGTCCATGATAAAACCAAAAATTGTGCAGGGTAGAACTCTAAGTGGAAAGGAGTTTGTATCCTTCCTAGGGCAGGTAATACTTGTTTGTGTTTATTATTGATGTATCTTTAATCTTCATATTTTATTGAAAAATATTCTCTGATCTTGTATGCTATTGTTACAGATACTCGAGGCTTTAAATAAAGGCGAAATTCCATCGACAGGGTCGCTTGTTGAAGTTTTCAATAAAGGCATTCTTGAACGTTGCTTGAAGGTGTATAATGAAAGAATGGAAAGAGTGATTCTACCGGTATCATTGGATGAACTTCAGCAGGTTCATGGGCTGGCAGAAGATGAAGCTAGAAATCTTTTCGACAAGCAGCATTTTGGTAAACATTATGCTGCTCAGTCCTTCCTCAATCTTGATGAAGAAATAAAAAAGGTTCTCTTGACAGAATTTAATTATGAATTTCAAATTACATACGACCCATTTTCACTTAACTAAATTGATAGCAATATCTATATTTTCAGTTAGTGTGACTAAAAAATTATTGGTGCCAATCTGAATTTCACTTTGGTGCTATGCATTTGCATAACTTCATAATTTCGTATTTATTTTTTATAATGGCATCGCATTCCTAGATATTAGCTGTCATCAGCTATATATATATTCAATAGTGTAGTCTGTGGTGAGTCGTCTCTATTGTGGATATTTCCGAGATTCTCGCAGGAATCGAACTGTCTCCTATAAACAGCACCTATGTGACAAACAGGCCCTCATAGGAAGAGAAAGCATTCAGTTTTGATCATGTGCAACTTGTAGCTTATGCAATATGGAATTATAGAAACAGTCTTCAATATACTTACTTAACTGGGTATTCTTTTCAGGTATTCAGAAGCTATGGCTTAGCTAATGAGTATCAGTCATCAAAGCTTTGCGAAGCAAGGTTCTCCGAGTGTGAAGACAAAATGGATCACCTTCAAGCATTGAAGCTTCCTTCCATGGCAAAATTTAATGCAGGATTTCTTCGCTGCAATCAAAGCTTTGTAATGGAGTGTGTGGGGCCTGCCAAGGGAAGCTATGAACAACGAATGTCAAAGGTCTATTTCTTTGACCATAAGATATCTTCCATGATCATCCACTAAGTGTATTTTAAGGCTGTTAACCATACCATACTAAGTTTGCCTTGACATGGAAAATTGCAAATCACCTCTACACTTCATATTCTTAGGGTTCCAATTTAGTTCATCATGACAAATCGCATTTACTTTGTTCTGCTACTTTTTTTCCTTTTTGCTGTTTTTCTATACAAGAGTAAACATCCATCAAGTAGGTAAGGGTGTAGAACTAGTTTTATGAATTGGATAGCAGAGAGTAATCATCTAGAAAGAAAAGGTAGGGAAAAGAAAAAAAAGTTCATTCACCTTCTTCTGCCCTCTGTTCTGTCAAATGCTAAATTAGTACACTGTTTTCGGAGATGCTGTATTTTGAGTCCTGAAAGCTTGAAACATGTTCCCTACTGTACTCGTTGAACTTCTTTTTTTGCTGTACTGAATGAACATTTCTTACCGAAACCTATATATTATCTCTTGTGGTGTCTAATAGCCAAACTCTTATTCATGTGCATGCTTCCAGATGCTCGCAAGGTCCCGTGCTCTTTTTGTCAGAGAGTACAACAACAAACTCTTCAACTGGTTGGTGGCCTTTTCCTTAATCATGGTGGTCATCGGACGATTTGTCATAAAGCTTCTTCTACTTGAAGTTGCTGCATGGGTGATGTTCATCTTCTTGGAGACATACACCAGGCTCTTCTGGTCATCAGATTCACTCTACTACAATCCTGTCTGGCACATCATCGTCTCTTCATGGGAAACTATCGTGTACAGCCCTGTTCTTGATCTTGACAGGTTAGTTATCTTCTTCCCTGAAAATGCACAACACATATATAGATCACTGTCTGACTGCTGTATCACTCTTCCGACGTTGTTCTTGAGCAGATGGGCAATCCCAATTGTTATCATGATGTCCTTCTTAGCCATTTATTGGCGTTGCATCGGTGTAAGGAAACGGATTGGGCGATCGTTGTTACCCCTGTATAATGGATCTTTTAGAAGCTCCAGTCATTCAAGGGCAGATTAACGACTTCCATATTAGGTAGGCAGGACTGGATAGATTGATGGTGCAGATTGTTAGACACGATCCTTAATAGAATCGGAAGGCAATGGTCTCAGATTCTCTTCAGTCCCTGCGTGAACATGCAGTAAAAGAATGCTGCTAACACTGCGCATTGACCATAACAGAAGCTCATGTCTTAACCAAGTACAGAATGATCACCGTTAGCAGCTGTACAGTATCTAGCTCTTACGGTCTCATTATTTGATTAAATTTGTTACAGTTCAGATGTTGCCAGTGCTAATTTATGAAATATAATCTTTCAGATGTGATTTGGCAACTGGCTGATGTAAAATACTTGTGTATTTATATGGTAAAGTGAGCAAAGCAGAGATGTGTTGTGGTGTAAATGGAAGCACAACACCGTGCAAAATGTCATTGTTTCTCCTAGTTTCATTTTATTTTCCATCAACATTATTTGTCAGTACACGGGAATAATTGGATAAATCATGTTCGCAGAAGAAAAAACATGTCATAAGAGAGATAATGTCAAAGCAGAGCAATTGGTCATGTGCGATTTATTACTCCTTCACCACAACCGTAAATAATTTTACAAAGTAACAGGAAATGTTACAACAGAATAACTGGAGCCAAGTGGGTTTCTTCCAAAATTCTAAGCAGCAAAAGCATGTTATTGACAACCATACACCCTCAAGTCAGCTTGTGCTCCTGTTTCCTGAATCTCTTGGTGGATTCGTATGTTCATGCAACAGATGATCTAAGAACTATCTGAAGCAATCATGGTCCACTTGTTTACTCTTGCCTTCTGCTGCGAGCTATCTCTCGAGCCCTTTCACGAAGTTCTTCCGGCGGCGGTGGGCGTGGGCCTTCTGGTGGGTAAACCACATAAGGACGCTGAGATGGGAGCAAAAAGTGTATTAATTCGAGTTTTTTTAAAGCGCCGTCATGAAGGATAGGGAGGGAATGTAAACCAAGGGATACATGAAAACACATGGCTAATAAGGTTGTTTCTGGTAATGGAACACCAACAGTTCTATGAAGTATAACCGCCATAAAAACATTACGAATTCATGTGCTGAGGAACCGCACATCAGCAAATGCAGATGTAATTCCACACATGCAAATACGATCATCATTTCCGACAAATCGAGCAAATCTCCATAGGCGCATATATAACTACGTGATTGAGTACACATGCTTGACATCACAACTCTTAGTTTGCTCTACTCGAAAAAAGAAAAAAAAAACTGTTTGCTCAATCCCTACGGTAGCACCAGGGTGAATTCATCCTACATGGTTTTTTAAACTACAAAGAGAAGTGACATAAAAGAAGGCATCCAGTGTTAGTCAGCACCATTCTCCCACCATTCTCCAGAATCTCCCTCAACAAAGTATGTCTTGCATTATAAAGCGCTATGTCGATTCCCTATACCAAACTAGATATCAACACTTCCCCCGTCAGCACAATCATTCAACACTAGTTGCTATAAGCCTGTAATTCAGCTGGTGATCCAAAGAACACTTTCAGAAATGAACAAAAGTATTTCTAGCATCTAAGAACCTAACACCCAGGAAAATGGTTGACACAGCTCAACGCCTAAGCCTTTGTTATTCTTGAATACACGAATTCCGAGCCTACCCTCTCTACTTGGTCGCAAATCTTGCTCACTGAATTCCTTAGTAGCACCAGGTATACTAAGGGATCCCGCATGATTTGTTTAAACTAGAAAGAAGAGTGCCACCAAAGTGTTGTTTGGTATTGTCACTTTCCTTGGCACGGACGCGCGGTCATCATTCACACCACCGTTGCCAAGCAGTAATTCAACTCGCTGGCCAAAGGTACATCCATCCTTTGCCCTTTGCCTACCACTACCAGTAAATGTTCCTTTTGCAACTACAAACCTAGCAGCACCAAATTGCTTGACATAGGTGAGAGTTTCAGCCTTCTTGTTAACCTTAGGCCCCAAAATTTCATATTCAACTTCCCTAATAGGTCCTAAACTCTAGTAAATGGTCAAGAACCACGATACAAACGCCAATCCGGCCATCTAATTTAGTAAAATTACTCCCCTCGCATTCGCTTTAGGATGAGACGGGAAAACCTCTAAATTGCCCCATGCCAAGAAACTAATATTAATCAATCCTTGATCTAATAACTGAATCAAAGGGACAGCAGCGGCAAGGAATCCTTACGAGTCCCATGAGCTTCTTGATGGCCTTGGAGTCGGTGGCGACGAGGTAGGTGAGGGTTACGGGGACGGCGACGTACACCCCGAACTTGGCGATCTCCAGGATCCCCTTCGACGTACCCAGCGACGACATGGCCGTGCCCCCTCCCTTCACTTCCCGTACCTTGCTCCAAATCTCGGAATCTCGAGCGGTGGCGCCGACACGCACACAGTAGAGAAGAGAAGAGGTGTTTCTTGCTCTCAATTTGGGGGAGATTTCTGATTTTAAGGCACGCAAGGGCCCACGTAGCAGCGAGCGCTAAAAGCCATCTGTTTGGAGAGGAAATATATGCTCTCTCTTTTTGCGAATATATATGCTTTTCTCCCAATGCGTTGTTTTTTGCTGCAACAGTATACGATCCGATATTGGGAGAAAAACGTTGGGAGCGTTGTTTTTCTCCCAATGCGTTGTTTTGCTGTAAACAGATCCGACTGAATTGAACAATGCTCTTTTTGTATCTTCTATTATATTTTTTTTGTTGAATTTGGAGCTGGGTATAAAGACTACATGCCGATTTAAATGCGACTATACCGGACTATGAATTTGAATTAAAAAGCAGATAAATATTATCGAATAAATATGTATAAAGATATATTTTCACCATTGCAAATAATTTGAGCAAGAAACTATTTAGAATGGCAAATCAATTTTACCAGCTCCCAGGCGTCGCCAGGGGGGACCCCAGATCCCGCCGCCGTCTAGCCCCTCCTCGACCCCCTCTCCTTCCCTCGCCGCCGCCACGGGGCGCGGCCTGGCAAAGCCAGGGCGTTGCCGACGGCGGCGGGGACGCCTCCTCCCCGTGCGAGCGCTTGCGCTGTACGGGCGCGGTGCCAGGCCGGGCACCCCGGTGTCTCAGCTATCCTCGTGGCAGCGCGAGGAGATACTGCGGCGCGATGGGCGGCGCCCCTTCGTCGTCCGCGGTGGAGGTCGGATCCCAGGGCAGCGGCCCTAGATATGGTGGCGGCGACGCACCTTCTAGGGGGTTGGTCGCCCTCCTCAACCACGTCGTCAAGCTCTTCGCAGGTGGCGGAGACAAGGACGGCGCTAGGTTTGGTGGATCAGATCCCGGTCTTGCACAAAGGTCAGCCTCCGGGGGAAACCCTAGATCCTCGGATCAATTGATGGTGGCGTTCAGCGTCATTTCCTCCTTGGAGGCATCGGTTTGGAGCTTCTTTGTGGTGATCGATTCTTGTCTACTAGTTCGGGCAACTCCGGGGGAAACCCTAAATCTGGGTCTCCCGGATTGGATGACGATGGCGTTCAGCGTCCCTCTCCCACTTGTGGGCGTCATTTTTGGAGTTGATACTGGTTGGAGGGTCTCTGAGGCGGTGCGGTGTTCTTCTACTACGTCGACAACACTGGGTCTCGGCAGCGTGGCGCAGCGGGGTCTCAGTGTCAGACGAATGTTGATGGATTCGCGCAGGGCGGAGGCGCTGTCTGGCGTCATGGTGGCATCGATGGGAGGTCTGACAAGATCATTGCGGAGATCTATGCCTTGAAGAAGATGCGTGGAAGACGGTGGAGGCGACTCCTGTAGCGTGTACATAGGTGCACACTGACTGTGGTGCTGGATTGAATGATGTGTGTAGGTGTGCGGTTAGGGCATAGGTTCTAACCATGGCCACCCCCCTTCATTTCTTGTTGGTATTGCGATTTGTCGCAAAGTAGGTGGCTTTAGACTGATTGATGTGTAATCTTATAAGGCTCTTGCGAATGTTTTATTGAAATAGAAAGGTTGTGTGCATCCTTTGGATGCAGAGGCTAGGATACCCCATTTCTAAAAAAAAATCAATTTTACCAATGTGAAGATGATAGTGCTTGATAGCATGACATCATGTAACAACTCAGAATTTGTAATCCACTCCTTATTAAATAAAGTGCCAAATTTTGGACCCAGATAAAACTTTTTACCCATTATTCTATGCATACATGTATTTTTCTATTATATGTATTCTATGATTTTATGTGTGTTATTGTTGATTGTGCAATGGTTAGTTAATTCTAAGTGAACCAACAGAATCAATTGAGAAGAATATTAGGAACCAAAGAAACCAGAAATCAAAATGTTAAAGAAAAGGAGAAGAAAAAGATGATCTAGGAAATCTGTTTGACTACACCACTTTGAGCCCTAAGATTAAGAAATCTGTTAATCACCTTCATGTTTGGTCTGTTAGTTGAGCTTAACCAAGTTACAAACTAACTCAACTAACAAGAATCTACTCAAAACTCAACCCAGAGCTTGACTCAATCATCTGCTAAAGTTTGAATCTAAAACAGTGACCTTATCCAATTTGAAATAAGATTTCTGCAAAACTTCTTCTTTCTTTATAACAAAAATATGACAGGACACCTTGGCCAATATGTTGATCACTCAAACTGGAAAATTTCAAAAATTCAAATTTCAAGTTCTTGCGGGCATTTCGTCGAACACTGGCAGAGAGAAATCAAACCAAATCGATTCTACTGTGGCTGCACTGTTCTGGTTCGCTCCACGCCTGTAGCCATGCTCCTTGGCATCTCCACGGTCGACTCCAGTGCCCCCAGCCCCGACCCAAGCCAGGAGAAGCGGAGGGAAGACGAGGTTTGCGCCCAGGGCCCCCTCCCAGTCATCTTCTTCCCTGCACGATGCCGACCACCTTGGAGGCGCCAGAGCAGACACACAGTACTCCGCGGCCGAGCCAGCACCCTCCCAGCACACCCCCGAGACCGCCGTGACCGGAGCAAGCTCCAAACGCTGCCAGGGCCCCCGTGCCATCGAGCTTCTGGACGCCTTCGTCCCCGACGCTCAGGCCTATAAAAAGCCCCGCCGATCAAACGAGGAGAAGCACCCCACTCCCAGCTACCTCCCAGACAACCCCGTTTCACCCCTCTCGCTCTGGTTCGTCGACACCTGCAACGTCGGCGAGGTACTGGACGAGCGGAGCGCCGCCGCGTTCGACCACCTGGGAGCAAGCCGCCGCTGGGAATCGGTGGAGGAGACGCACCGCAGCCGATTCCGCACGTCGCCGACGAGCTCTGCATCCTCTACGTCACTCCCTCGCCGTCGAACATTCTTCACTGCAACGCAGGTGAGCCCCGCCCGTGCTGAGGTAGACGATGAGCCCGAGCCGTCCGATCTTGATCCAACGCTAGCGTACCGATTCGGGATTCTAATTAGATCTGACCAGTAGGCCCCACCTGTCAGGCCCCGTTTTATTTTTCCCCCGCCGTGCGAAACGTTTTTCTGGGCCGGCCTGTTCGGGTTCTGTTCAGACTCGGCCCAGCTAGTTAGAAATCGGTCCGTTTAGTTTTTAATTATTTTCCCGCCCGTTTGAATTAATTCAAATATGATTCAGATGTGTTTTTCAAACTTAAATTCCAAGAGTTTTAGAAATCCATTTGTAGCAAATGAATATGCGTTGAAAAGCTTGTAAAATACTCTACACAGTAGAACTGGTTAGAATTCAATCTGAATTAGGAATAAAATGAGATATGAATAGTGTGACCATAGCTTTATTAACCATAGAATATTTCTAGAAAATTGTTTAAGCCTCCATAAATCATGAAATTTAACTTGGGAACTCACCAATGATCTATCTTGCTGTGAGTCAACCCTAATCAACCCCAAACCCTATTAGTGTTAGCAATTAGACCTTAACCCCAATCCTATCTTGTAGCATAACATGATAGATCACTATTGCACCCTTAGAATTAATTTTTGCCCTCCATATCAATTCACTTAGTTGAGCCCTCCCACTTGAACTAGTCTTAGTACCCCTAAACCAATAACAAGGCGTAGAAAGTGAACCACATATGACACTTAGTATAGAACCTACCTTGCACACTCGGAGAAAACCTAGAAGGAAAACTTACCATCCCACACCATAAAATGCAACATGAATTAAAATGCAACATGAATGCTATTGTTAGCAAACAAAGATGTGTGCTTGGTGTGTTGTTAGCATTGTGTAGTGATTGTGTGCTTGTGTTTATTCGTTATTAGACGCTAGTGTTGCCGAGGAGGATATTGGAGGGGATTATTATCAAGAAGAAGAAGAATTCCCCGGACACTTTGCCAACCAAGGCAAGCCATCTTTTGATTCATACTCCCAATGCCTAGTTTTAATATTGCATTCTACTTGTTTTAAGTAAATTGCATGATTGAATTGCTAGAGTAGAATGATAGGAGTATATTGATGTCTGGCTTAACAAGAGCATCAAGTTGAGTTTATCCAACTCTATTTAGTGGTCATCACTCAATGTAGTTGCTTAGTCGCTAATAATATTGAGGCCATCTATAAGGGGAACTCTAGTTGAAATTGGTGACTTGAACTTGAAACTTGAATTGGAGATTGCTCCTACATAATGGCTTTATGAAAGAAAATCAATCTTGACTAAGAACTATGAAATATATTTCTCAATGACAACGGGTGATGTACCATGGGAGCCAATTATACCGTACAACCACATTACCCCTATATGGGAAGGGGCTTAGTCCGTAGCTTGTTTATCTTAGTATGGGAGGCCTTGTATCAAATAGTTATGGAAGGACACCGTGCGCGGCTACTTCTGAACCAGGTGGATTTCCACTAACCCGGCATCCCGCGATGGCCAGAACTAGAGGCACCGGAGCGGGGATTCCGTATCCCGGGCTCTAGGGAAGGATCCTATACTAGGGTGAGCAAGTGAAAGAGTTTGTTTGATTATCTGAACCCGCATACTTGTGTATGACGATCTGTGGATTTCTCCCGGCAGATGTATCGAATCTTGTGGGTAAAGTGTACCCCTCTGCAGAGGTTTTCAAACTATTCGAATAGCCGCGTCCACGGTCATGGACGGTTGGCAAGCTGTACTTGACTTTTGTCAGGACTAAAAGTGACAATGGTGAACTTGGTGAATGACTTGACTTGACCATGGTGTTGACACACTTGAAGTCCTCTTTAGATTGAACCTAGAGAACTAAACTTCTTTTCTACAAATGAACATTCTGGGGAAATAAAACTAGCTTTTGCAAATAAACTTAGTGCTTAGTCCACCGTATCAACCTTGCATATCTACTTCATCTTTTCATTTATAAGATGGTTTGCGAGTGCATCCAATGTACTCATGGCTGTGTCCCTGGCTATCAACTTGGCCAGACTATGGGGAAGAATACCAGGAGGAAGGGTATGAGGAAGAGTACCAGAACTAAGCTCGTCTCCATGAGTCGCCATTGCCTGTAGGGTGAAGGCATGGACCCGAAGACGTTATTTCCGCTACTATATTGTGTTGTAATATGACTTGGTCTTTATGACCATTGTATTTGAATCATCGTATTGTAATGTCTATGGAACTGGTTACCAACTACGTTATGTATATCGCAACAACGGTTCTGGGATTGCGGTGGAATACATAACGGGCACTTCGAATTTGTATCAAATTTGAGGTCGTCACAAGTTGGTATCAGAGCCTAGGCTGACCATAGGAGACCTTAGTTAGAATGGGCGTTCAATGAAAACTTGATAAAAGCAAAGATATAAGTAATGGTTGCAAAAATTGCTTAGTCTTTCCTCTCTACTTGCAAAGTTTTATCCATACTTCAGTTTTGCCTACTTAAAATTTTGCACACTTGAGTTGATCACTAATTGAAGCTAATCTAAAATTTTGTAGATGGCCCTGGAGTTCATTGAGCACTACCAGTTGGGCCATGGTGGCAGCCTTTGTTTCGAGCGCGACCTCACCACCCTGACCTTGTTCCTGGATCATTTGTATCCGGAGTTCAAGGGATCCGTGCTCAATGAGCACCCGGATGGAGAGCTACGGTGGCTTGTCAGGGCCAGTTGCCATGGCAAGAAGGGGAATTTGGGTTCTCCAAGGGTCAAGTTTGAGCTTGTGGAGAACACTTGGGCCGATGGTTTGGTCCGAGCGATGCAGGAGATGCATGCCCGCTTGTGCGGACTGCACGTTGAGGAGGTTCAGGGAGAGCACTTTAGGAACTTTGCTCGGCGTGATGTGGATGGACGTCCCGCAAACATGCCCGGGCAGAATGAGCCGAGTACCTACATCGATCACATGGACTTCTTGCTGTACTCCACTCAGCAGGAGGCCGATCGTGCCCGTACCAAGGCCAACCTTGAGCACTTCGCACTGGTGGAGGCGAGGAGCACTATCAGGATTCTTGCGAAGGAGCGCAAGAGCCTTCGTCGCCAGCGCGATGAGAAGGAGCAGGATCTTGAGGAGTTGAAGGCCAATGTGGCTGAGCTGACTGAGTACATTGAGAGTCTAGAAGATCACCTTGGTGAGGAGGAAGGCATTGATCTCCGCAAGGAGGATAATGCCCTCATTAGTGATGAGGATGACTTCATGGAGGACCTTGATGATCCGGAAGATGGTGGGCACAATGGATTCATTGTGAGTGACGAGGAGGAAGACCCCGAGGAGCCCGCTGTTTAGATCCGAGATCCACGTGTTATTTAGTTATGAGTTCCACTTTATGTTCACGTCGTGTAGGTGTGAGTTGTATCCCCCTCTCTAGTAGACGAGTCGCAATGGTTTAATGTAAACCATTTGTAATGTGTGAACTTGTATGTATGATATGTTTGTTGAGTGTTGAATGAAATATGAATTTGGCCCTTAAGGCCTTAGTAAAAAAACAAATTGCATTATCCATATTACCTTTAAATCTTAGCAAAAATTAGCTTTTCCCTCTTGTCTTACACACCTTATCTTCAGATGCCGCGAGCACCCCCACCCCCGAACCCGGAAATGGCCGAATTGCTAAGGTTGATCATGGAAGACCGGGAAGCAGCCCGAGCTGAGTGCCAAGCTAACTTGGCCACTCTTCAGCAGATAACCCAGATGGCAATGAACCACAACAATGGCAATGGCAATGGCAACGGTGAAGGAGAAAACAATGGCAATGGAGATCACCGATCCAAGTTAAGGAATTTCCAGAACACCAACCCACCTATATTCATTAAGTCTGAAGAGCCTTTAGATGCCGATGACTGGCTTCGTACTATGGAGAATAATTTGGCAGTCGCCGAAGTTGGTGAAAATGAGAAGGTTTTGTATACCACCCACTACCTTGCGGGAGCCGCAAGAGCTTGGTGGGATAGCACTCGTGCAATGCAAGCCCCAGGGTATGTGATGCCTTGGGAGGAGTTCAAGAGCAAGTTTAGCAAAGCCCATGTCCCTATGGGATTGGTGAAAAGGATGAGAGATGAGTTCAGAAATCTGAAGCAAGGTTCCCTATCTGTGGTGGATTACCGTGACAAGTTCCTTACCTTGTCTAGGTATGCACCCGATGACACCGACACCACTGAGAAGAAGCAAGAAAGGTTTTTGGATGGACTTCACGATGAGATGCAATGTGTCCTGGTCAGCATCCACTTTGCCGACCTGGAGTCATTGGTTGATTCTGCTATTCAGATGGAAGGCAAACTCAAGCAAGCTGCAGAGAACCGCAAGCGCCGTATGATGTATCAAGGCAACTCGAGCAACTCGCAGAAGCCAAGGGGAAATGCACCTATGGGTTTCACCCCTAGACCTATGAGGCCGTCTACACCTGCTCCACGTCCCAACTATCGCAACCGTCCGCCCGGCAACAACTTCAACCGTGTACCTCCAAGACCTAGTGGCAACAACTTCAACACCAATACTCCAAGGCCAAATGGCGCCCCTGTGTTACCCAAGCCTAGTGACAAGTCTGGTGTTACCTGTTATGAGTGCGGACTGAAAGGGCACTACTCCAATGAATGCCCCAAGAAGCTAAATGATGCATCCAAGACCACTGCTCCTGTTCAGCAACAGCGCCGTGTGGGAAATGGCAAGAACTATCCACCAAGGAACCAGCCTCACTCCCGAGGCCGTCTGAATCATATGAATGTTGAAGAAGCTCAGGAAGCAACCGATGTTGTGCTTGGTATGTTCCCTGTTAACTCAGTTCTTGCAAGAGTTCTGTTTGATTCTGGAGCTTCACACTCATTTGTTACCCAATTATTCGTTGATAAAAGTGGACTTCAACCCACACCCTTGAAAGATGTCATGTCTGTGCAAATTCCCGGGTCAATAACCAAAGCCAGTTGTACCTGCTTGGCAGTGCCCATAGAAATCCATGGGATTTCATTCTTAGCCAGCTTGATTGTGTTAGGAACCAAAGGATTGGAAGTAGTTCTTGGTATGGATTGGATGTCTCAACACCAAGGAATTATAGATTGTGCCAAAAAGACCATCACCATGAGGAGTAGCCGTGGAGTTTTAGTAAAGCATGTGTCAGTCAAACCCATCCCAATCCCCAGATGTCATAAGAGTATCTCAGGACCAACTTTAGAGCAAGTCCCCATCGTCTGTGAGTACCCGGATGTTTTTCCCGATGAGCTACCCGGAATGCCACCGGATCGGGATATTGAGTTTATCATTGAGCTTATTCCCGGAACTGGATCTATAGCCCAATGACCCTATCGTATGAACCCAGCTGAACTAGTAGAGTTGAAGAAGCAATTGGATGACCTTTTGAGTAAAGGATTGATTCAGCCAAGTTCTTCTGCTTGGAGATCACCCGTTCTGTTTGTGGATAAAAGTGACGGTTCTAGCCGACTGTGCACTGATTACCGCAAGCTAAACGATGTGACCATCAAGAACAAGTATCCTCTCCCGAAGATTGAAGATTTGTTTGACCAATTGACTGGAGCCAGAGTGTTCTCAAAGATAGATCTTCGAACCGGATACCACCAACTGAAGATCCGTGCAACGGATATCCCCAAAACAGCCTTCACTACCCGATACGGATTGTATGAGTACACCGTAATGTCATTTGGATTAACCAATGCCCCTGCTTATTTCATGAACCTCATGAATAAGGTTTTTATGGAGTTCCTGGATAAGTTTGTTGTTGTCTTCATTGATGACATTCTTATCTACTCCAAGTCCGAAGAGGAGCATGCAACCCATTTGAGATTAATCTTAGAAACCCTAAGAGAGCATCAGCTGTATGCCAAGTTCAGTAAATGTGAGTTCTGGTTGAAGGAAGTTGGATTCTTAGGCCATGTGTTATCAGCCGGAGGAATATCCGTAGACCCCAAGAAGATCAAATCAGTCATGGAATGGGAAGCCCCTACCACTCAAACTGAAGTCAGAGGTTTTCTCGGATTAGCCGGATACTACCGCAAATTTGTTGAAGGGTTTTCAAGCATTGCCCGGCCAATGACCCAACTGTTGAAGAAGGACAAGAAGTTTGAATGGACCCCTAAGTGTGAAGAAAGTTTTCAGGAGCTCAAGAAGCGATTGGTGACCGCCCCCGTCCTAACCATGCCCGATATCACCAAAAACTTTGATGTCTATTGCGACACCTCCAAACTTGGACTTGGTTGTGTATTGATGCAAGAAGGCAAGGTCATAGCTTACCTCTCTCGGCAGCTTAGACCTCATGAAGAAAATTATCCAACCCATGATCTGGAATTAGCAGCCGTAGTTCTAGCTTTGAAGACCTGGAGGCACTATCTTATGGGTAACCGCTGTGAGATCTACACGAATCACAAGAGTTTGAAGTATATTTTCACTCAGAAGGAGTTGAACATGAGGCAAAGAAGATGGATAGAGTTGATCAAGGACTATGATCTGGAAATTCATTATCACCCCGGTAAGGCCAATGTAGTGGCCGATGCATTGAGTCGAAAGCCATGCTCATTAAATATGATGATCAAAGAAGAGCAACCCATGCTGCACCAAGAGTTTGAAAAATTTGGATTGGAACTAGCCAGTCAAGGATTCCTAGCCAACCTTGAGTTTCAACCCACCTTGATGAGCCAAATCAAAGAAGCCCAGAAGGGAAATGGGAGTATCAACGGAATTAAGCGCCGAATTAGTTCCGGTAAGGTGCCAGGATTTGAGGAAGATGATCAAGGAGTTCTTTGGTATAAAGGACGTATTTGTGTGCCTTCTGATTCAGAATTGAAGGAAGTGATTATGAAGGAAGCCCATGAGACACCTTACTCCATCCACCCCGGTGGAACTAAGATGTACCAAGATTTGAAGGAACAATTTTGGTGGCATGGAATGAAGCGTGAGATTGCATCGTTCATCTCTAAGTGTGATATCTGTCAAAGAGTCAAGGCTAAACATCAACGTCCTGCGGGACTGTTGCAACCTTTGCAAGTTCCGGAATGGAAGTGGGAATCTGTTGGAATGGATTTCATCACTGGATTTCCAAGGTCTAGCCGTGGGAATGACTCTATCTGGGTCATTATAGATAGACTGACCAAAGTTGCCCACTTTATTCCTGTCAAGACCACTTATAACTCGGGACAGCTAGCGGACCTGTATCTATCCAGAATTGTTAGTTTGCATGGAATCCCCAAAACCATAGTTTCCGATCGAGGAACCCAATTCACCTCGAGATTTTGGAGAAGCTTACATCAAGCCTTGGGAACCAAATTAGCCTTTAGCACCGCTTACCACCCTCAGACTGATGGACAGACTAAAAGAGTGAATCAAATACTTGAGGATATGTTGAGAGCCTGTGTTCTAGCCTATGGAGCTAAGTGGGAAGATTGTCTGCCTTTCGCGGAGTTTTCCTACAACAACAGTTATCAAGCCAGTTTGCAAATGGCCCCATTTGAAGCTTTGTATGGAAGAAAGTGCCGTACCCCTTTGAATTGGTCAGAAACCGGAGACAGTCAGATATTTGGACCTGACATTCTGCAAGAAGCCGAAGAGAAAGTTCGCATGATTCGTGACTATCTCAAGGCAGCCCAGTCAAGACAGAAGAGTTATGCCGACAAGAGACGGAGAGAATTAACTTTCAAGAGTGGAGACTTTGTTTACCTCAGAGTATCACCCCTCAAGGGAATGCAAAGATTCCAAGTAAAAGGAAAGCTCGCACCAAGATATATTGGGCCCTTCAAGATACTAGACCGCAGAGGAGAAGTGTCGTATCAGTTGGAAATGCCCCCGGAATTGTCTGAAGTGCACGATGTCTTTCACGTGTCTTTACTTCGGAAATGTCTGGAAGTCCCGGAGAAGCCCGAAATCTTCAAGAACATTGATCACCGTTCTGTGGACATCAACAAGGATTTGACCTATCGTGAAATGCCTATTCGTGTCCTCGAGGAAGCTTATAGAACCACTCGAACCCGAAGCATCAAGTTTCTGAAAGTTCAGTGGAGTAATCACACCGAAGAGGAAGCCACTTGGGAACGAGAAGATTACCTTCAGAAAGAGTTTCCCAATCTTTTCAGTTCTTAATTAGTGAATCTCAGGGACGAGATTCTTTTTAAGGGGGGAAGATTGTAACAACTCAGAATTTGTAATCCACTCCTTATTAAATAAAGTGCCAAATTTTGGACCCAGATAAAACTTTTTACCCATTATTCTATGCATACATGTATTTTTCTATTATATGTATTCTATGATTTTATGTGTGTTATTGTTGATTGTGCAATGGTTAGTTAATTCTAAGTGAACCAACAGAATCAATTGAGAAGAATATTAGGAACCAAAGAAACCAGAAATCAAAATGTTAAAGAAAAGGAGAAGAAAAAGATGATCTAGGAAATCTGTTTGACTACACCACTTTGAGCCCTAAGATTAAGAAATCTGTTAATCACCTTCATGTTTGGTCTGTTAGTTGAGCTTAACCAAGTTACAAACTAACTCAACTAACAAGAATCTACTCAAAACTCAACCCAGAGCTTGACTCAATCATCTGCTAAAGTTTGAATCTAAAACAGTGACCTTATCCAATTTGAAATAAGATTTCTGCAAAACTTCTTCTTTCTTTATAACAAAAATATGACAGGACACCTTGGCCAATATGTTGATCACTCAAACTGGAAAATTTCAAAAATTCAAATTTCAAGTTCTTGCGGGCATTTCGTCGAACACTGGCAGAGAGAAATCAAACCAAATCGATTCTACTGTAGCTGCACTGTTCTGGTTCGCTCCACGCCTGTAGCCATGCTCCTTGGCATCTCCACGGTCGACTCCAGTGCCCCCAGCCCCGACCCAAGCCAGGAGAAGCGGAGGGAAGACGAGGTTTGCGCCCAGGGCCCCCTCCCAGTCATCTTCTTCCCTGCACGATGCCGACCACCTTGGAGGCGCGAGAGCAGACACACAGCACTCCGCGGCCGAGCCAGCACCCTCCCAGCACACCCCCGAGACCGCCGTGACCGGAGCAAGCTCCAAACGCTGCCAGGGCCCCCGTGCCGTCGAGCTTCTGGACGCGTTCGTCCCCGATGCTCAGGCCTATAAAAAGCCCTGCCGATCAAACGAGGAGAAGCACCCCACTCCCAGCTACCTCCCAGACAACCCCGTTTCACCCCTCTCGCTCTGGTTCGTCGACACCTGCAACGCCGGCAAGGTACTAGACGAGCGGAGCGCCGCCGCGTTCGACCACCTGGGAGCAAGCCGCCGCTGGGAATCGGTGGAGGAGACGCACCGCAGCCGATTCCGCACGTCGCCGACGAGCTCTGCATCCTCTACGTCACTCCCTCGCCGTCGAACATTCTTCACTGCAACGCAGGTGAGCCCCGCCCGTGCTGAGGTAGACGATGAGCCCGAGCCGTCCGATCTTGATCCAACGCTAGCGTACCGATTCGGGATTCTAATTAGATCTGACCAGTAGGCCCCACCTGTCAGGCCCCGTTTTATTTTTCCCCCGCTGTGCGAAACGTTTTTCTGGGCCGGCCCGTTCGGGTTCTGTTCAGACTCGGCCCAGCTAGTTAGAAATCGGTCCGTTTAGTTTTTAATTATTTTCCCGCCCGTTTGAATTAATTCAAATATGATTCAGATGTGTTTTTCAAACTTAAATTCCAAGAGTTTTAGAAATCCATTTGTAGCAAATGAATATGCGTTGAAAAGCTTGTAAAATACTCTACACAGTAGAACTGGTTAGAATTCAATCTGAATTAGGAATAAAATGAGATATGAATAGTGTGACCATAGCTTTATTAACCATAGAATATTTCTAGAAAATTGTTTAAGCCTCCATAAATCATGAAATTTAACTTGGGAACTCACCAATGATCTATCTTGCTGTGAGTCAACCCTAATCAACCCCAAACCCTATTATTGTTAGCAATTAGACCTTAACCCCAATCCTATTTTGTAGCATAACATGATAGATCACTATTGCACCCTTAGAATTAATTTTTGCCCTCCATATCAATTCACTTAGTTGAGCCCTCCCACTTGAACTAGTCTTAGTACCCCTAAACCAATAACAAGGCCTAGAAAGTGAACCACATATGACACTTAGTATAGAACCTACCTTGCACACTCGGAGAAAACCTAGAAGAAAAACTTACCATCCCACACCATAAAATGCAACATGAATTAAAATGCAACATGAATGCTATTGTTAGCAAACAAAGATGTGTGCTTGTGTTTATTCGTTATTAGACGCTAGTGTTGCCGAGGAGGATATTGGAGGGGATTATTATCAAGAAGAAGAAGAATACCCCGGACACTTTGCCAACCAAGGCAAGCCATCTTTTGATTCATACTCCCAATGCCTAGTTTTAATATTGCATTCTACTTGTTTTAAGTAAATTGCATGATTGAATTGCTAGAGTAGAATGATAGGAGTATATTGATGTCTGGCTTAACAAGAGCATCAAGTTGAGTTTATCCAACTCTATTTAGTGGTCATCACTCAATGTAGTTGCTTAGTCGCTAATAATATTGAGGCCATCTATAAGGGGAACTCTAGTTGAAATTGGTGACTTGAACTTGAAACTTGAATTGGAGATTGCTCCTACATAATGGCTTTATGAAAGAAAATCAATCTTGACTAAGAACTATGAAATATATTTCTCAATGACAACGGGTGATGTACCATGGGAGCCAATTATACCGTACAACCACATTACCCCTATATGGGAAGGGGCTTAGTCCGTAGCTTGTTTATCTTAGTATGGGAGGCCTTGTATCAAATAGTTATGGAAGGACACCGTGCGCGGCTACTTCTGAACCAGGTGGATTTCCACTAACCCGGCATCCCGGGATGGCCAGAACTAGAGGCACCGGAGCGGGGATTCCGTATCCCGGGCTCTAGGGAAGGATCCTATACTAGGGTGAGCAAGTGAAAGAGTTTGTTTGATTATCTGAACCCCGCATACTTGTGTATGACGATCCATGGATTTCTCCCGGCAGATGTATCGAATCTTATGGGTAAAGTGTACCCCTCTGCAGAGGCTTTCAAACTATTCGAATAGCCGCGTCCGCGGTCATGGACGGTTGGCAAGCTGTACTTGACTTTTGTCAGGACTAAAAGTGACAATGGTGAACTTGGTGAATGACTTGACTTGACCATGGTGTTGACACACTTGAAGTCCTCTTTAGATTGAACCTAGAGAACTAAACTTCTTTTCTACAAATGAACATTCTGGGGAAATAAAACTAGCTTTTGCAAATAAACTTAGTGCTTAGTCCACCGTATCAACCTTGCATATCTACTTCATCTTTTCATTTATAAGATGGTTTGCGAGTGCATCCAATGTACTCATGGCTGTGTCCCTGGCTATCAACTTGGCCAGACTATGGGGAAGAATACCAGGAGGAAGGGTATGAGGAAGAGTACCAGAACTAAGCTCGTCTCCATGAGTCGCCATTGCCTGTAGGGTGAAGGCATGGACTCGAAGACGTTATTTCCGCTGCTATATTGTGCTGTAATATGACTTGGTCTTTATGACCATTGTATTTGAATCATCGTATTGTAATGTCTATGGAACTGGTTACCAACTACGTTATGTATATCGCAACAACGGTTCTGGGATTGCGGTGGAATACATAACGGGCACTTCGAATTTGTATCAAATTTGAGGTCGTCACACACCAAGACTAAGGTTGTACTGAAATCTATACCTAATAATAAAGGATGTAAGGTTTATGTGGTTGGTTTGTCCCGCGTCCGATTTATGGGCCATGGCCCAACACTAGATAAACAAACAGAGACGGGAACTATACGCAAGCTGGCGGGTAAAATTAATCAGGAAAACAACGTGTTCTGAAAGACCATCGTGGAGCACCTCGGACTGCGGATGCATGCGCACATGGAGCTGAGACCGGGCTAGCTAGGCGGCGGCGCGTGCATTCATAGATGCACAACAACAACGAGACCATAGCGCACGGACAACATCGGAGAAGGGAGACAGCGACAGAAAGAAACGGAGAAGGGAGGAGGCGACGTGGCTGCTCACCCTATGTGCTATGGCGAAGGGACTCGGCTTGGGGATGATCAGAATGCCGGGAAGAAGTAGAAAACCTCGGCGGTGACCGCGTCCTGGCATGGGCTGGTGTCGTCCTTGTCGGTGAAACTCCGGAGCTTCGGTTCCAGTAACTTGGCGGAGGGAATTGAGGACTCCCATGTGCCGCTCCTGATGCAAGGAGAAGGGCATGATGGACGCGCAAGGAACCGGAAGGTACAACATGAAGACACCGCATCACAGATCGAAAGGCACATCGATAACGCTTGGTTACATCGGCAACTCTCGATGGCACTACAGGTGGGAGGGCACTAGCGGATGAGAGGCTATGGCAGATCAAAGGCATAGTCAATAACGAGTGATACGTCTCAAACGTATCTATAATTTTTGATACTCCATGCTTATTCTTACACTATTTGCTTTGTGTTTTGTTACACTTCGTGGCATTTTTATGCATTTTCCGGAACTAACCTATTAACAAGGTGCCACAGTGCCAGTTCCCTGTTTTCTGCTATTTTTGTGTTTCAGAAAAGTTACACAGGCACCCTGCCGGAGGCCTTCTACACCACCATGGTCGCCTCTAGAGTGATGTGTGAGTAGTCTACCTTGGACTATGGGTCCATAGCAGTAGCTAGATGGTTATCTCCTCCACCATGTGCTTCATGTTTAGATCTTGTGAGCTGCCCTACATGATCAGGATCATCTTTATGTAATCATACATGTTGTGTTTATTGGGATCCGATGAGTATTGGTACTATGTGATGTTGATGTGTTGAATATATATCTTATGTTATCTCTATGATGTTTATGATCTTGCATGCTTTCTGTTGCTAGTAGCTATCTTGGCCGAGTAGATGCTAGTGACTCCAAGAGGGAGTATTTATGCTCGATAGTTGGGTTCATGCCTCTATTTAATCTGGGGGAGTGATAGATACCTCTAAGGTTGTAGATGTGCTATTGCCACTAGGGAGAAAACAACATTATTGTGTCCAAGGACATTTGCTTTGTTTACATTACGCACTTTGCTTAATGCGATTATCTGTTGTTCGCAACTTAATACTCAAGGGGTCCTCGGATGATTCCTCGCGAGTGGATTTTTAGTCATAGATGCAGTTGGATTACGATCTATGTATTTTGTCGTAATGTCTAGAGTGAATCTCATAGTGATCCTCATGACATATGTACGTTATCTTTACTCTATCAATTGCCCAACTGTAATTTGTTTACCCAGCATGTTATTATTTATCTTATGGAGAGACACCACTAGTAAACTGTGGACCCCGATCCAATTTCCTTTACATAGCTTTACCATTTTACTATTACTCGCTCTGTTTACTTTCTTGCATTACTATTATCCTATTACCACTCGATACGCTCAATCCTTTGTTTACAGCAAACTGGTGAGATTGACAACCTCATCGTAAGTTGGGAGCAAAGTTCTTGGTTGTGTTGTGTGCAGGTTTCACATTGCTGCTAGGTGAAGACACACCAACAAGTTTTCTGGCGCCATTGTCCAGAGTGTCATGAAGCTAGCAAGCATCACCTTCTGAAGTTTGGCTTTCTACCACTGGTTCGATAAACCTTGGTTTCACAACTGAGGGAAGATTAGCTACTGTGCTCATCATACCTTCCTCTTGGGGTTCCCAACGGGCTGTACTTACACGCCATCAAGCAGTTTTCTGGCACCGTTGCCGGGGAGGAAAAAGATTTCTGCAAGGGGAGTCTCGCACGCACAATCTTTTACTTTGTTTTTGTTTTGCTTTATTTTATTTTTGCTTGCATCGTTTTATCAAAAATACAAAAAAATAGTTTCCTTTATAGTTGCTTTTATTTACTTGTTTTTAGTTTTGCTAGAATGGGTACTCCTGAAAACACCAAGTTGTGTGACTTTACTAGCACCAAAAACAATGATTTTATCTGCACTCCTATTGCACCACCTGCTCCTGAGGCAAATTTTTATGAGATCAAACCTGCTTTGTTAAATCTTGTTATGAATGAGCAATTTTCTGGTGCCAGTTCTGATAATGCTGCAGCTCATCTCAACAATTTTGTTGAGCTATGCGAGATACAAAAGTATAAGGATATAGATAGTAATATTATTAAACTTAAGTTGTTTCCTTTCTCTTTAAGAGGAAGAGCTAATGATTGGTTGCTATCTTTGCCTAGAAATAGTATTGATTCTTGGGATAAGTGAAAGGATGCTTTTATTGGAAAATACTATCCTCCTGCTAAGATTATAGCTTTGCGTAGTGATATTATGAAGTTTAGACAGTTTGATAATGAACATGTTGCTCAGTCTTGGGAAAGAATGAAATCTATGATAAAGAATTGTCCCACTCATGGACAGACTACTTGGATGATTGTCCAAACTTTTTATGCAGGACTGAATTTTTCTTCAAGGAACCTATTGGATTCAGCTTCTGGAGGCACTTTTATGTCCCTTACCTTGGGCGCAGCAACAAAGCTTCTCGACAACATGATGGTAAATTATTCTGAATGGCACACCGAGAGAGCTCCACAAGGTAAGAAGATAAATTCTGTTGAGGAAACCTCTTCCTTGAGTGATAAGATTGATGCTATTATGCTTATGCTTTGTAATATCCCAGCACGTAGGACAACTCCGGGGTAGAATAGAGGGCTTTTGTGCATTGCATCTAAAATTACGGGATTTTTTCGCGCTTTTGTTACTAAAACCTAAGAGTGATCGAATCTCTCTTCGAGAGGGGATGTTGAACTCTCAGAGTGCTAAAGAAATCGACATGACCTCTTTTGATCTATTACTTTTGGGAAACAATGGATTTGATTGACTAAAGCTTAGAAGATCATTTGAAATCAAAACTTGAATTTGAATTTAAACTTAACTTAAATTCAAAAGGCACATTTAGAAAGGATAAATATTTTAAATAAGAAAAACTTTGGACTTTATTAATTATCAACACAATATACATTGTCTTTACAATGTTTGTGAATAAAAGAATATTACAATGGTGGACATTCACAGAATGTTACAATCTGAAGCTAAAAAGAAAATAAAGAAGAAAAGAAAATAAATACAAGTTAGAATATAAATTAAATCCTAAACTATCTTGATCTTCAAATCTTTCTTCTTTTCTTCTTCATTCTTCTTATCACCTGCACACAAAGGAAAATGCAGAGAGAAATGCCACCAAGGTAATACAAGTGGCAGTCACAGTTAAAATGGAAATACTGTTGATAATCATCAAAGTGTTGATCTTATCAACATGACTCACATACACAAATATCTGCCAAGGACCAATCTGGCCGGCCAAGCCACCCAGCTAGCAAGCAGCTGGTCACCAAATGCATGTTAGGAGGTGTCAAGACACCAGAACCCAGGGGGAGGTATAAAACAGTTCTGTGTGTATAAAACTGGTCGACCAGAAACCCTAGTCGACCAGCAACCACAGCACCAGCAACCACAGCACCAGCCACCACAGCACCACAGCAACCACAGCACCAGCAACCACAGCACCACAGCACCACCCCAGCACCAGCATAGAACCAAGTTCCCCCTGCTCATGAGCTGAGCATCAGGGGAGAATACACCTCACCAAATCAAAACCCATAGCCAAAGCCAAGCAACATGGTTACTTAACCAAGATCAGAAGCAGCAAGGAGCAGGCCAAGCACCAAGGAGGTGCAGGGCAGGCCAGGAGGGGAGCCAAGCACAAGGAGGTGCAGGGCAAGCCACTGGGAGGAGCAGAGCAAGTGCCAGGGGAAACTGATTAAGCTCAAGCAAGAGCATCATCAACATCACCACCAGTCACTCATAAAAGCCAGCACAGGACCAAGGTACAATAGGACTTGCATATCCATGAATAAAACATTGCAAGCATCCAAGTTCTTGCATACACAAGATAAACAGCAACAAGGAATCACTCACCACCAAACCCTTCTACTAAGTATAACACTTAGGAGGTTTTGGGGAGGTTTTTCTCCTCAGACCTACAGAGAAGTGCTCTGTATAATCTTCATAAGAAGATTTAGATAACTGGGAAGCAAATCAACATGCACCATCAAGAATAAAAGCCTCAGACCATGCATCATAGGCCAAGACTAAGATCATCATGAGGATCTGTTCTTATCAGTAATGTAATTGCCCAAAATAATGATTTAGCCATTGATAGAAGCCACCAAGCATGTTTAGCATCACAGAACAGCAGCCATCCAGTTAAATTATCAAGCAAGCATTGTGCACCTCACATGGAGGAAACCCAACTAAACTCAATAATAATAGTTACATGCTATAATTAGATAACATGCTACAAGAAGCAAACAAAGCCTCTAACAGAACATAATTCAAGCATGAATTGCTTGATAGAAACAATCATCACTGAAACAAGTTTCAGTTCATATGAATCAACAAAAATATGTTATAGCAAGCTTAAGCTCAGCATGTTTATGTCATCATGAAAACAATCATCAGCATACACATCAGCTAGCAACAGAAGGCTAGAACTGTCTGCACAACAGCACAAACAATCCAGCAGAACAACCATCATATGAATCAACTGACAGCAGTTTGCACTGCAAGCCAGAGAGCATCACATAAGCATTGGATGCTAGGCACACCACCAGAGAGCCAAGCTAATATCACAAATAGGGTGAGAGCAAGCTAACTGAATTTTAAAGATTCAGTTAAGAAACTCTTAACTGAATCTTATGCTGAAACTAGCAGTAGCAACAGTTGCACATCACATGATTAAGCCAGCATCACAGGGGAAACATCCTAGTTAAGCATACACAAATTCAGTTAAGAAACTCTTAACTGAATCTTGCACTGAACCTTGCACTAGAACACACAGTAGCAATAGACATCAGCTAGCAGAGGAGCTCCAGGACAGAAGTAGCAGCAGCACAAGCTCGAGCAAGACAGCAGCAGCACAAGCTCGAGCAAGACATCGGCAACATAGGCAAGCATGCCTGGCTCGCTGGCCAGGCCACCATAGCAAGTACAGAGAAACAAGGGGAAGAGAAGAAACTCACAGGAGGGCGCATCGAGGAGCTTGGCAGAAGGCCATGGCGGCGACACGACGACGCAGCCACGGTTGTGGCAGGGCGGCCACCATCCAGAGGCTGCGACGGCAAGGGGGCGGCATCGTGCTCACGGCCGAGTGGTCAAGCACAGCACCATGGCGGCGACGTCGGGGTTGCACGGTTGCCGTCCAGCCGACGAGGCGGTGAAGAACCACCGCAAGCACCAAAGAGCTAGGGCAGAAGCTCCAGCGAGGCCAGCCGGAGCAGATCAAGCCACAAGGGCGAGATCCACTGAGCGGAGTTCAGCGGTGATGGCGACGCTTGGAGGCGAGGTCGACGAAACCCCACGGTCAGGAGGAAGCACATGGCAAGGCGGAGCAGATGCACCATAGGGCGGTGGCGAAGCTCGCAGGAGCTCACCGGAGTCGGCCGAGGAACGCGTCGGTGATTCGAAGTCGCCAAAGGGGATTAGGGTTAGAAATCGACCGAGCGGGGGAGAGAGTGAGGGGCGGCCAACTGGGCCGAGCCGGTTCGGTCAAGCCCACTCGGGTGGACTGACCGGTGGGCCCAGGCTGTCAGCCCAGCCTTTTATTTGATTTAATTCAAAAACCCCTAAGAAAAACCCTAATCTGCTTAAAATAAATCCAGAAAAATACCTAAAATAAACTAAAAATATAAAGTAGTTATTTTTAGTTTTTCTTGTATTTTTGAACCCATTGAGTGAATAAAATAATCTCATGAGTCAATTACTCAAAAATAAAAAGAAGTTAATTGATTTTGCCTAAAAGTAATAAAAATAGTTATCCGTTTAAGAAGATCTGGTAATTCTTAATTCTTTCAAAGTAAATTCCATTCAAGAATATTTGATGAATATCCTTGAATGAAATTACCCTTAACATATATTCTTTAAAGTCATAGAAAGAATATATCAAGCCTAGTAAATAAATAAATCATTTCTGGGGGGTATAAATTATAACACACCATAAAGCATGCATTTTTGAATCTTTAACCATTGCCCTTACCGGACAATGATGCTGTTTTCCAGAACCCGAGGTCCCGGGTCACTTCAACAAATCCAATTGCACTACCTTGCAGTTTGCAGGCAAGTTCACTCTTGCTCATATCTCTTGTGTATTTTTATCAAATTACTTGCAAATATACCTTTGGTATTATTATTATTGCATTCAAAAGCAAAGGTTCTGTTTCTCAATTAATATAACTAGTGGTTAGCAACCACGGTGGTTGTCGACCTAGGAAGGTGGGCAGTGGGACCATGGTATGAGTATGGTGGAGGTCCCACTACAACTGGAAAGTTTACCTAGGACTAATAACAAATGTCGCCAGTGATTCTAGCGCCGTAAATAATGGTCAACCATGAGATCTGGAATGGGACGGAGAAGTCAGCTGTATCTTTTCCCTCTCGCATGCCAACGGATCAGTAGTCGAGGGTTATCCTGTGCGGGCTACTATAGTGCAAAGGGGGGAAATGCGTTTCCTGTTCGGGCTGCCTATAGTATAGGGGGGACAAACTGGCTAATTGATCTATGATGTATTGTAAGAGTCATCCGGGTCGGTCTACCCATATTGCATACGAGCGAGCACCGGGGTCCAGGCTGGTCTACCTATGGGGGCATCCATAGAGTAAAGGGGAAGGACTAGTGCGCCAATCGGTCGGCATATGTGGTATAGGAGATGGATGGACTTACAAAAGGGTGGGTCTGCGGGGTCGCAGAGAAGAGCGGTGATTGGCTTGGATCATCAACAGGGCCCCATACAAAAAAAGAAGTATGGACGAGAAAGTATGCCCGATTGTGCAGCAAAGTGTTGATCTCTCATGGGTACAAGTGACCACCTCTGCAGAGTGTACAAAAAGTATCAAGATACTCCCTGTTCTGGGAAGGAGCTGCGAACGCGGCAGGAAAGGAGCCCATCAAAGCTCTAATCAACCTGTGAAGGCTGACGGACATAGTTCTTTTAAATAAAAGCAATCTTTGAAGAAATGATTATAAAAAAACTACATTTGACCTAAGACTCTTGAGTCGGTGGTCGTAGCTAGTGCATAAAACACCTCTATCCTGTTAAATGAACTTGTTGGGTAACGCTCGTTACTCACCCTATTCCCTCTTAACCCTTGCTTAGACTTGGATTGCTAGAACGAGGAAACTGAAGGAGCATCGGAGGACTACGAGGAAGTCTATTATGAAGAGCCAAACCTTTCCGGTGGAGTCGAAGGCGTGGATTCACGATCGCCTACAAAAACAACAAAGGAACCGAGGAGGAGGCCGACAACTAGTAGTATAGGGTAGTAGTTTAAGTCACAGGAACCTTATAGAATAAAGTGACTTAAGCCAGTTATCATGTTTAGTCTATTTCTATCAGTCCTAGTTAAGGTTTGTAGCATCAAGGTAGAGCCTACTAGTGTTCCTCTTTTGACCGAGGAGGAACTGGAATCCTTTGTAAGATTATGGCTTGTAATATTAAGTGGTTGAATAAAGACCGCTATGTTTCTGTTGTACCACTCTGAGGGATGTAATATTTGTGAAATGGTACTTCACGAGTGTTATATCAATGACTTGCATACTACAACATGCAGTGGTATGCTGGGTCACCACAGTTGGTATCAGAGCAAAAGCTTTGACCTTAGGTTGGACGCCTAGTTAATGGGAATGACCTGTAGGAGTCAAATAGGAATAGTAAAGAGTTCTCTAAAATGGTTATGACATTATTCACTTGAGAATAACAAAGTCATACTTTTTAGTGTTACAATTCTTTATTGTTACTATGATGATGCATCATATACTAATTTTTCTTTATCTTTTATATATACTGCCAGGATGGCACGCACCAATCCGTCAAGGACCATGCAAGTTTGAGATGTGACGTTGGATGAGTATGATGGGAACCTATCCGATCTACTAACGGGCATCCTACAGGAGTGCGGGTGTGAAACCCGTATCCCTGTCAAGAAGTATGCTTATTATGAGGGTAGAGTCTTTCAGAAGTACAGGGTAGGGATCATGCTTCCTGCCAAATTGGGCATGAGCGTGGTCATGCCAGCTGGAGAAGCACGCACAGTTAGTACCGCATATAAGATAGCTGTCATGAAAGCCATCACTGATATTCGTGAACACAAAACGGAGAAGTTGTTAGGTACTAAGTTCACGCATATCCCACACGATGAGGAAGGAGAAGATCCTTGTCGGCATAGTTACAAGTTTGCGAAGAGACACCCACATGCTGCAGCAGAGCACATGGACAGGTGTAAGCATCTGCTTTGTGCATTCTATCACGTCCACGGAGCTTTAGTTGGTGAGATACAGAGTCTAGTGGAGGAGATCACCAAGCTGACACCTACTCCATGGCATACGGGGGAGACTTCTGGACCACCACGAGCACCTACTCCAGCTTTCTCCGCTGGAGACTTTATCAATCTAGATGAGGAGATCGATCCCGAGGAGCGGGAGTTTGAGCCCGAGGCCGAACCGGAGATGCCACCAGCACATTTTGCACATGACTCGACTGGAGCCGGATATGAGGCAGGTTTGGAGTCATGGGGAATGCCCCATAACGATAGTTTTGGGGGAAACTCCATGGGTTGGCGTTTTGGTGAGTACATGGGAACTGCCAGAGATCCAATTCCGTGCGACTCAGAGCACGAGGTCACGAGTCAGTTTAGGGTTGCTCACCGCACCGGAGATGTGGCGGGGAAGCCCATTGACGAGGTTTATCCCCGGCAATGCCCATGTCGAAGGGCTTTCGATCTAGGAAGCGTATTGGGGACCTGGCAAACTCGACGGCGATCAGACGAAAGCGGAGGGACACGAGGATTTACCCAGGTTCAGCCCCCTCGAAAGGTAAAAGGCCTACGTCCTGCTTGTCTGACTTTGTATTGATGGTGTGGCTGTGGTGATGATGTTACAATGGCAGCGTAGATTGGATCTAGCCGAAACAGAGAGCTCTAAGTTGTCGAGCGCTCCGGCGTGAGGTGGGTGAAAAAAGCGTCTACCCTCTCGAGATCTCCCTCCCAGCCTTTTATATGAGAAGGCTGGGTCTCAGGATTGTTCCTCAAGCCAAGTACAGGTCGGATCGATACCTAAACGAAAACCTAATCTATCTCCGATTCTTCGAGTCCTTGCTTGCACGCCAAGTTTAGCTCCTGGGCCACGTTAGACCGTTGCCTTGATGGGCCTCAAGAGCCTTTCGAGAGATACCCTTCCTGGACCGAAAACCAGGTAGGCGAATATCGGAGGCCCGTTTGTCATTCCTTCGTCACCCATAGAGATAGATTCGGATGATGAGGGGAAGTTACCGAGCTATATGGAGCGTGGAGAATGCTTGAGGCCCAAGATGGAGAGAGGTGCCACTGAGGTTGTATACCCATCGTTGAGCGGTTATCTAGGGATTACTGACTTCAACTTAGGCCCTACACCCGATCTTGACTATATGCCGGCAGAGTCATCTTATACCCATGCTTCAGTCAGGAGGACATCCAGAGCGACTAGATGGACACCGGGGATGTATCGGGAGTTTGACTACCCGTAGAAGACCACCATCGATAAGGAGGCGATATGTGTGTAACATATGTACCATATGTGTATTATGTAGTATTTGCTTACGCAATGGGAATAAGTGAGTGTAGCTACTCACGGGGCAGTGTGTAACACTATGTTGTTTTTACCCATGTATATACATGGTATATGTTTGGTGTGATTCGGCCATGTTTTATTTGGATTTTATTGTGTGACTAACACTGTGCATGAAGTTGAACTTAGAAAGCATGGGCATGGTGTAACTATGAGTTTCGCTTGATGTAACAGGGTTAGGGGGATAAAATGGCGACGGTAGTTGATGAGGAATTCGAGCAACAGAGGATGGAGACCAAAGCCAAGGCAAAGGAGGCAGCCGATGCAGCGGCAAGGGAACCATTACCACCACCACCACCATTTCTCACACAACAAGATTTTGCCCAATATATGAGGATGGCAGATGAAAGGAAATGGATGCTCATTGAGTGTCAGTCAAAGATGATGCAAGATGTGATGGATCGCAACCGTGAAGGACGGAATGATGGTGTACATGGAGTCTCACTGGCAGACTTTTTGAATACAAGACCACTTCCATTTGCATCAGCGCCGAAACCAATGGACGCCGAAGACTGGTTGTTGGATACCAAGAGGAAGCTCAACACTGTGAATTGCAGCGATAGCGAGAAGCTTAGGTATGCCACTCATCTGTTATGTGGACCCGCAGTAGCCTGGTGGGACAATATTGTGGCAATACATCCTCCAGGAAGGGTATTCACCTGGGATGAATTCAAAAGGAAGTTCAAAGAGGCAAATGTGCCAGAAAGTACCATGGAGTTAAAGAGGAGGGAGTTTGACAACTTAGAACAGAAGGACAAGACTATCATGAGGTATGTCAAGGAATTCACTCTTCTATCACGTTATGCTACGGATGCAGTAAATACAGATGAGAAGAGGAAGAAGCGGTTTATGAGGGGTTTGTACCCAATGGCCAAGATGCAACTCAGAATGTTAAAGGTAGCAGATTTCTAAGAACTTGTTGATGCAGCTATCACCATGAAAGATGATTTCAAGCAAGTTCAGGAGGAACGCCAAAAGAAAGCCAAGATGGAACCCAGAAGATATCTAGTCAATAAACCAACTGCAGATCTTACTTTCAAACCACGACTGCCAAGTCGGGGAACGTTACCTCGGGGAGGCGGAGGAGGAAATCCTAAGGGAGGAATCACCTGTCATGAGTGCGGAGCTAGAGGACATCTGGCAAGGGATTGCCCAAGGCCCAAGGTAATCTGTTATGGCTGTAACCAAGAGGGACACATGAAGAAACAATGTCCCAATAGAGCTGCATGGGGAAAGAAGCCAACCAGAGGAGGGTTTAACCGAGCGGGTAATTCAGGAGGAAATGGTGCAGGCAAGAGATCTCGACCTTATGGGAAATTAAATTGCACCAACTTGGAGGAAGTGAATGATTCGGAGAAAACCGTGATAGGTACGCTTCAAATCCTATCTCACCCTGGCAAAGTACTTTTCAATACTGGTACAACTACTTCATTCATTTCGCAAGAGTTTGTCGATCTTTATGGACTCACTTGCAATAAGTTAGAATACCCCATCACTATTTTATCTGCGGGGGGAACGATCCTAGTCACACACCTCAAGCAAGAGCAGGTCATTATGATCAGCGATTGCGTCTATCTAGCTGATCTTTTTCTTATCCCTATGAAGGATATGGCTGTGATCCTTGGAATGGATTGGTTAGAAGAGAATGGAGCCCAAATAGATTGCAAGGAGAAAACTGTGTCACTTAGATGTCCAGGAGGAGGAAGGATAGTTTATCAAGGTGACCGTCATGCACATATTGAAGTTCAACTATAGCTCAATACTTTGAAGGAAGCTAAACTTGAAGACATTCCAGTGGTCAATGAATTCCAAGATGTGTTTCCAAAGGAATTACCAGGAATGCCACCAGACAGAGAAATTGAATTCACTATTGATTTGATCCCTGGAACAGCACCTATAGCACAGGCACCATATAAGATGGGACCTAAGGAGTTAGTTGAGTTAAAGGAACAATTGGATGAATTAGAGCAGAAAGGATTCATACAAGAAAGCATTTCACCTTGGGGTACACCCGTGATATTTGTGGATAAGCGGGATTGCGGACGCAGAATGTGTGGAGATTATAGGAACCTCAATAATGTTACTATCAAGAACAAGTATCCACTACCTAGAATTCAGGACTTATTTGATCAAGTCAGGGGAGCCGGAGTATTTTCCAAGATAGATCTTTGATCCGGATACCACCAGATTAAGATCAAGAAGGAGGACGTTCCAAAGACAGCTTTTGTGTCCAGGTACAGACATCATGAGTATTTGGTCGTACCTTTTGGATTGACAAATGCACCAGCCATTTTCATGAATCTCATGAACAAGATCTTTATGCCTTACTTGGACAAGTTTGTGATAGTCTTCATCGATGACATCTTAATTTATTCAAAGGACAAGGAAGAGCATGCCAAACATTTGAGGATTGCTCTACAGATTCTCAGAGAACATCAGTTGTATGCCAAGTTTAGTAAGTGTGAATTTTGGTTAGACCATGTAGAGTTTCTCGGGCATGTGATCAGCAAGGAGGGCATAGCAGTAAATCCAAGTAAATTAGCATCTGTTTTAGAATGGGAAGCACCAAAGAATGTCAAGCAGATTAGAGGATTTCTGGGAATGGCAGGCTACTACAGAAGATTCATAGAAGGATTTTCCAAGATTACAGGACCAATGACAAAGTTGCTCTGAAAGAATACACCATTTGTTTGGTCGGAAGAGTGTGAGGTCAGTTTTCAGACACTTAAAGATAAATTGACCATAGCACCTGTGTTAGCCGTACCAGAAACCGGCAAAGATTACACGGTATATTGTGATGCGTCCAAGAATGGACTTGGATGTGTGTTGATGCAAGACAGAAAGGTTATTGCTTATGGGTCTAGGCAATTAAGACCGCATGAAGTTAACTACCCAACACATGATCTTGAATTAGCAGCCGTGGTGTTTGCTTTGAAAGGATGGAGGCATTTTCTGTATGGAGCTAAGTGTGAACTCTATACAGACCATAAGAGTCTCAAGTATTTCTTTACTCAGAAAGAGTTGAATATGAGACAACGACGATGGTTAGAACTAATCAAGGATTATGATTTGACCATCAACTACACTCCCAGGAAGGCTAATGTTGTGGCCGATGCGTTGAGTAGGAAAAGTACGGATACTCAGCCAATGAGCTGGGAACTCCCTAAGGAATTGCTTATGGATCTGGAAAGGTTAGACATTCAATGTCTAGATGTGGAATCTTTGGGCAGTTTGTCAACTATGAAAGTAATAGAGGAAAGGCAAAGTGATTTAAAGTATACAATCTTCCGCCGACAAAGTGAAGATCTATTCATTGAGGAAGAAATCTGAAGGATTGAAGAGGGAAGACCGTCTGAGTTTTGTTTAGGCGATTTCAATTCGCTCTAGTTTCATAATAGGATATGTGTACCAGACATACCCGAAATTAAACAGTTGATACTCAAAGAAGCACATGAAACTCCATATTCAATACATCCGGGAAGTACCAATATGTACATGGATCTTAAGGAACTATTTTGGTGGAACAACATGAAGCGAGAAATAGCCAAGTTTGTGTCTGAATGCCATACTTGTCAAAGAGTAAAAGCGGAACATCAAAGTCCCGCTGGACTCATGCAACCATTGGATATACCCGAGTGGAAATGGGAAGAGATTGGAATGGATTTTATTACAGGATTACCGTTGACACCAAAGAAGAAGGACATGATTTGGGTTATCGTAGGCAGGTTAACAAAAAGTGCACATTTCTTGGCCGTTAATCAAAAGGATTCAGGAGAGAAGTTAGCAAACTTATATGTTCAGGAAATAGTGAGCAAGCATGGAGTACCGAAGACAATAGTATCAGACCGAGGGTCCGTATTCACTTCAGCCTTTTGGAAACAGCTGCATGAAGCTCTAGGATCCAGATTAGACTTCAGCACTGCTTATCACCCACAAACAGGAGGACAAGCAGAAAGAACCAATCAGATTTTGGAGGATATGCTTAGAGCATGTGCGTTGGATTTTGGAGGATCATGGGAAGAACATCTACCATTGGCAGAATTTTCATACAACAATAGTTACCAAAGTAGCATCCAAATGGCACCATTTGAAGCACTCTACGGAAGAAAGTGCCGATCACCCATCTGCTGGTATGAAGTGGGAGCCGGCAAGGAATTTCATCCGGACTATGTGAAGGAAAGGCAGCATGCCATTGACATCATCCGAGATCGATTAAAAATTGCTCAAAGTAGGCAGAAGAGTTATGCAGACGCAAAGAGGAGGACATGGGAACCTCAAGTTGGAGACATGGTTTATCTTCGAGTTAGCCCAATGAAAGGAGTACATCGTTTTGGAGTCAAAGGAAAACTCAGTCCAAGATACACTGGACCTTTCAAGATTCTAAGTAAAAAATGAGGAGTATCCTTTGAATTGGAGCTACCAAAGCAGCTATCTAAGGTTCATAATGTGTTCCATTCTTCACAACTTCGAAAGTGTATGAAGATACCAGAGGAAACTGTATCCTATGAAGATGTGGAATTGCAAGCAAATTTGACCTATTTTGAGGAGCCGTCAAAGATTCTAGTAGAAAACTAGAAGCAACTTTGCAACAGAGCCATCAAGTATTGCAAGGTGCAATGGAAACATCACCCGGAAAGAGAGGCTAGCTGGGAAAAGGAGGAAGATCTAAGGACAGCCTATCCCGAATTCTTCAGGTACACCTTACCCCAAACTTCGGGACGAAGTTTTTGTTAAGGGGGGAAGGCTGTAATATCCCAGCACGTAGGACAACTCCGGGGTAGAATAGAGGGCTTTTGTGCATTGCATCTAAAATTACGGGATTTTTTTCGCGCTTTTGTTACTAAAACCTAAGAGTGATCGAATCTCTCTTCGAGAGGGGATGGTGAACTCTCGGAGTGCTAAAGAAATCGACATGACCTCTTTTGATCTATTACTTGTGGGAAACAATGGAGTTGATTGACTAAAGCTTAGAAGATCATTTGAAATCAAAACTTGAATTTGAATTTAAACTTAACTTAAATTCAGAAGGCACATTTAGAAAGGATAAATATTTCAAATAAGAAAAACTTTGGACTTTATTAATTATCAACACAATATACATTGTCTTTACAATGTTTGTGAATAAAAGAATATTACAATGGTGGACATTCACAGAATGTTACAATCTGAAGCTAAAAAGAAAATAAAGAAGAAAAGAAAATAAATACAAGTTAGAATATAAATTAAATCCTAAACTATCTTGATCTTCAAATCTTTCTTCTTTTCTTCTTCATTCTTCTTATCACCTGCACACAAAGGAAAATGCAGAGAGAAATGCCACCAAGGTAATACAAGTGGCAGTCACAGTTAAAATGGAAATACTATTGATAATCATCAAAGTGTTGATCTTATCAACATGACTCACACACACAAATATCTGCCAAGGACCAATCTGGCCGGCCAAGCCACCCAGCTAGCAAGCAGCTGGTCACCAAATGCATGTTAGGAGGTGTCAAGACACCAGAACCCAGGGGGAGGTATAAAACAGTTCTGTGTGTATAAAACTGGTCGACCAGCAACCACAGCACCAGCAACCACAACACCAGCCACCACAGCACCACAGCAACCACAGCACCAGCAACCACAACACCACAACACCACCCCAGCACCAGCACAGAACCAAGTTCCCCCTGCTCATGAGCTGAGCATCAGGGGGGAATACACCTCACCAAATCAAAACCCATAGCCAAAGCCAAGCAACATGGTTACTTAACCAAGATCAGAAGCAGCAAGGAGCAGGCCAATCACCAAGGAGGTGCAGGGCAGGCCAGGAGGGGAGCCAAGCACAAGGAGGTGCAGGGCAAGCCACTGGGAGGAGCAGAGCAAGTGCCAGGGGCAACTGATTAAGCTCAAGCAAGAGCATCATCAACATCACCACCAGTCACTCATAAAAGCCAGCACATGACCAAGGTACAATAGGACTTGCATATCCATGAATAAAACATTGCAAGCATCCAAGTTCTTGCATACACAAGATAAACAGCAACAAGGAATCACTCACCACCAAACCCTTCTACTAAGTATAACACTTAGGAGGTTTTGGGGAGGTTTTTCTCCACAGACCTACAGAGAAGTGCTCTGTATAATCTTCATAGGAAGATTTAGATAACTGGGAAGCAAATCAACATGCACCATCAAGAATAAAAGCCTCAGACCATGCATCATAGGACAAGACTAAGATCATCATGAGGATCTGTTCTTATCAGTAATTTAATTGCCCAAAATAATGATTTAGCCATTGATAGAAGCCACCAAGCATGTTTAGCATCACAGAACAACAGCCATCCAGTTAAATTATCAAGCAAGCATTGTGCACCTCACATGGAGGAAACACAACTAAACTCAATAATAACAGTTACATGCTGTAATTAGATAACATGCTACAAGAAGCAAACAAAGCCTCTAACAGAACATAATTCAAGCATGAATTGCTTGATAGAAACAATCATCACTGAAAAAAGTTTCAGTTCATATGAATCAACTGAAATATGTTATAGCAAGCTTAAGCTCAGCATGTTTATGCCATCATGAAAACAATCATCAGCATACACATCAGCTAGCAACAGAAGGCTAGAACTGTCTGCACAACAACACAAACAACCCAGCAGAACAACCATCATATGAATCAACTGACAGTAGTTTGCACTGCAAGCCAGAGAGCATCACATAAGCATTGGATGCTAGGCACACCACCAGAGAGCCAAGCTAATATCACAAATAGGGTGAGAGCAAGCTAACTGAATTTTAAAGATTCAGTTAAGAAACTCTTAACTGAATCTTATGCTGAAACTAGCAGTAGCAACAGTTGCACAACACATGATTAAGCCAGCATCACAGGGGAAACATCCTAGTTAAGCTTACACAAATTCAGTTAAGAAACTCTTAACTGAATCTTGCACTGAACCTTGCACTAGAACACACAGTAGCAATAGACAGTAGCTAGCAGAGGAACTCTGGGATAGAAGTAGCAGCAGCACAAGCTCGAGCAAGGCAGCAGCAGCACAAGCTCGAGCAAGACATCAGCAGCATAGGCAAGCATGCCTGGCTCGCTGGCCAGGCCACCATAGCAAGTACAAAGAAACAAGGGGAAGAGAAGAAACTCACAGGAGGGCGCACCGAGGAGCATGGCAGAAGGCCATGGCGGCGACACGATGACACAGCCACGGTTGTGGCAGGGCGGCCACCATCCAGAGGTTGTGATGGCAAGGGGGCGGCATCGTGCTCACGGCCGAGCGGCTGAGCACAACACCATGGTGGCGACGTCGGGGTTGCAAGGTTGTCGTCCAGCCGACGAGGCGGTGAAGAGCCACCGAAAGCACGAAAGAGCTAGGGCAGAAGCTCCAGCGAGGCCAGCCGGAGCAGATCAAGCCGCAAGGGCGAGATCCACTGAGCGGAGTTCAGCAGTGATGGCGACGCTTGGAGGCGAGGTTGACGAAACCCCATGGTCAGGAGGAAGCACACGGTGAGGCGGAGCAGATGCGCCATAGGGCGACGGCGGAGCTCGCCGGAGTCGGGCGAGGAACGCGTCGGCGATTCGGAGTCGCCAGAGGGGATTAGGGTTAGGAATCGACCGAGCGGGGGAGAGAGTGAGGGGCGGCCGGCTGGGCCGAGCCGGTTCGGTCAAGCCCACTCGGGTGGACTGACCGGTGGGCCTAGGCTATCAGCCCAGCCTTTTATTTGATTTAATTCAAAAACCCCTAAGAAAAACCCTAATCTGCTTAAAATAAATCCAGAAAAATACCTAAAATAAACTAAAAATAGAAAGTAGTTATTTTTAGTTTTTCTTGTATTTTTGAACCCATTGAGTGAATAAAATAATCTCATGAGTCAATTACTCAAAAAGAAAAAGAAGTTAATTGATTTTGCCTAAAAGTAATAAAAATAGTTATCCATTTAAGAAGATCTGGTAATTCTTAATTCTTTAAAAGTAAATTCCATTCAAGAATATTTGATGAATATCCTTGAATAAAATTACCCTTAACATATATTCTTTAAAGTCATAGAAAGAATATATCAAGCCTAGTAAATAAATAAATCACTTCTGGGGGGTATAAATTATAACACACCATAAAGCATGCATTTTTGAATCTTTAACCATTGCCCTTACCGGACAATGATGTTGTTTTCCAGAACCTGAGGTCCCGGGTCACTTCAACAAATCCAATTGCACTACCTTGCAGTTTGCAGGCAAGTTCACTCTTGCTCATATCTCTTGTGTATTTTTATCAAATTACTTGCAAATATACCGGTGGTATTATTATTATTGCATTCAAAAGCAAAGGTTCTGCTTTCTCAATTAATATAACTAGTGGTTAGCAACCACGGTGGTTGTCGACCTAGGAAGGTGGGCAGTGGGACCATGGTATGAGTATGGTGGAGGTCCCACTACAACTGGAAAGTTCACCTAGGACGAATAACAAATGTCGCCAGTGATTCTAGCGCCGTAAATAACGGTCAACCATGAGATTTGGAATGGGACGGAGAAGTAAGCTGTATCTTTTCCCTCTCGCATGCCAACGGATCAGTAGTCGAGGGTTGTCCTGTGCGGGCTACTATAGTGCAAAGGGGGGAAATGCTTTTCCTGTTCGGGCTGCCTATAGTATAGGGGGGACAAACTGGCTAATTGATCTATGATGGATTGTAAGAGTCATCCGGGTCGGTCTACCCATATTGCATAGGAGCGGGCACCGGGGTCCAGGCTGGTCTACCTATGTGGGCATCCATAGAGTAAAGGGGAAGGACCAGTGCACCAATCAGTCGGCATATGTGGTATAGGAGATGGATGGACTTACAAAAGGGTGGGTCTGCGGGGTCGCAGAGAAGAACGGTGATTGGCTTGGATCATCAACTAGGCCCCATACAAAAAAAGAAGTATGGACGAGAAAGTACACCCGGTTGTGCAGCAAAGTGTTGATCTCTCATGGGTACAAGTGACCACCTCTGCAGAGTGTACAAAAAGTATCAAGATACTCCCTGTTCCAGGAAGGAGCTGCGAACGCGGCAGGAAAGGAGCCCATCAAAGCTCTAATCAACCTGTGAAGGCTAACGAACATAGTTCTTTTAAATAAAAGCAATCTTTGAAGAAATGATTATAAAAAAACTGCATTTGACCTAAGACTCTTGAGTTGGTGGTTGTAGCTAGTGCATAAAACACCTCTATCCTGTTAAATGAACTTGTTGGGTAACGCTCGTTACTCACCCCATTCCCTCTTAACCCTTGCTTAGACTTGGAGGGCCAGAACGAGGAAACTGAAGGAGCATCGGAGGACTATGAGGAAGTCTATTATGAAGAGCCGGACCTTTCCGGTGGAGTCGAAGGCGTGGATTACATGATCGCCTACGGAAACAACAAAGGAACCAAGGAGGAGGCCGACAACTAGTAGTATAGGGTAGTAGTTTAAGTCACAGGAACCTTATAGAATAAAGTGACTTAAGCCAGTTATCATGTTTAGTCTATTTCTATCAGTCCTAGTTAAGGTTTGTAGCATCAAGGTAGAGCCTACTAGTGTTCCTCTTTTGACCAAGGAGGAACTGGAATCCTTTGGAAGATTATGGCTTGTAATATTAAGTGCTTGAATAAAGACCGCTATGTTTCTGTTGTACCACTCTGAGGGATGTAATATTTGTGAAATGGTACTTCACGAGTGTTATGTCAACGACTTGCATACTACAACATGCAGTGGTATGCTGGGTCACCACAGGCTTTCTAATGATAGAACTCATGTTGATCCTAATAATGTTCCTTTGGCCTCTTTGGTTGCTCAAGAAGAGCATGTTGATATAAACTTCATTAGAAATAATAATTTCAACAATAGTGCTTATAGGAATAATTTTGCTAGCAACAATTATAGGCCGTATCCTTCTACCAATGGTAATAGTTATGGTAACTCTTATGGTAATTCCTCCAACAACACTAGGGGCGCGCCCTCTGAGCTTGAAGTCATGCTCAAGGACTTCATCGGTAAGCAAACTGCTTTTAACAAGTCTGTTGAGGAAAAGTTGGGTAAAATTGATATTCTTGCTTCTAAAGTTGATAGTCTTGCTCTTGATGTTGAACTTCTGAATCTAAAAGTGTTGCCCAATGAGGTGAAAGAAAGCAATACTTTTGCCGCTACTAATGCCATCCAAGTTAAAATTGATGAAAATGTTAGGATGTTAGCAGAATTGCATGCCAGGTGGGAAAGAGAAGATGAGATGGCTAGAAAGATGAAGGTATGTACTATTACTACCTCTAATGATGTTGTTCCAAATACTAGCAATCCTCTTACTTTGATTGGTATAGAGAAAACTCCAACTCCTTGTGCGAAAAAGCCCAAAACTGCAAAAACTTTTTCTCAAAAGAGTGCTGAAATTTTTAAGAGTATAGGAGAAGATAGCTCTATTTATTTTAATGATTTTGATGTTGATGGCTGCAATATATCTAAAGTTATTTTGTTCTTGCAAAAGCTTGCTTTGAGTCCTAATGCTAGTTCTTTGAATATTGCTTTTACAAATGCTCTCATGAAAATTAGGGAGGAAAAGTTAAAACAAAAAGCCTCTATTCCCAAGAAGTTAGAAGATGGTTGGGAGCCCATCATTGATATGCATGTTAATGGTTTTGATTTCCATGCTTTATGTGAGCTAGGTGCTAGTATTTCTATTATGCCTAGAAAGATTTATGACATGCTTGGTTTACCCCCGCTTGAAAAGTGTTATTTTGATGTTCCTCTTGCTGATGTTGCTAAGAAGAAACCTTTGGGAAGGATTAATGATGTTCTTATTATGGTTAACAATAACCTTGTTCCCGTTGATTTCCTTGTTATGGATGTTGAATGCAATGCTTCATGTCCTATTATTTTGGGAAGACCTTTTATTCGAACTGTAGGTGCCATCATTGATATGAAGGAAGGCACCATCAAATATCAATTCCCATTTAAGAAAGGTATTGAACACTTCCCTAGAAGGAGGAAGAAATTACTTTTTGACTATATTCTTAGAGCAAATTATGAACTTGATGCTTCATCGTTTGATATTACTTGATTTGCACTTTTTGCGCCTAGCTCAAAGGCGTTAAAGAAAAGCACTCTTGGGAGATAACCCATTGTTTTATTTTCAGTACCTTTTATTTTATTTGAGTCTTGGAAGTTATTACTACTGTAATAACCGCTCCTTATCCTTTTTATTTCATTTTTATGCCAAGATGAACCTCTAATTTGAGTGAGGTAAGATTTGGGGAAGTTGCTGTCCTAAAACAGATTTCAGTGCTGCACCGTAAAAATTCGTGAAAATTCTCAGTATATCCTTTTGACCTGCGATTTCTTATGCATATGCCCCAGGTTATACCCAAACTTTCATTAGTTTTGCACTTTTCGATTTGAGTAACAGAAGGTCCTCGAAAAAATCTACCTTTGTCAGCTGTTCTGTTTTGACAGATTTCTGCCACTATTTGTGTTTGCCTCTCGATCGCTTTCTTTTTTAGTTCTTTTGATCACAGAACTTTTGGGGAAGTTGCTACAGTAGTATATGCTTTATATGTGGTATTTTTGAGTTGAAACCTGAACCAAAAAGGGTTGATTTACTATTATGTTTATGCTAACGTTGCTAATAGAATTGTGTTAAGTTTTATATGAAGGAAGTTTTCAAGTGTAGGGATTGGAGAATGATGAGATGAGATGAAGAATGGACAAAAGCAAAGCTTGGGGATGCCCATGTCACCCCAAGAAATATCTAAGAGGTACAAGCATCAAAGCTTGGGAATGCCCCCGAGGCACCCCTTCTTCATTGGCAAAAATCAGGTCACCTTTCAAAACACTATATTTTTATTGCATCATGCACTATGCGTTTTTTTATTGGAGCGTCTTTACTTTTGTTTTCAGTTTTCTTTTCTTTTGTTTGCTGCAATAAATGGTTGGACCCCAACAAATTTCTTTTGGAGGAGATGTACTCATTTTTCATTTGCCAATAACACTCCATTTTTTGCTCTTATCGTTCAACGAGTGTTCTCATTTTCTAGAACTGCATTTAGCTTTCATTTTTTGCCTTGATTTTTGTTCAGATCTTGTTTTATCTTTGCATCAAGGTGTATTTGGACCTCTTATCTATGTTGGTATTCATCAAAAGAGTTGTTTAAAAAAAGATTCGAATGGTGTTGGAAAAGAGAAAAAGTTTCATGCAAAAAAGTGGTACAAAAAGGAGCTTGTTTAGACTGCGGCTTAGACTTTTGCATGCCATGCTTGATGTCATTTTGATAGTATGCTTAGTGATTTTTTGATGTAGCATGACTTGTCTCAAATGACTGAGATTGCTTAATGAGCCTTTGAAAAAATCATGCGTTGTTCTTATTATGTGGAAGCATTTATTTGGTTTTCTCATTTGATGCTTTATTTGGGTTGACTTGGCGCATGCTTACAACATGTTTGACTCTAACAAGTTTCCATAAGCCTCTATGATCATTTAGTTTTTGAATTTTGATGCCATTTTATGCTTCTCTTAATGATGCTTTGTCGCTTTGCATGATTATGGCTGTTTTTGCTCTCTTAGTTGGTCGCTCCCAGTCTTTTGCTAGGCCTCACTTTGTATTGAGTATGAGCTCTACTCGTGCATCCAACTCCCAAAAACCAAGTTATTCCAATGTGTCCACCATACATACCTATTAGCAATTTGCTATTCCAAAGTACATTTGACTTGCTTTTATCTATCCTTCGAATTAAACTTTTTTGGTGTTATGCGAAAATTAGTCAGTAAAGCTCTCACGAACCTGATGGCACACTTTAATTTTCTTGCTTTTAAAATTTTGACAGTGTGGCTCTTTTATGTTGATGTTATGCTTGCAAGTTGTAAGTTGGAAATTAGCGAAACCATGTCGTCATGGGGTAAGCTTTCAACATTACACTTATCTTATTTGAGTTGATATCGTGATCTTTTGTTTATGGATACTCGCGATGTGAAACAAGTTGGGAATCTTGCGGGATCATGGAGTTTGTATATGTGTTAGAGAAACACCTGGGCCGCTAATTTAAGCCATGCATAATTCATGGTGGAAATTTACAGCATGCCCATAGTGGACATTCGACGACGCATCTCAAAATAAAAAGTAATACCAATGGTAATTAAAAGAGATGCCGAGGTGTTCATTGTCTGTTTGTCCTATCATTTTGATGTGTGCTTGTTCCATGTTATCGGGCTTGGAGGTACCCTGTTGGCGGTTCTTGATGATACGAATATACTTACAATGACAAGAGCTTGCTTGGGACCCTAAGTTGAGTAGCATGAGGTTTGGGTATTCATACTTCATGGGACACGAGGTTTTCAACTTATGATTTGTCAAGCATATGCTCATAATTGTTCTTGCATTAACTTTAACCATTCAAGATGCCTATGATGGGGGCAATGAGAGCTCAAAGCTAGTAAGTACCATAATTTTTGAAGGTTTATAAAACTTGCAATCACTACTTCCCTCTGCGAAGGGCCTTTCTTTTACTTTTATGTTGAGTCTCCACCTTCTACCTTTATGCACCGTCTAAGAGAGCATAGTTTCCATTCTGAGTTTAATGTCCATTGTCCCAAAGTTTATCATTGATTGATTCATGATTTTGGTTTCACTTGTTCTTAAATTATTTGTATCTAGTCGCCCTCTTAAACTTGAAGGTGTCCTATGCATTTATGTTTTGCTATTCCATGAAGGACAAGCTAAAAACCATTTGCTATGTTTTTCCGTATGATTTGAACACATGCTTGACTTTCATTGTTTCATTATTCATGATCTTTCGTTTGTGTTCCTTTTCATGTTATAACATAGTTGCTAAGTTCTTATTGTCAAGATTATGTCTTTTATGCCCATGTTTTAAGTTCTTTGATCCCAGCACTCAATGCTTGCATAGAAGCTCAAGATTGTGATGGTGCATGTCATCTCAAAAATTATTCTTTTGTTATCACTTACCTACTCGAGGACGAGCAGGAGTTAAGCTTGGGGATGCTTGATACGTCTCAAACGTATCTATAATTTTTGATGCTCCATGCTTGTTCTTACACCATTTTCTTTGTGTTTTGTTACACTTTGTGGCGTTTTTATGCATTTTCCGGAACTAACCTATTAACAAGATGTCACAGTGCCAGTTCCCTATTTTCTACTATTTTTGTGTTTCAGAAAAGTTACACAGGAAATATTCTTGGAATTGGACGAAACAAAAGCCGAACCTCCTATTTTTACCGAAGCTTCGTGAAGACCGAAGATGAGATGGAGGGGGGCCAGGGGCCAGCCTCACCACCAGGGGGCGTGGCCCAGCCCCTATCCGCGCCCACCTGTGGTGAGACCACCTGGTCCCACTTCTGGCGCTGCCCCTTCGCCTATAAAGTCCCCTCGACGGGAAAAACCTAAAGGATAGATCTCTTTTCCACAAAACATACTACAAGCCGCCGCCGTCGTAGTCGCGAGATCGGGAGGATCCAGGAGCTCTTCTCGGCACCATGCCGGAGAGGGGAATCCCTGCCGGAGGCCTTCTACACCACCATGGTCGCCTCCGGAGTGATGTGTGAGTAGTCTACCTTGGACTATGGGTCCATAGCAGTAGGTAGATGGTTGTCTCCTCCACCATTTGCTTTATGTTTAGATCTTGTAAGCTGCCCTACATGATCAGGATCATCTTTATGTAATCATACATGTTGTGTTTGTTGGGATCCGATGAGTATTGGTACTATGTGATGTTGATGTGCTGAATATATATCTTATGTTATCTCTATGATGTTTATGATCTTGCATGCTTTCCGTTGCTCGTAGTTATATTGGCCGAGTAGATGCTAGTAACTCCAAGAGGGAGTATTTATGCTCGATAGTTGGATTCATGCCTCTATTTAATCTGGGGGAGTGACAGATACCTCTAAGGTTGTAGATGTGCTGTTGCCACTAGGGAGAAAACAATATTCTTGTGTCCAAGGACATTTGCTTTGTTTACATTATGCACTTTGCTTAATGCGATTATCTGTTGTTCACAACTTAATACTCAAGGGGTCCTCGGATGATTCCCCGCGAGTGGATTTTTAGTCATAGATGCAGTTGGATTACGGTCTATGTATTTTGTCGTAATGCCCAGAGTGAATCTCATAGTGATCCTCATGACATATGTACGTTATCTTTACTCTATCAATTGCCCAACTGTAATTTGTTTACCCAGCATATTATTATTTATCTTATGGATAGACACCACTAGTGAACTGTGGACCCCGGTCCAATTTCCTTTACATTGCTTTACCGTTTTGCTATTACTCGCTCTGTTTACTTTCTTGCATTACTATTATCCTATTACCACTCGATACGCTCAATCCTTTGTTTACAGCAAACCGGTGAGATTGACAACCTCATCGTAAGTTGGGAGCAAAGTTCTCGATTGTGTTGTGTGCAGGTTTCACGTTGCTGCTAGGTGAAGACACACCAACAAGTTTTCTGGCGCCATTATCCGGAGTGTCACGAAGCTAGAAGCATCACCTTCTGAAGTTTGGCTTTCTCCTACTGGTTCGATAAACCTTGGTTTCACAACTAAGGGAAGACTTGCTACTGTGCTCATCATACCTTCCTCTTGGGGTTCCCAATGGGCTATACTTACACGCCATCAATGAGCGGCTGCATCGGCAACTCAACTGCTCTACAGGGAGGGCTTAGCGGATCAGAGGCTACACCGAAAGGCACGTCGATAACGATCGACAACTTGGCAGTACTACAAGGGATCAGAGGCACGTCAATAGCTTACAATCTTCAGGTAACAACTGCAATATGAAAACAAGGTATTAGCAAGCCTATTGTGGTCATGGATCACATCATCCTTACGTCCGGTAATAATTGCAGTTGGCAAGCTGCTCTACCTCTGGAGATGTACATGATCTCTTCAACTTTGGCATCCGCACGCTCGAAGACGTTTCACAGTATGGCGGTCCCAGGCTCCAGCGGCACGACCGCACAAATCCACCCTGCTTAAGGTTTTCGCCTGGCGGCAGGTCTCGATGCCAAGATCATGAACGTCCTGCTTGACTGCCTCCGATCCCATTGACGACAACAACCAGAAGCTCACGTATGTGTATGAGAGGCTGAGTCGCCATGGCGGCGCAACAAGCAAAGAAGCTAGCAGACGTGTACGAGAGGCTGAATCGCTATGCCTCTCTCGACGGCTCAACAGAAGGCCAAGGTACCTGAAGAATGTGCAGTTCAAGGATTTCGTCGTTGGTGTCTCCCTGCCTTTGCCGTCGTGTTGTTTTTGGTAGGAGGGTAGGAGCGCCTGGGTGTGTGTGCAGTCGTTGTGATGATGTGCTTCTTCGCTTTCTAAGATGAGTTTCCTTTTGCGGTTGCAGACGAGTAAAACTGTTGCTATAAAGAAGGCTCTTCAAGTAAGCGCTACAAGTACAGTGAGTTGCGGACCATGTGGCATGCGCCATCTTGACCACCCAAATATTGTAGCACTAAATTATTGTTTATTTTTCTATACCGAGAAGGATGAATGTATCTAAACTTGGTGAAGTATATGCTTGAGACTCTGCATCATATTGTCAAACATTACAACAAGAAGAACCAGCACATGTGCCTTATCTATGTGAAACTGTGCCTTATCTATGTGAAGTTGTAATTAACTAGGGTGAACTAGAAGAGTATTCACAGTGATATAAATTACATTTGAACATTATTTTACAGTGTTTATGAGAAAATATTTTTCTTTGGGATCCAGTCATTTTCTCAAAGTAGTTTCTTGAAGATGATGTCACGCGTAGAGTAGTCTTTTCTTGATGATATGTCAAGATGAAAAAAAATCACCATTATTGTCGCTCAATCAACAAACACCAAAAAGATTTGTCATTCTCCATTATTTTGGGTGGTTCATTTTTAATTCAAAAACAACATTGTCCAATATGTAGTCGATAAAGGAGGTGAATATGCTGGCGATCTTGGTCGCCAGAGAGGATACTCTTGGTGGGGTGATGTATACCCATCCGGAGTACAAACTCGTTGTCATGGTGACGGTCATGCAGGTTACCATTTCTGTGTGCCTAACGCTCGTCCTTCAATGATGATGCAACCGCGACTAGGAAGTTGTGGTCAAATACGTCATTTATTGAAAAATCAAGTTTTTTTAGTCCCCATGCAACGCACGGGCATGTGTGCTAATAATACTTAAATAAAGATTCTGCTACAAAGCGTTATCACGCCGTCAACTTCTCAACATTACATCATCACGTTCGCTTGTGTCTTACACTTCGTGTAAGATTGATGAGAGATAATCAGATTGTACATCTCACAAGTAAAGTATTCTTTAAACATGGAAATGAAAATCATCAGTCATCTCTACTATAAAACGTGAATCTGTTGGTAGGTACGTCAACGTCGTTTCGTGTTTCAGTATCTCCAAATCTGATAAATCAACCCTTGGTCCGCATGTCATTATCCACACGACCCTCCCACTCTCCTCTGTCGGCGGCAATCGACTGGAGACACGGGAGTTGGAGCCATAAAACAAGGCTGCTACTCAGTTTGTCCCTTGCAGGAGAGGGAGCTGCATTTGGATTAATTTGGAGCATCTTGACCGGCGCATATCTCCGGCGTGGGCAATCAGAAGAAGCCGATGGCGCAATGAGGGCTCGACCTCCTCCCTCTCCGGCCACCCCCAACCCCACCCATCCCCATGGCTGCCCAACACTAACCACATCGCGGCTTCCCCTGGACACGACCCCCTCTGCCCTGGATCCAATAAGAGGAGGAACTGGAACATGTGCAGACCCCTTCCATGGCCGTAGCCCGAGGTTGTGGGCGACGCTCCCTTGGCTAGCCGGTGTTCCCTTCACCGCTCCACAAGCACGACAATGGCCAACTTCGGCTGTGAACAGCGCGGCGGCGGCCGATTTGGCTTAGACCCGTCTCCCTCTCACCATCAATCGATGCCACGTGGCCAGACGCACATGGTTCCAGTGACTGAGCATGGCAAGCACCGGTGGTGGGCTTGGGGAGGAGCAATGGTGGCATCATTGAAGGAGGACTTCAGATTTCATGATGCACTCCTAAAGGTAGATTTCTGGATTCTTTTTGCAGTAACGGTGATAAATCTGGAGTAACCATTCTCCCCAACACAAATTGGAATTGGAATTGCAATAGGTGCTACAGACAGGACTATATCGAATTGAGTTCTCCTTACAAGGAGTACCAGCGTTACCAGGCTGTGCTTTCTCTAACAACTAATAGTACATACTAGATGGTCCTAGCGTGCTCTGCTGCGCCGTTGTCTGCTTCTATCGCTGATTGTTTGTGACCTATTTATTGATTTGATGGTGTGTATTTGGTCTTGTCATCAACATGATGATCTTATGTACAATGCGCGTTTGGCATGTTTTTGCATGTGTGCAACATGTTGTCTATCTGGTGGTGGTCAAAGAAGATAAGAAAGACCGGATACCACGATCAAAACCATGTCGAGCCAAACTGGTACATGAGGTTCAAGAATAAGCGCGATCATCAAAATACTTTTAGGGTTCTGTCCCTCGCCGGTGAAGTCGCCGGTCTGCTCCACCTCCGGTGGCCTTGGGCCTTGGAGGCGGACCATGGACCCTCGCCGGCGGGTGGTTTCATATTCTTTGTTTAGGTTGTTTTTCGATGTTTTCTTGTGAAGTGGTGAGGTGGTGGCTGCATCTTGAAATCGGGATAAGATTCACTCTGGCTCTATCCTTGTTTCAACGGTGTGTCTAATACCGACAGAGGCGCGTGGAGGTGTGCGTCCTGCAGATCTCCTAGGATCAAGTCGTTTTTTTGTGTTTGTTGGTTTGATTTTAGGTTAGACTCTTCCTATCTATGTTTACCATCATTGTTCATGGTTGTTGCTTTGGTGCGTTGGTACTTTGGGGCCTTAGAACAATAATTTCATGTCAAATAATCCCTACTACGGCAAGCTTTGCTCGGCTCCAGAAATGGAGGGCTGAGAATCATGGTGCATCTTTGGCTCATATTAGCATTCTTGGTCGTCGTTGGATGGTCAAGAAATCTATTTGTATTTTTTTTACTTTCTCGGGTGCTTGTACTATTGTTGATACCAATTAATAGTTCATCGGTTTTTTTAAGAAAAAAATAGCAGCAAGGCCCAACAAAATTCAATGTCACAAATAAAATTCTAATTCTCTAGCAAATGGGACCCATGATAGTGACATGTTACTCAACCTAAAGCTCTCAATCCTAGGGAGCTTAGAGCTTTTAGAGGATTAGTTGTTGGTATTGTAAATTTGTAACATAATGTACACACGTTTGTAGGATGATTAATTGTGGTATCCCTAACATGCTCTCTGTAATTTTTTTGTTGCTGACTATAGGACAAGAACTTTATTTTTCTTCACTCATATGTGGAATGCCTGCATTGTAATCTAATCTTACAGTTGAAAATAAATTTAATTAACACTGATCATCGTTGCTAATAGCCGGTGATAGTAAGTTACATGCAATGGCTTGTAAAACTCAATTAGTGAAAATTACACATTTCTTTTTTGAGTCGACTTGGACTTGAGAAAATCTCAAGTGATTGAGACATAGATAGACCAAGGTAAATAAAAATTGTCTATAATGCATTTTTTGAAAGTTTTAGAGATCATGCTTGAAAATGACAAGTAGAATTGTGTTACAACTGTTGCTCAAAACCTCTGTAGTTGTGCTTAATTAATCATCATATGCAACATAACCTACTGTCATTGATCATCCCACGATTATCTAAATAAAACAATAAAATTTTATATGCAATAAAAAATCAATCTGTAGCAATGCACGGGTATATTTGCTATACAAAAAAATCAGGAAACAATTATGACTGAGAACATAAATATATAAGTAACTAGGAGAGGGCATAATATTGTTCCACTACACATATGATGGATATAATTGTGAATCTAGATTAAATATTTCAATGGGTGAGATCAAAAGCAACTCAACATATTGTATGTTTTTTCATACCCTATAAATGCTTGTGGCATGAATATAATTGTACAATCTACCTAAACATGCGAGACTTTAGTCGATTCTATAAATGACTTGGGCATGCTGACTTGCTAGCTCCAACACAAGATAGATAAATTGAGTTATGGTTCAAAGTGAGGTCTAGATTTGGCTTATGAGATACGAAGTGTGGCTTGCCATAAAAGCGCCATGACAAGAAAATAAATTGCTAAATTATATATTAAAAATAAAAAATGTTATACAAATGAAAGGAAAAAAACTAAGGCAACCAATTTCCTCGGATATATATCTTAATCATGAGAGACCAATTACATGACATGTTTCTCATACATAAGCAACACCAACATATGTTCCCTGAAAAAGTCTCACAAATGTTCTCTAGAAAACTCCAAAACCATAAGAAATACTACAAGATAAAGCAAACAACGACAACAAATTTAAATAATACTGGATCCCTCCATATATTTCGGCTACATATCCATGTTGGCAAAATCACTTTGCTCCAACATAGTAGCTTCCCACTCCGAGGCAGGCACCGATGCACTCGACATGTTTCCGTGCAACCTTATCTGGTGATGATCCAAGTTCATCGCAGGATACATATGTAGTGAAGTTGATCTATTGTGAATTTGGACCGATGATGTTCGAGCTAACTCAGGGATGTAACTATTGTTTACGTTATCATTAGTTGTTTTGGCAAAGTAGTTAACTGGGGTGTCATGGGTCGGCAACGGAATATTGGTATTGTTGTCCAATCGGGAGCCACTCAAGGGGATCCCAAGAGTTGATATGTTAGATATAGCTCGGGGCAAATTACTCGCACATGTGAGCCTCTTCATAGTTTCCTCCGACATTTTCACCTGCAATGTAACCATTTTGTTCTATTAGATGCAACAAGCCATATGCTATCTTTACTTAGAGTTGAATTTTGTGTTTGTGTTGTTTAATTAACTATCACCATTCATAAATTAACTAGCTACACCTGGTGAGGAGTTTCGGTATGTTAATGTGTCACAAGCATCATTTGTCTTAAGATAGAAGAAAGTCCTAGCAATATTTCAACTATATTTTGAAGCCTGTTATAGCTGTGCTTATTTATGCATATATCCAATATCATAATTCATAATTTTGCTTGCAATGTAATCATGTGCAAGTGTGGCATACCTTTGTTTCTAGGGTTTCGACATTTGCCTTTAATACCCTATTGTCAATAGCAACATTAGTGTATCTTTCACTCACTTCTGCAAGATGCCTCATGAGAGAGTTGTTTTCAACTCTTAGTAATGACACCTGTATTGATTCATCCATTTTCATATCTACTACTTGCATACTATGATACTTTCATAAGAACTCAAAATATTGATTGTTTAAAATGCAAAACCTGCTCCTCTAGCTCCTTCATGTGAGCTGCCTTTCTGCTCCTTGAGCGTCGAGCCGAATCCCGATTGGATTCCTTCCTTGAGAGGATAAATACACAAGCTTAAAAGTAAGAGATTGTAAGCCAAAAAAAAATTAAAGTATTCAAACAAAAATAATATATAATAAGAAATGACAAACTATATACTAGCATATTTGAAACATGATGTAGTTCAATGTGTGATTTTTATAAATGCGCATGATATATGCACACATTTTTCAACAAGAGAGGTAAATATCATAACATAACAACCTCTGCCCATAATACCAACCATGTTGAACTCTCTTCAATTAAACTAAATTTGGTCCACATCATGTTGGATTTGTTTTGTAGTAATATCACGGATAGGGACATAAGTTTTGTGGCATTTGTAGATTACCTACGTCTAGGTTTCCAACTCTCTGTAGTAACACACTATGCGGTTTCCAATAAAAACAAAAGAAACATATGCTTGGTGAACCTACCCATGCAAAATTAAATTGACCCCTTATATATGTGTTTGATTGTGTGGATATATTTACTTACATAGTTTTAATTCATGTCAATCTACCAACAACTACATATGCAAAGCAATGTCAACTTTGTACAAACAATCTTAATAATAATCAACACCTTTAGATTGAATGTGAATCAAGACAAATAGGAATATAGGTCCCAATCATGTAGGCAAAACTGAAGATAAGACATAACTCCAATAATCACAAAAATGTAGACTCGCAATATTAGTCTATAATTATGATGTACGATAGTTATATTTTTTGGTGAAAATGCATAAGAATACGAAAGGACCATGAAAAAAATATGCAATTGATGTTACCTCTTCTTCATTTTTGCGGCGGTAACATTCCTTTTTCCCATTGTTTCTGCATCCCCTTCCATATCATCATCTGATTGTGATGGCTCCAATGAGGAAGAGCTAAGTTGATGAACACCAACATCTGCACCAACACATTACATTGATTGTCGAGAATCATATATATTAGCCTTATGTGTCCAAATAGGAGAATAGCACAACCTCATATAATTTGATGAAATCAACAATACATAATAAACTTAGCTTGTAGCATAAATCATTTAACAATAATATATCTTTAGTAGTGAATGTGTAACCATGCACAACTAAGTACCTCCAATGTGATCTGGTGAGCCTAGGTTGTTAGAGCCATTTGAATTGTGTGATGCTCTATTGCCACGAGAACTTTGTCGGCGAATTCCACGTGAAGACTGTGGGTAAACAATAGAAAATTGAAGTTACAGATTAAAATGGTTTGCAACTAAAAGGAACAAAATGTGTAAAATCATATTTCTAGTAATGGATTTCATAAAAATATCGCCAGTTTATCCATTGATCATAGAAAATCATCAAAGTATGAAGGTAAACGCAACAATATTTTCACCAAAAGATACGTGTCGTGACCCCCCATCCCCAAGTAGTAAGATTTCACCAACATATTAACCCTAACTGTGACTATATTTCTCACACCACCATCTCGTTCTCCAAAGCACTCCAACAGGAGTGGCCAATTTCCTTTGTGGGATCCCAATGACTAACATCGCTTTACCCACTTATTCCATCTCCCTGGTCCCACTTCTCCCCATCTCTAGGTTCTCATCATCACCTAAACTGTCACGAGCCAGTCCACATGAAAATCATGAAGCTCGATGTCGTCAGGCCTTCTACTATCCCACTACCTAGAGAAGTGAGAAAACATCATTGGACATAACATCGGATGGGTTGGTTCATAGATGAGGAAACTCGTCTAATGTTAGAAATGAAAGGGATTGTCATGCTCATTGATATGAAAATGTTGAATCAAAAAAATTATAAAATCCAATACAAAATTCTGGGACAAAACTGTTCCATCATTCCAACAGATGTTAGCAAAAAAAGGATTAACACTTCGATCGGCCATTGGAACCCAATCCCTAGACCATCTTGAAATTTAACTGTGTCTTAATTACTAATAAATGCAAACCCATCGAGTCACCCACGCCCAAATTATTTTACTCCTAAAGAGAGAGAGTGGGAAGGAGGATAGAGAGTATCATACCCTCCACATGGCAACAACAGCAAGGTCTGCGTCCAGCTTCTGCCTCAACATTGTATTGTACGCCATGGGGTCCAACACCGCGCTCGCCACTGACGATGCAGACGGCGTGGCTATCAGATCCACCATGTTGTCATTCTCTTCCTGGTGGACTTCGTAGTGCCTCTTGCGGCCCATCTCTGCCGCTGGGCTATTGTAAAGATCTGAATTGGCATCCGGATCCACCGCTAGTGGGGCAGGGATGTCCAACAACAAGGACTCTTTCGTTGACTTTCGGAAGCACCATTCCGATGGGGACCGGTTAGCTACTTCACCACCGCTCACGCCACCACCAAGGCTGATTCCTGCTCCTCCGACGCCTCCGATGACCACCTGAGGATGCAAGAGCAACTGTTGCGGTGTGTTGCGAACAGAGTCGGGGCCGGGGTTCTCCTCCTCCATTGAGAACATGCGCTCCATTGCGATCTTTCTAGAATAGAAATTTGATCTAGGAAATGGTAAGGTTTTAACCCGCAAGAGCCGGCAGAGGGAGAATGAACAGAAAAGGCAATATGTGGGAAGTGCAACCCCGGTTTTGGCTATGGCTAGCCCATGGGTTGGCTTTTGAAGGATGTGAGGTGAGGCCTTGAGGATGCCACTATCTGTAGTTTAATTAATATCACATGGTCTTCTGTGTTGAATGCTCAGGATAGATATGGCATATAATCTTTATACTAAATGAAAGGGATAATGATGTGCACCGAAAAAGGACTCTAAATGCATTTATTTGTAGTGCTATTTATGCTGGTGATACTATGTGCGGTTCAAAACATGTTCACCACTATTCTAGCAGCCTACCATTGTTTAGACAAGTGCTTTAGTTCTTGAGAGTATATCAAGGAGTGTGATACATGAAACATCGCCCTATGCACTATCGATTGTCATCTTGTACATGCGTTTCTTTTCTGTTAGGCTTTTTCCATGACAAACAAATAGTTTTGTAACATATATGCTTGTTCAATGTGATACTGCTAATGCAGACAAATACTTTTATATAAAGTTTAAAAGTGTGAACTGAAAGTGTAAATACGTGTCGTATTAACATTGTCTCTATTTCGACTTACTGAGATATCTAATTTCCATGTGATTCACTATGAGTGTATTTGGATTTATGTTACTATTATCATATATGAAAGGTACTGATGACGCTAACTTTTGTTATACACAATAGCTATAGCTAGAGTGAAAACAGATGCTTAGAAATGTCCCTATCTCCCTCTAGACTCTACTAGGCCTAACAACAAACGTGTTTCACACGCTGCAATACCCACATGACCGATCTCTCTAAAAGGGTAGAAGGCAAGAATCTATACCTAATAATAAAAGCAAAAGGGTTTCTCTCAGTTTTTGGGGATTCCACCTTAAAAACCTTAAATCACAAAAAAATACTAGACCTACAATCAAAACAAACCCCAAATTTATGCCCAAATTGCCTCAAATTTGCCCAAAAATTATCCAGATGCCACCACCATGGAATCATATTTGGATCAATAAAAACTTGATTCAAAGGGGCATCTCTAGAAGTTCTCGGATAACCCTTGGCCCATAGAAGTCTGTCCGATATTGTGGTTTCAGGACATTTTTGTGGCCCAAATATAAATCGCATATCAGCCCTACCCAAAAAAACTTTGGGGGTACCATATATTAGCCCAAACACCGCTATATCAAAGGGATGAATACAATTTAGAGTACCAATACCTAAATGGCCTCTCTGGATTCTAGCCTACTCCTTCACAATCTTCTCCTCCTACGCCCTTCCCCACCCCTCTGGCGGTAAATCCGCACTGCAATCCACTGGCATACGGATCCTCCCATTGCTGCAAGGGTTTCCCGCCTCCATGTTGTGGGTCTATGGCGCTCCCTCCAAAGGTGAGGAGGAATGGTGTTGCTATTGCGACCAAAGGCCATTTGCAAACCTGGCCAACGTCGTCTCGTGAAGAATCGTGCCCACATAGAGGCAGCGCGCTCCCTCGCATCGCTGCCCGCCTGCACTACGCGGAGGTGGGGAGCACCCACACACCCGCACTGATGTCTCACAGGACCCGTTGGGAAATCCCAAGAGGAAGGTATGATGAGCACATCAGTAAGTTTTCCCTCAGTATGAAACCAAAGTTTAATCGACCAGTAGGAGAAAGAAATCACTTCTGAAGGTTGGGCACACTACCGGCGTCAGTCAACAACGTGGAACCTGCACACAACACAACCAAAATACTTTGCCCTAACTTACAGTGAGGTTGTCAATCTCACTGGTTTTGCTGAAAACAAAGGATTAAACGTATATAGTGTGGAAAGAGATGCTTGTTTGCAATAAAATGAAATAGTACGTGCAGAAAGTAAACAGTGTTTGCAGTAGATGGTATATCAATGTAAAAGAATGGACCAGGGTCCACAGTTCACTAGAGGTGTCTCTCCATAAAGATAAATAACATGCTGGGTGAACAAATTACAGTTGGGCAATTGACAAATAGAGAATGCATAACAATGCATGTACATGACATGAAGATCACTATGGATTTATTTGGGCATTACAACATGATACATAAACCGTAGTCCAACTGCATCTATGACTAATAATCCACCTTCAGGATATCATCCAAACAACCTTTGGGTATTAAGTTGCAAGCAATAGATTATCGCAGTAAGCAAAGTGTGTACTGTAAACAATATAATTATCCTTGAACAAAAGATTGTTGTTTTCCCCCTAGTAGAAATAGCACATCTACAACCTTAGAAGTTATTGTCACTCTCCCAGATTACTAGAGGCATGAACCCACAATCGAGCATAAATACTCCCTCTTGGAGTCAGAAGCATCTACTTGGCCAAAGCATCTACTAGCAGCGGAGAGCATGCAAGATCACAAATAACATAGACATGATAGATCAATAATCAACTTAACATAGTACTCAATATTCATTGGATCCCAACAAACACAACATGTAGCATTACAATAAGATGATCTTGATCATGATAGGCAGCTCACAAGATCTAAACATGGTGGCGCAAATAGGAGAAGACAACCATCTAGCTACTGCTATGGACCCATAGTCCAAAGATGAACTACTCACGCATCACTCCGGAGGCAGGCATGGCGATGAAGAAGGCCTCCGGTGATGATTCCCCTCTCTGGCAGGGTGCCGGGAAGAGCTTCAGAACCCTCCCAAACTAGGGTCGACGATGGCGGCGACTACAGTACTTTTCGTGGATGGAGGCTCGGGCCTTTTGGGTTTTCCCGAAGATGCGGATTTATATGCAGAAGGGCGAGGTCGGTGGGCGCCCAAGGGGCCCAGACCATGGGGTGGCGCAGCCAGGGGCTGGGCCGCGCGACCACCAGGTGTGGCCGCCTCCCGGCTGGTCTCCGTCTCTCCTTTGGACTCCATCTTCATGTCAGATAAATAGGAACTTTGTCTTTTGTTTCGTCCAATTCTGAGAATATTTCCTTCAGTAAAAACCTGGAATAGAAAAATAGCAGAAAACTGGAACTGGCACTGTGGCATCTTGTTAATAGGTTAGTTCTAGAAAATGCGTAAAAATGCCACGAAGTATAAGCAAAATATAAAGCAATTGGTGTAAAACAAGCATGGAGCATAAAAAATTATAGATACGTTTGCAACGTATCGGCATCCCCAAGCTTAACTCCTGCTCGTCCTCGAGTAGGTAAGTGATAACAAAAATAATTTTTGAGGTGACATGCAGCCAACACAATCTTGATCAAGCATTGCTAGCTGAGATCAAAGTACTCTGAACATGGGCATAAAAGATATAATTCTAACAATAGAACTTAGCAACCATGTTACAACATGAAAAGCAACACAAACAAAAGATCTTGAATAATAATGCATTGAAAGTTATTTGTTTGCTTTGAGCATAGAGAAAACATAGCAAAGTGGTATTCAGCTTGTCCTTCATGGAATAGCAAAACATAAATGCATAGGACACCTTCAAAGTTCAAAGGGTGACTAGATACAAATAATTTGAGAACAAGCAATAACATAATCATGAATCGATCAATAATAATTTTTGGGACTATGCACATTATACTCAGAATGACAACTATGCTCTCTTAATTGGTGCATAAGGATATAAGATGAAGACTCAACATAAAAGTAAAAGAAGGGCCCTTCACAGAGGGAAGTAGTGATTACAAATTTTATAAAGCTTCCAAAAATTATGGTACTTATTAGCTTTGAGATCTCATTGCCCTATCATTGGCATCTTGAATGGTTAAAGTTAATGTGAGTGCAAATATCAGTTATATGCTTGACAAATCACAAGTTGAAAATCTCATGTCCATTGAATATGAGTACCTAAACTGCAAGCTACTCGACTTAGGTCCCAAATAAGTTCTTGTCATTGTAAGCATACATGTATCATCGAGGATGCCAATGGGGTACCTCCTGCCCGATGATATGGAAGCTTTCGCATATCAAAATGACAAGGCAAACAGACAATGAACACCTCGACATCTCTTTTAGTTACCATTGGGTATAGCTTTTTATTATGAGATGCATCGTCGAATGTCCACTATGGTTATGCTGAAAATTTCCCCCATGAATGATGCATGGTTTAGATTAGCGGCCCAGGCATTTCCTTAACACATATACAAACTCGAGCTTACAAGTTTCCAACTTATTTCACACCGCTAGGCATCCATAAACAAAAGATCATGATATCAACTAAATAGGAATAAGTGCAATGTTGAAAACGTGCCCCATAAAAGCATGGTTGTGCTAACTCTCAATGCACAATTTGGAAGCATATAAACTTCATAAGAGAATCACAATGGTCAAGTTTATTAAGTGCAAGAAAGTAAAATGTGCCATCAAGTTCGTGAGAGCTTTACTAACTAATTTTATCATAACAAACATTTTAATTTGGAAGATAGATAAAACATGAGTAATATACTTGGAATAGCAATGATGCTAATAGGTAGATATGGTGGACACAAATGGCATGGGTTTTGGTTCAAGGTTTGGATGCACGAGAAGCATTCACTCTCAGTACAGGTTTTTGGCTAGCAAGGCTGGGTAGCAAGCATAAGAGTTGAGTGAAACAAACAAACATACACGTGATAGAAAACAATCATGCAATCTTCCTTGGAAGCACAAACGATCTTAACTTGAGAATACTAAGCTTATGAGCCAATCAAGAAAGAAAGATAATGGAATAATGTATCTACATGTATTTCTCTCTTTTCTACTCAAGCCTCAAAGTATTGTTGCTACTGACCAATGCTAAGTTTGCCAAAACCAACTAGATTTACTTATGCTCCCAAAGTGATACCAATACTAACAACAAGATTAATCATATAACAGAAATTGCAAACTAAAATAAAGTGTGCAGAGAGTAAATGATAAAACTTCTCATTAATATTCCATAACGGCAACTCACACCAAGGGATTCATAGATAACCAACTAAAGGAGAGATACTTCCACACTGCAAACTATCCTATATGATAACTTCTTTTCTCATGATATGACTCTACTGAAAAGTAAAAGGGTAAAAGATAATGATGTGATACCGCGGCACTCTCCCAAGCTTGGAACAAGCCAAGGGGATGCCAATACCGATGACGAATTACTCCTTCGGTGGTGGTGGTGAATCCTTAACATCATCAGACTTCCAAGGTAAAGGCTCCCCATCAACAAATGACGAATTGGTCTCCATTATCCTGAAACTGGCAGCATAACTTATGTGTTTAAACCTAGTCTGATACTCACAGTTTTGATTTTGCACATCGTAGAGTTGTGCTTATAATTTGTTGGTGGTCTCATGGAGTGATAAGATATCATGCCAGAGCTTTGCAGTCTCCTTCTTGTGCTCGGCGATGAGTTCTGCACTTATCTTATGGATAATATTCACTTTGCGTTCTGCCATCTTCTTGTATCTAAAGAATTCTTGCTCCAGCTCTTCCATCCTAGCTTCTAGACTGCCCTCTCCTTTAGGACCCCGAACATCTTGTATCTGCACCTTCCCATCCTTGAGCAACAACTCCTTGGGATGCATCTTCAGCTCATTCATGTACGGATTAATGATGTCCGCAAGGGAGTTCTCCTTGGATGATCCAAAAGAAGACATGGTGGCTCTAGATTTGAGGACGAAATCTGGCAGAAACAGATCAAAACAAAAACACGATGAGAAAATGATATACAAACCTCTGGGGCTACGGGGGATTATAAAACCGAAAGTTTAACAACAAAAGGAAAGCACATGATGAAACCGGGTCAAAGACGAGTTTCGAGGTGGCCACACCATGTGGTGGCGCAGCCAGGAGGGGGCTAAGGACACACGGGAGTTTCTGTCAAGTGCTTTCGCTTCATACAACTAAGTAATCTTCATTGGTTTGATAAGTGTTATGGGGGTGAACCTATGCTAGTGCACTACCCCAACTTGGACTAATACACACTTGTGATTATACCCCTTGCAAGCATCCGCAACTACAAGAAAGTAATTAAGATAAATCTAACCACAGCCTTAAACTCTGAGATCCTACACTCCCTGGTGCACTGGTTTCCTAACGGAGGTTTAGGTTTCTGTCGCTCCGGCAACCCCACAATTAGTAGCCAAATACACAATGCATTCCACTAGGCCCATAAAGGTGAAGTATCATGTAGTCGACGTTCACATGACACCACTAGTAGAATAGCACCACAACATAAATATCAAACCATTAAATATTACTCAACATAGTTTTACTACTAACATTTTGACTTCTCCCATGTCCTCAAGAACTAAACGAACTACTCACAAGACATCATATGGATCATGACTAGAGGTGAAATAATGGTAAATAACAATATGTATATAAACCTTAATTCAACGGTTCCACTCAATAGCATCAACTACAAGAGTAATCAACACCACAAAAGTTTCCCCAAAGAATTGGACAAGATTCAACCCAAGATATTACAGCGGGATGGCGTGGTGATGATGGTGATGATGATCCCGATGAAGCCTAGCTCGATGGCGATGACGATGGCGACGATCTCCCCTCTCCGGGAAGGAATTTCCCCGGCAGATTTATGCCTGCCGGAGAGCTTTCTCTCTCTCTCTCTCTCTCTCTCTCTCTCTCTCTCTCTGTGTGTGTGTGTGTGTGTGTTTTCCACCCTGCAGAGGCGGCAGAGTCTATCTCTGATCCCCCTTGGGTCTTAAGTTTTCGGGGAGATGATATACACGAGGGGGTGCTGGCAGAGGTGGGCCAGGGCGGCCACACCACTAGGTGGCGCGGCCTAGGGCTGGCCCACGCCACCTGGTGGTGTGGGCCCCTGGTGGCTCACCTCACCCTCTCCTTCTGGCTACTTCTGTCTTCCGATGAAATATGAATTTCTGGGTATTTTCTTAGAATTGCTGATCTTCAGAAATATGGTGTCTTGACGATCCTTTTTCTAGCAGAATCCTGACTCCGGCAGTGAGTTCTCCAACAATCATCAAACATGTGAAAACAGAGGAAACAACATAAGTATCATATCTAAATATGAAATATATCAATGAATAATAGTAAATTATGATATAAAATAGCGATGCAAAATGGACGTATCAACCCCCCCAAGCTTAGACCTCGCTTGTCCCCAAGCGAAAACTGAACTCGGTAAACATTACCATGGGTTTATGGAGTGAAGTGTCGATAAACAAAATACGGACAAGAAGTATCACACTTACCAAGGCACAAGTCATAATAGACAGCAACTTCCCTTCATAAAATTTAACTTGCAATGAGCAAAGGAGATTACAATAAAAGTGCACAAGGTAAATCATGATTGGTGATGGCAAACCTTTGTTCTTGATGAGAGAATAATGAACAGATTATACTTATATTTCGATTGGAGCATTTTATATCAGAGCTTATATAGCAAAAATCACATGCTCAATCACAAGAATCTCTTTACAGTCATATATAGCTTTCAAAGGTATATTCTTTCAGATAAAAGCATCATACTAAACAAAGGAAGACAGGAAACATGATTGAATAAATCAACATATGGATGATTGATACGTCTCAAACGTATCTATAATTTTTGATGCTCCATGCTTGTTTTTATACCATTTGCTTAGTATTTCGTTACACTTCGCGGCGTTTTTATGCATTTTCCGGAACTAACCTATTAACAAGATGCCACAGTGCCAGTTTCCTATTTTTTGCTATTTTTGTGTTTCAAAAAAGTTACACAGGAAATATTCTTGGAATTAGACGAAACAAAAGCCGAACATCCAGATATTAAATGAAGCTTCCAGAAGACCGAAGAGGAGATGGAGCCGAGCCATAGGGCAGCGCGGCCTGCCCTTGGCCCGCGCCCCCTATGGGTGAGACCACCCTGGTCCACCTCTGACGCTGTCCCTTCGCCTATAAAGACCCCCCGACGGGAAAAACCTAAGTACCGGATTAATTTTCCAGAAACACATCGCGATCCGCCGCCGTCGTTGACCCAAGATTGGGAGGGTCTAGAAGCTCTTCCTGGCACCCTGCCAGAGAGGGGAATCGCCACCGAAGGTCTTCTTCATCGCCATGCTTGCCTCCGGCGTGATGAGTGAGTAGTCTACCTTTGACTATGGGTCCATAGCAGTAGCTAGATGGTTGTCTTCTCCACCATGTGCTTCATGTTTTGATCTCGTGAGCTGCCTTACATGATCAAGATCACCGTTATGTAATTCTACATGTTGTGTTTATTGGGATCCGACGAATATTGGTGTTATGTTGAGTTGATGTGCTGAATTTTATCTTATGTTATCTCTATGTTGTTTATGATCTTGCATGCTCTCCATTGTTAGTAGCTATATTGGCCAAGTAGATACTAGTGACTCCAAGAGGGGGTATTTATGCTCGATAGTTGGGTTCATGCCTCTATTTAATCTGGGGGAGTGACAGAAACCTCTAAGGTTGTAGATGTGCTGTTGCCACTAGGGAGAAAACAACATTCTTATGTCCAAGGGCATATGCTTTGTTTACATTACACACTTTGCTTAATGCAGTTATCTGTTGTTTGCAACTTAATATTCACGGGGTTCTCAGATGATTCCCCGTGGGTGGATTATTAGTCATAGATGCAGTTGGATGGCGGTCTATGTATTTTGGTGTAATGCCCAGAGTAAATCTCATAGTGATCCTCATGACATATGCACATTATCTTTATTCTATCAATTGCCCAACTATAATTTGTTTACCCAGCATGTCGTTATTTATTTTATGGAGAGACACCACTAGTGAACTGTGGACCCCGGTCCAATTTCCTTTATATTGCTATCACCTGTTTACTTTACTCGCACTGTTTACTTTCTCGCATACTACTATTGCTTTCCACTCGATATCCTCATACCTTTGTTTATAGCAAACCGGTGAGATTGACAACCTCATCGTAAGTTGGGAGCAAAGTATTTGGTTGTGTTGTGTGCAGGTTCCACGTTGCTGCTGGTGCAAAGAAAAGCCTGGATGAGGAGCCTTATAAATTGTCCAGAGCTGTCGCGAAGCTAGCAGACATCACCTTCTTAAGTTTGGCTTTCTCCTACTGGTTCGATAAAATCTTGGTTTCTTACTGAGGGAAAACTGCTGCTGTGCTCATCATACCTTCCGCTTGGGGTTCCCAACTGGTCGTTGATCTATATATCCGCTGGCGCCATCAAGCTGTTTTCTGGCGCCGTTGCCGGGGAGGAAGAAGACTTCTGCAAGGGGAGTTTCGCACGCACATCCTTTACTTTGTTTATTGTTTTGCTTTATTTTATTTTTGCTTGCATCGTTTTATCAAAAACACACAAAAAATTAGTTTCCTTTATAGTTGTTTATTATGTCTAGTTTAGTTGCTACTACTATGTCGCCCGAGGATATGATTTTCACATTCAAACAAAAGGGTGAGGAAAGTTTCAAAGAAGCTTGGTCTAGAATTTATGATTGGCATGGAAAAACTGAACCGAAAATGACTTTGAGTTTGCTTCTTAGTTGCTTTTACTTTAGACTTGCTCTTCGTTATAGATATGCTTTGGATGCTACTGCAGAAGGAGATTTCCTTCATTGTGATGGAGATCAAGCTTTCAATAGGGATTTCTATTTTCGTGCCCTCAGGTCCTTAGTTGTACTCAGTTTTCCCCAGCTCCTTAGTTTTTCCTCAGTTTTCCCCAAGCCCTTGTCTAAAACCCTCAGAAGGAGCTCGGACGGGAGGATTCCCGTTTAGTTGACCATTCCGTGCTGACATGTGGGGCCGCATCGTGTGGGGCCGCGTCGCGTGGGGCTGGTAGAAAGGGACCGCGTGGGACAGGACGAGACCGCGTTTGGTTGTACGTGAGAGCTCGGTTTCGTCTCTCTCGGCCCAAATTGGCATTTTTCAGAGCGCCTTTTTCCTCTCTCTCTCTGTAACAGTTCTCTCTCTTTTCACCAAATTAGTATCAAATCTAGAGAAGCTTCTATTTCTATCTTTCTTCAATGATTGTTGCCTTTTGGCCCTCATTTTTTGCCCAATATGGTAACAAATCTAGTAGCAAATCTAGAAGCTAGTATAGGATAAATTCACAGCAGCATAATAAATCCAGAAAACTAAGTATAATACATAAACTGCATATAGCAGCCAAAAGCAGCCAATAACGATGTTAATGTTCACGACAAACTAAGCTGAAAATAATACAAGACGCAATGTATGGCCAACATGAAGATTAGGATACCCCAGGATGAATGAATCTGTTCTTCATTCATCATATATATCGTCGTCGCTCCATTCTCTGGTCTGAAAGAAATATTCATTGAACTCCTTCCGTCTGTAGTGTGCAGCCAATACATCCTCCAAATGGTATGGCCTTTGTTCATTTCTCAGACCGTACTTTCCTAATCTATCCACACGTAGTGGCCACTCATCCCAGGCCTTTATATCATCAAAGTACTCTCTTATTAAACCCAAATCCGCATAGTAGATGCAGCCAGGTCAAAGTATCGGGTGCACTCTGGTGTCGACAAAGATACACCGGATATGATGGATGAAGAAGGCACGACTGCCAATGTTACTGACAGCATGGAGAGAGCGGCTCTCAGTGTCTACATGGTACACCAATGTTTGACCTTCCTCCAAACGACCGCCCAACAACACAAGTAGCAGATCACCATCCGACTTCACAAGGTAGAACTTGTCATTTCCAAGTTCTAGAAATGAAAATAGTGTCTCCATATTGACAGTGCTCGCGCGCTGCTCCAACTGGACATTGTTGGTGCACACTAATGTTCCGAACTCAAAATTGTTCACAGCTATTGCATACAATTCACCATTGAACGGGGTAATGCAATGCATAGAATGGTGCTCGATCGAAAATTTTCCTTCTCCCCAATCTTTATCTATACCCTTAGTTGGAGTGCTCTCATCGACCCAAGCAATTTCCGCCGGGTAATATGTGGAAACGAAGACCATAGTCGGGGACTTCATTACAGCGACTGACTCCAGAATAACAGATGGCATCTGCGCCTTAAACATAGTGTTCAATGTCTTTGTGAGTGGGTTCAGAAGCCATATCTTGTGTGGCTGGTTCTTCTGGGCAAGCACGATGATGCCACGGCAAAAGCCGACGAAGTAGTATCTAAAATATATTGATGAAGATAACATTCAGCACTAAGATGTTTACAATTGAAAATAAAAATAGATTAACTCTATAGATATGGAGGAATTTGAACCTTGCATGAACTTCCGTTAGATCGATGGTGACGTAGCGGGATGTGCGGAGGTGGAGGAAGGAGAACTCAGCGGCGCGTGGAAGGGCGTGTTCTACCATGATCCATTCATGCAGGTGCACGTCGGGCTCAGGTAAATCTGAGCGCCAATTTGTACAAACTTGCCTGAAAGCAGAGTAGGTGTCCACATACTCCTCGTTCACCAGTAAGCAGTCGCCGATCTTGTGAAGTGGTTCATCAGCCCTGAGAGAGGCCCAGTTCACGGAGGCGCCACGCTTGGATGTGCCGCCCTCGGAGGCGACGGGCTTGGCGGCGACGGCCTCAGATGCGATGGGCTCGACGGCGACACTATCGGATGCGACGGGCTCGGAGGCAATGAGCTCGGAGGCGACGAGCTCGGAGGCGACGGGCTCGGGGGGCGCCGGCCGCCGGCGCATTCTTATTCTCCATCGCCGGCAGGGGAGCACGCGTAGGGCGGTTGGGGTTTTTTCCTTCGATTTGGAGAAGGTGATGGGACGTGAGAGGCGTGGTTGCGTGCGTGAGTGAGAATGAGACTGTGTGCAGAGGGAGTGAGAGAGGGGCTCTGTACAGGCAAAGTGTCGGTTCGTCTCAGCAGTTTCTCAAAAAAACTAGACGTTTGGTCTCAACACGTGTCCTTGGTACTGCACGTCTGCACCGTTACGTGTACTCAGTTCTACCCTGAGTCTTACACGGAAAAATATATGTACTCAGTTTTCTCCTTGAGTACTAATACTGGCTAGTGCAATATACTCAGTTTTACCCTCAAGTGGCTGGTCAACAGAGAGTCAACAAATGGGATTAAGCTATCTAATTGAGTCATTTCATGCGCAAAAAAATTCAAAAAAATAAAATCATAGTGCCTCCTACTCATGGAGTCTTGTTACGCGATCTGCCATGTAGGAAATCATAACAATCATATATAAATCAAGTTTTAACACAAATGGCCACTTCTCAAATCACTAGTAGCTATGAAGGTTCATGGCTTTCCACTCAAACCCCTTCTCAAAACATCTATTCCCAAAACATAGTTTGTCTGAATGAGGCCATAATTTTCACACTCATGTATATTTGAATTGCTAATACTTTGAGGTAGGCCAACCTGGGTTTCATTGTACAAAACATGTGTTTTTCTTTTTCTAAATCTCTTATTTGAATTCCTTAGCCTATTTACTATTTACTTGCCCTTGGATCCTTGATACTACTTAGTTTTACCCTCTCCCTTCTCACAGAAGCCCAAACTTGGCCTGATTGGTCGAGCTATTGTCACACGGATCATGCCCACCTACTGTCGATCCTATGATCTAACGGGTAGGATAACCCCTCTTTCTCTCTCATCATGGCCACCCTCTCTCTATCTGTCGGTGGCAAACTACTACCCCTCTATGTATGCTAAATAACGAGTTTGCCACCAGATTCAACAAGTTTGGTAATCACGAATTTCTTGTAGGCAATACTTTTCACGGTAAAATGATAGGGAATCGCAATTTCTTTTAGGCATTACTTTTCACGGTAAAATGATAAACTATCACGAATTTCCATTTCTTGTAGGCATTACTTTTCACAGTAAAGTGATAAACTATCACGAATTTCCATTTCTTTTAGGCATTATTTTTCACGGTAAAATGATAAACTATCATGAATTTCCATTTCTTTTAGGCATTACTTTTCACGGTAAAATGATAAACTATCATGAATTTCCATTTCTTGTAGGCATTACTTTTCACGGTAAAATGATAAACTATCATGAATTTCCATTTCCTTTAGGCATTACTTTTCACGGTAAAATGATAAACTATCACGAATTTCCATTTCTACCTTAATTTATTGTGTAAACCCCCACAATGGTCATCTCTACCTTAATTTATGGTGTAAATCCCACAACGGTCATCTCTCCCTTATAAACCCCACAACGGCCATCCCTCATGTCAATAGGTTCTGCCTCTCTCTTCTTTGTTCACATACACTTGATCCATTGCCATGGCTTCCACATCTCGGACGCCGACCAGAAGGGGAAGGGGAAGGGGCGGCCGGGGTGGTGGATCATCATCATTGCCACCACCACCGTCAACACTGCCATTGATCATAGAGGAGTTCTTCATCGTCATCTATGAAGACCCTTTGGCCAAGAAGGTACGTACGCGTTCCCACATATATGATGCATGTAATTAATTATGTGCATGTTCTAAAAAACCTTTAATTTCAAACGATCGGCGCTCGATCTCTTTGCAGGCACTCCCAAAAAAGTTTGCGGACTATCTTGACGGCCAGGAGCCCGCTAAGGTGTATCTGCGAGCAGCTGACTGCGGTCCTCGTCTCTGGACCGTGGAGGTCCTATTTGATGGACAAGGCCGGATGTACCTCGACAAGGGCTGGGAGAATTTTGCCATCGTGCACGGTGTGGATTTCATCTACTTCCTACACTTCAAATATGAAGGTGATGATGTGCTCACAGTGAAGGTGTTCGATGGAACAACATGCAGGAAGTACTACTACACGGATGATGAAGATACTGACGATGAAAGCGACGACGACATGAAGCCATGCATCCATCCCCTTTAGATAAGGGGATTATGACCAAGAATATATATGTAGCTTCATATGCATCGATTTAGAGATCTAGCTATTTTCTATATATTATGCATGTAAAAATAATAGGGAATCACAATTTCCACCATGATTCGAGCCCCACAGCCTCCAAATGATGCCGATGCCGATATCGGCATGGTCAGAATGGCTATGCTCGCCGCCACTGCTAGGTCACTGTCGGGATGCACCCTCAATCCCGTCCCCTCATTCAATCACTGACACACCAGAGATACCGCCGAGGCCAATGACGAACGTACATGCTCATGCCAATGCCAAACATGCACGCTGCTGTGGGCACGGCCACGCCGCCCCGCTATGCTGGACGCCACAGACCACCACGAGGTCTTTCCCTTCACCACCACACTCTCCTAGCACCCATCTATACACGCCAGAAAGGAGAGACACTAGTTTTCTCTACATTGCTCGCGTTCGTGTCCGACACTATCAGTCAAAGTGTTGAGGTCATCGTCGATGTCCTCGACCATTTCTTCTCTTCTTTGCATGGTTAAACGCGTCTAGTTCATATCTATCTAATGCGTCTGGTTTTGCCTCATGCAGTTCTTTGTGGACGTCAATCTCGTCTCGGCACCCCACAGGCCACCTCCTCCATGCCATCGCTGTAGAGCTCCGTTTAAAAATCTAATCCTACCCGTGTATTGCCCCTTGTATCAGCATCATGGCCTCACTTGTCATTCCATATACCGAAGCCCCACTCGTCCATGTTTTAGTCAGGGATACGGTGATGCTTACGGTCAAACAAAGATGGATAGTCTGACGTGTCTTTGCGGGCTCTACGTGGCCCCACTAGTCAGCAGATAACGGTCAAAGTTGTTGACCCATCGGGCAACCGGCCGTTCTAGCACTTGTGAGGGTTTCAGACAAGGGCTTGGACAAAACTGAGAAAAAACTAAGGAGCTGGGGAAAATAGAGTACAACTAAGGACCCGAGGGCACGAAAATAGAAATCCCCTTTCAATATTATAAAAAAGTTGATTACAATTTATAGCATGCCAACTGATTTTGATTCCTCTCTTGTGAGCATTTTTAATAGACTTAATACTCTTGAGACTCACACTGCTAGTTTGAATACTTGCTATAGTACTTTGCGTCAGCATTTTGATTATGTGCCAACAAATTCTGAACCTTTGAGTTGGTACCCTACGGTAAAAATCACCATTAATGGTGAAACTTTTCATGCTCATTGTGATATTATGTCTGAATTTTGTCTTATGCCAAAGGATGTTTATGAATCTTTGAGTCTTTGAAAACTTTCTGAGGGGGGAGAAGAAATTTCTCTTACTAATAATGCCACTACATTTCCCGTTGGAATAGCTGAAGGAGTTTATACAAAAGTCCTAGGAAGAATGGTATCTACTGATTATCTTGTTATTGAATGTGTAGGAAAAGGACAAATCACACTTGGAAGGTCTCTACTGAAGCTCCTGGGCGCCGTTATAGATGTGGGAAAAGGCAATATAAGATTCATCTCTCCACCTTGGAATAGTCACGTCTTTCCTAGAGTCAAGAGCAAAGGTAAGAAAGGAAGACATAAGACACCCGTTGATCTTAATGCTTCTTTCGATATTACTTGATTCGCACTTTCTGTGCCTAGCTCAAAGGCGTTAAAGAAAAGCACTCTTGGGAGATAACCCATTGTTTTACTTTCAGTTCTCTTTCTTTTATTTGAGTCTTGGAAGTTATTACTACTGTAATAACCTCTCCTTATCCTTTTTATTTCGTTGTTGTGCCAAGAGAAGCCTCTAATTTGAGTGAGGTAAGATTTGGGGATCTTGCTGTCCTGAAACAGATTTCGGTGCTGCACCGTAAAAATTCGTGAAAATTCTCAGAATATCTTTTTGACCTGTGATTTCTTGTCCATATGCCCCAGGTTATATCCAAATTTTCATTAGCTATACACTTTTTGATTTGAGCAACAGAAAACCCTCTGAAAAATCGACCTTTGTCAGTTGTTCTGTTTTGATAGATTTCTGCCACTATTTGTGTTTGCCTCTTTATCGCTTTCTTTTTGAGTTCTTTTGATCACGGAACTTTTGGGGAAGTTGCTACAGTAGTATATGCTTTATATGTGGTGGTTTTGATTTGAAATCTGAAGCAAAAAGGGTTGATTCATTATTATGCTTACACTAATGTTGCTAATAGAATTGTGTTTAGTTTTGTATGAAGGAAGTTTTCAAGTGTAGGGATTGGAGAATGATGAGATGAGTTGAAGAATGGACAAAAGCTCAAGCTTGGGGATGCCCATGCACCCCAAGAAATATCCAAGAGGTACAAGCATCAAAGCTTGGGGATGCCCCCGAGGCACCCCTTCTTCATCGGCAAAAATCAGGTCACCTTTCAACACACTATATTTTTATTGCTTCATGCATTATGCGTTTTTCTTGGAGCGTCAGTTATTTTTAGTTTTCAGTTTTGTTTTGTTTTGTTTGCTGCAATAAATGGTTGGACCCCAACAAATTTCTTTTGGAGAAGATTCCTTGCTTACCATTTGCCAAGAACACTCCGTTTTTCACTCTTATCGTTCAACGAGTGTTCTCTTTTTCTGCTATTGCTTTTAGTTTTCATTTTTCGCCTTGATTTTTGTTCAGATCTTGTTATATCTTTGCATCAAGGTGTATTTTGACCTCTGGTCCATGTTAATTTTCATCAAAAGAGTTATTTCAAAAAGGTTCAAATGGTGTTGGAAAAGAGAAAAAATTCCATGCAAAAAAGTGGTACAAAAAGGAGCTTGTTTAGATTGCGGCTTAGACTTTTTCATGTCGTGCTTGATGTCTTTTTGATAGTATGCTTAGTGGTTTTGCTGTAGCATGACTTGTCTCAAATGACTGAGATTGCTTAATGAGCCTTTGAAAAAAATCATGCGTTGTTTTTATTATTTGGAAGCATTAATTTGGTTTTCTCCTTTGATGCTTTATTTGGGTTGACTTGGCGCATGCTCACACATGTTAGACTCATACAAAGTCGCCATAAGCCTCTATGATCATTTAGTTTTTGACTTTTTATGCCATCTTATGCTTCTTTTAATGTTGCTTTGTCGCTTTGCATGATTATGACCGTTATTGCTCTCTTAGTTGGTCGCTCCCAGTCTTTTGCTAGCCCTCATTTTGTACTGAGTATGAGCAGTACTCGTGCATCCAACTCCTAAAAACCAAGTTGTTCCAATGTGTCCACTATAAATTCCTATGCATGGTATTTGCGAGCCATTCCAAGTAAATTTTCATGTGCTACCTTTGAAAAAACCTTCAAAATACTTCTCGTTTATTGGCACTATTTTCAGCTCATGGGGACGTAGTGGTCGGATTTGCTATCTACCATATTGTTTCATTCCAAAAAGAAAAAAAAAGAAAAAAAAAAGAAAAAAGGCACTCCTCCATGGTATGTGAATGTTGGTGGGCACCCGATGGAATCGGTTAGCCATGGTTTGAGAAAGGAAAAAAGGTGGGGAGGAGTGCCAAGCTTTATAAAAGAGCACAAAAGTGCCAATCTCTCTCAAAAACTTGCTTCATTTTTGTATGGAAGATAGTAAGAACCCCATTGCCAGTCGTTGACAAAGACAACCACCTCTCAAAACCCAATTTTTATCTCTCTGTTTTACAAATGAAAAGCTCTAGCACATGTTTAATCACTGCTTCCCTCTGCGAAGGGCATTTCTTTTACTTTTATGTTGAGTCACCACCTTCTACCTTTATGCACCGTCTAAGAGAGCATAGTTGTCATTCTGAGTATAATGTGCATTGTCCCAAAGTTTTCATTGATTGATTCATGATGTTGGTTTCACTTGTTCTTAAATTATTTGTATCTAGTCGCCCTCTTAAACTTGAAGGTGTCCTATGAATTTATGTTTTGCTCTCTCATGAAGGACAAGCTGAAAACCATTTGTATGTTTTTCCATATGATTTGAACACATGTTTGACTTTCATTGTTTCATTTTTATGATCTTTCGTTTGTGTTCTTTTTTATGTTATAACATGGTTGCTAAGTTTCTTCTATCAAGATTATATCTTTCATGCCCATGTTTTAAGTTCTTTTGATCCCAGCACTCAATGCTTTACATAGATGATCAAGATTGTGTAGGTGCATGTCACCTCAAAAATTATTTCTTTGTTATCACTTACCTACTCGAGGACGAGCAGGAGTTAAGCTTGGGGATGCTGATACGTCTCAAACGAATCTATAATTTTTAATGCTCCATGCTTGTTTTTACACCATTTGCTTAGTGTTTCATTACACTTCATGGCGTTTTATGCATTTTCTGGAACTAACCTATTAACAAGATGCCACAGTGCCAGTTCCCTGTTTTCTGCTGTTTTTGTGTTTCAGAAAAGTTACACGGGAAATATTCTCGGAATTGGACAAAACAAAAGCCAAACATCCAGATATTAAACGAAGCTTCCAGAAGACCGAAGAGGAGACGGAGCTGAGCTAGAGCCTGGCCTCACCATAGGGCGGCGTGGCCTGCCCCTGGCCCGCGCCCCCTATGGGCGAGACCACCTTGGTCCACCTCTGACGCTGCCCCTTCGCCTATAAAGACCCCCCGACGGGAAAAGCCTAAGTACCCGATCAATTTTCTAGAAACACATCGCGATCCACCGCCGTCGTCGACCCAAGATCGGGAGGGTCCAGAAGCTCTTCACGGCACCCTGCGGGAGAGGGGAATCGCCACCGGAGGTCTTCTTCATCGCCATGCTTGCCTCCGGCGCGATGAGTGAGTAGTCTACCTTGGACTATGGGTCCATAGCAGTAGCTAGATGGTTGTCTTCTCCACCATGTGCTTCATGTTTAGATCTCGTGAGCTGCCTTACATGATTGAGATCACCGTTATGTAATTCTACATGTTGTGTTTGTTGGGATCCGATGAATATTGGTGTTATGTTGAGTTGATGTGCTGAATTTTATCTTATGTTATCTCTATGTTGTTTATGATCTTGCATGCTCTCCGTTGTTAGTAGCTATCTTGGCCAAGTAGATACTAGTGACTCCAAGAGGGGGTATTTATGCTCGATAGTTGGGTTCATGCCTGACGAGGGTATGACCCCTCGATCCTCGATATTGGCCTACCTGGTTCCTGCCAAAGAAGAAGCCCACTCGAAGGATACATGAAGCCCGCAAGGTCCAGCACTTTGACTTGGAGTAGAAGGCAAAAACTACTTGTAAACCCTAACTGGCTGCATATATAAAGCCACCAAGGGCATCCCACAGAGGGGAGAACTGACATAGGCTACAACACAATCTTGCATAGACACCAGAACACGCATAGGCTAGCCACGCCATCTCCTTCCACCTCCACCAGATTGCATCTGCGCACCATTGTAACAGCTCCAACTATACAAGCAATACAAGATCAGACAAGCAGGATGTAGGTCTTTACCCTCCGGGGGACCGAACCTGGGTAAATTCGTGTGCACCCCCTGTTTCTGTCTGAAGCCGTCGAATCCGCCAAGCGACCACATACGCTCCATGAATCGAAAGCCCTAAACATGGGCATTGCCGAGGTAGAACCTCATCAATTGGCGCCGACCGTGGGGACGACGGGCTTTAGATCCATGATGGCGCGGTGATGAATAGTGCTAGAGAACTTGTTGGCGTGTAATTAATGAAGTAAATGACCGGCCAGTTGGAAACCCCAAGAGCAAGGTGTGATGAATATAGCAGCAAGTTTTTCCCTCAGTAAGAAACCAAGGTTATCAATCTAGTACGAGGACGAAATATGACTGAAGGTGATGCCCACTAGCTGCGTGGTGCTCTAACAAGGGCGCCGTTAACGATTACTTGTTAGCGCGTCTTCAACCAGTAGCAACATGGAATCTGCACACAACACAACCAAATACTTTGTTCCCAATTTACGATGAGGTTGTCAATCTCACCGGTTTGCTTGAAACAAAGGGTATGGGCGTATCGAGTGGAAAGCAATAGTAATATGCGAGTAAAGTAAATAGTGCGAGTAAAGTAAATAGGTGGTAGCAATATAAAGGAAATAGGACCGGGGTCCACAGTTCACTAGTGGTGTCTCTCCATAAGATAAAATAACACATGCTGGGTAAACAAATTACAGTTGGGCAATTGATAGAATAAAGACAACGTGCATATGTCGAGAGGATCACTATGAGATTTACTCTGGGCATTACAACAAGATACATAGACCGCCATCCAACTGCATCTATGACTAATAATCCACTTGTGGTGAATCAATCTGAGAACTCCACAAGAATTAAGTTGCGAACAATAGATAATTGCATTAAGCAAAGTGTGTAATGTAAACAAAGCATATGCCCTCGAGCATATGAATGTTGTTTTCCCCCTAGTAGCAACAACACATCTACAACCTTAGAGGTTTCTATCACTCCCCCAGATTAAATAGAGGCATGAACCCACTATCGAGCATAAATTACCCCTCTTGGAGTCACTAGCAACTACTTGGCCAAGATAGCTACTAACAACAGAGAGCATGCAAGATCATAAACAACATAGAGATAACATAAGATAATATTCAGTACATCAACTCAATCATAACACCAATATTCATCGGATCCCAACAAACACAACATGTAGAATTACATAACGGTGATCTCGATCATGTAAGGCAGCCCACGAGATCTAAACATGAAGCACATGGTGGATAAGACAACCATATAGCTACTGCTATGGACCCATAGTCCAAGGTAGACTACTCACTCATCACGCCGGAGGCAAGCATGGCGATGAAGAAGGCCTCCGGTGGTGATTCCCCTCTCCAGCAGGGTGCCGGGAAGAGCTTCTGGACCCTCCCGATCTTCGGGTCAACGGCGGCGGCGGATCGCGATGTGTTCTAGAAAAGTGATCGGGTCTTTAGGTTTTTCCCGTCGGGGGGTCTTTATAGGCGAAGGGGCATCGTCAGGAGTGGGCCGAGGTGCCCTCACACATAGGGGGCGCGGCCAGGGGCCAGGCCGCGCCGCCCTGTTGTGTGGGGCCCTCGTGGCCCCACTCCATCTCCTCTTCGGTTCTCTGGAAGCTTCGGTGAATTTCCGGACGTTCGGCTTTTGTTTCATCCAATTCCAAGAATATTTCCTGTGTAACTTTTTGGAAACACAAAAACAGCAGAAAACAGGGAACTGGCACTGTGGCGACTTGTTAATAGGTTAGTTCCGGAAAATGCATAAAAGTTCCACGAAGTGTAACGAAACACTAAGCAAATGGTGTAAAAACAAGCATGGAGCATCAAAAATTATAGATACATTAGAGACGTATTAGCATCCCCAAGCTTAACTCCTGCTCGTCCTCAAGTAGGTAAGTGATAACAAAAGAAATAATTTTTGAGGTGACATGCACCTACACAATCTTGACCATCTATGTAAGCGTTGTGCGCTGGGATCAAAAGAACTTAAAACATGGGCATGAAAGACATAATCTTGATAGAAGAAACTTAGCAACCATGTTATAACATGAAGAAGAACACAAATAAAAGATCATGAAAATGAAACAATGAAAGTCAAACATGTGTTCAAATCATAAGGAAAAACATACAAATGGTTTTCAGCTTGTCCTTCATGGAGAGCAAAACATAAATGCATAGGACACCTTCAAGTTTAAGAGGGCGACTAGATACAAATAATTTAAGAACAAGTGAAACCATGATCATGAATCAATCAATGAAAACTTTGGGACAATGCACATTATACTCAGAATGACAACTATGCTCTCTTAATGGTGCATAAAGGTAGAAGGTGGAGACTCAACATAAAAGTAAAAGAAAGGCCCTTCGCGGAGGGAAGCAGTGATTGCAAGTTTTATAAACCTTCAAAAATTATGGTACTTACCGGCTTTGAGCTCTCATTGCCCCCATCATAAGCATCTTGAATGGTTAAAGTTAATGCGAGAACACTTATGCTGCATATGCTTGACAAATCATAAGTTGAAAACCTCGTGTCCCATGAATACGAGTACCCAAACCTCATGCTACTTTACTTAGAGTCCCAAGCAAGCTCTTGTTATTGTAAGTATACGCGTATCATCGAGAACCGCCAACGGGGTACCTCCGTGCCCGATGACATGGAACAAGCCCACATTAAAATGATAGGACAAGCAGACAATGAACACCTTGACATCTCTTTTATTTACCATTTGTATAGCTTTTTATTTTGAGATGCGTCGTCGAATATCCACTATGGGCATGCTGCAAATTTCCACCATGAATTTTGCATGGCTTAGATTGGCGGCCCAGGCGTTTCTCTAACACATATACAAACTCCATGATCCTGCAAGATTCCCAATTCATTTCACACCGCGAGTATCCATAAACAAAAGATCACGATATCAACTCAAATAAGAAGTGCAATGTTGAAAGCTTGCCCCATGACGGCATGGCTGGGCTAATTCCCAACTTATAACTTGCAAGCATAACAACTCAACATAAGAGACCACAATGTCAAAAATTTAAAGCGAGAAAAGTAAAGTCTGCCATCCGGTTCGTGAGAGCTTTACTGACAAACTTTCACATAACACCAAAAAGAGTTTAATTTGAAGGATAGATAAAAGCAAGTCAAATGTACTTTGGAATAGCAAATTGCTAGTAGGTATGTATGGTGGACACTTTGGCAAAACTTGGTTTTTAGGAGTTGGATGCACGAGTAGAGCTCATACTCAGTACAAAATGAGGGCTAGCAAAAGACTGGGAGCGACCAACTAAGAGAGCAATAACGGCCATAATCATGCAGAGCGATAAAGCAATATTAAAAGAAGCATAAGATGGCATCAAAACTCAAAAAATAAATGATCATAGAGGCTATTGGCGACTTTGTAAGAGTCTAACATGTGTGAGCATGCGCCAAGTCAACCCAAATAAAGCATCAAAGGAGAAAACCAAAATAATGCTTCCAAACAATTAAAAACAACGCATGATTTTTTCAAAGGCTCATTAAGCAATCTCAGTTATTTCAGACAAGTCATGCTATAGAAAAACCACTAAGCATGCTATCAAAAAGACATCAAGCACGGCATGCAAAAGCCTAGGCCGCAGTCTACACAAGCTCCTTCTTGTACCACTTTTTTGCATAAAGCTTTTTATCTTTTCCAACACCATTCAAACCTTTTTAAAAACACCTCTTTTGATGAAAACCAATATAGACCATAGGCAAAAATACACCTTGATGTAAAGATATAACAAGATTTGAACACAAATCAAGGCGAAAATCGAAAGCTAAACGCAGTTCTAAAAAAGAGAACACTCGTTGAAATTATAAGAATGAAAAACGGAGTGTTCTTGGCAAATGAAAAGCAAGGCAACTTCTCCAAAAGAAATTTGTTGGGGTCTAACCATTTATTGCAGCAAACTAAACTAAACTAATACTGAAAACTAAAATAACTAACGCTCCAAGAAAAACGCATAATGCATGAAGCAATAAAAATATAGCGTATTGAAAGGTGACCTGATTTTTGCCGATGAAGAAGGGGTGCCTCAGGGGCATCCCCAAGCTTTGACGCTTGTACTTCTTGGATATTTCTTGGGGTGCTGGGCATCCCCAAGCTTAAGCTTTTGTCCATTCTTCAACTCATCTCATCATTCTCCAATCCCTACACTTGAAAACTTTCTTCATACAAAACTAAACACAAATCTATTAGCAACATTAGTGTAAGCATAACATAGAATCAACCCTTTTTGCTTCAGGTTTCAACTCAAAACCACCACATATAAAGCATATACTACTGTAGCAACTTCCCCAAAAGTTCCGTGATCAAAAGAACTCAAAAAGAAAGCGATAAAGCGGCAAACACAAATATTGGCAGAAATCTGTCAAAACAGAACAGCTGACAAAGGTCGAATTTTTAGAGAGTTTTCTGTTGCTCAAATCAAAAAGTGTTCAACTAATTAAAGTTTGGATATAACCTGGGGCATATGCACAAGAAATCCCAGGTCCAAAAGATATACAGAGAATTTTCACAAATTTTTACGGTGCAGCACCAAAAACTGTTTCAGGACAACAACATCCCCAAATCTTACCTCGCTCAAATTAGAGGCTTCTCTTGGCACAAAAACAAAATAAAAATGATAAGGAGAGGTTATTACAGTAGTAATAACTTCCAAGAATCAAATAAAAGAGAAAGAACTGAAAGTAAAAACATTGGGTTATCTCCCAAGAGTGCTTTTCTTTAACGCCTTTGAGCTAGGCTCAGTAATTTGAGAAGATGCTCACATAAGAAATATGAATTGAAGCAAAAGAGAGCATCAAGGAGCAAATATAAAACACATTTAAGTCTAACCCACTTCCTATGCTTAGGAATCTTGTAAGAAAATAAATCAAAGAAGCACATAGTCACAAGTATGGGTAGATAAAACAAGAGCAACTTTGGAACTTTCAATATAAAGAGAGGTGTTTTAGTAACATGAGAATTCCAACAACCATATTTTCCTCTCTCATAATAATTTTCAGTAGCATTGTCGTGGGGATGACTTAGGGGGCGCACCACGAGCCAGGCAATATGCCGGCTGGCGTCCCAGGAATCCCCGAGGCCTCGGCGCTAGGAGACCGGCTCCACTCGAGGAGGGCCGGCTGCGCCAGCAGCCGGCTGACGACTATGCCGAGGAGGGCTGGAGCCGGGTGATGGAGACAAAACTCCTCCAACGGCCATCTCGCCAAAAGCTGAGTGGCCCCGACAAGAGCGACAGAGGCGCAGACAGGAGTGACGAGCGCCACGACCACGACCAACCAATGAGAGGGCGAGGATCCTTCCCCACGGCAGGATCCGAGGCAAAGGAGAGGGGATATGCTCTCCAGATGCCGGCCTGGGGAAAAGGCACTTTATAAAGTGCCTTTACCAGAGCGAGGGCGGAGGAGATCAGGCCAAGGACGCCGCCGCCGAGGAGCCGGCAGCCGGCCGAAGCGTTACCGAAACCTGTAACCAGGCCCCCGTCTATATAAGGGGGCCTGGACCCTTAGCATAGGGGATCCGATCTTCTTCTTCCACCTCTAGCCGAACAGCTCGAGGAGCACTGTAATCGTTACAATCCAATCAATACGAAGCAGGCAGGAAGTAGGGGTTTACCTCCAACCGGGAGGGCCCTGAACCTGGGTAAACCGAGGTGTCTCCGTGGCACAATCCCGAGCCGGACCCATCGTCACCAACGTCGAGCCCCTCCGATAAGCCTCCCCATGGCTACTGTCTCCAAATTCCTACGACAGTTGGCGCCCACCGTGGGGCAAAGCGCGGTGGCGAGCGGAGTCAAGTTCCGGCCGGGACCCTCCGGCGAGAAGGTCGCCTCCGGCCTCGTCTGGAGGTTCGGCACCTTCGACTTCGTCGACGACAACTTGGCCCACTTCGAGAACGGCTTCGGCAATGGCGGCTCCTTCCTCGACGTCGGCAACCACCGCTTTTACGTCGCCAAGCCCTTCCCGGAAGAGGTAACCGATGTGCTTGACCCACTCTATGACACAGACTCCGACGACGGCGAAAGCATCGACTTTTGCAACATGGTCGAGGTGCGGGCCCTGGAGGAAGATGGTGGCGGCAGCCTACCGCGCACCGCGCGCCCGCCGCTCGAACGCCCACTTCTGCCGGAACAATATCTTCCACCTCCAGAGCGGGACGCGCTGGATGCGGCCATCACGGACCTGCGCGCTCTGCTCGACATCTCTGCGGATCCGGTCAAGGCCTCCGAGGATCTGGAGCGGACGCGCCTCAACCTCCTCAAGGAAGCGGTCGACGTCGACGACACCCGCCGGCGTGTCCTCTCCACGATCAACGAGTACAACGTCGCCCACGGCTTCACCCCAGCCGGAGATGGCCCGAGCCGGGCGGGTCAAGTTCGTCAGCGAGGTCGCGAGTTGGGGGCGGAGCTGAACCAGGCGGCGCCCTCGGCGAAGCTACCTCCGATCATCAACAAGCCCACCTACAGCACGCCTACGAAGAACCTCCGCGCCGCGCGCTACATCACCTCCGAGCTGGATGGACTACAAGGCGAGGACTTGCGGGAGAAGCAAGCCCGGATCCAGGAACTCCTGGATGCTGCCGATCTACAGCAGCAGGCGATGGAACCACGCGGAGAGGCGAGCGTCACTCGAGGCGAGAACCGTCTCGTCGTGGCCGGCCAGAACAAGTCGCATGGAGAAGCCTCGTCGCCAAACCATGGCCCGGCGGAGCACAGCCGGAGCAATCGAGCTCCAGGCAAAAGCGGTGGAAACCACCGCACCCAGCACTCCGGCCACCACGGTCGGCAGCCTCGAGAACCCGCCGCAGTCACCAGCAAACCGCGCCACCCTCCTCGGGTGGACATGGCGGACCCGGCGCGTGGCAAGTCTGCGGCGCCGGCCCAGCCGGCTCAGGGAGCTGGCCAGGGCGCTCAGGGACATCATCCAGCTCGCTCGCATGTGAGCCAGAGGATCGGGGAACGCGTCGACCCGCCGAAGGACGACGCGCGCCATCGGCTCAACCTGCTGGCGGATTCCAAGTTCGACGAGGAAGAATCTTTGGCAGGACCGGTCTATTTCGGCCCTCGCATCCGCAACGAGCCTTTCCCGGCCAAGTTCGCGCTCCCGCGAGACATGCCCAAATACACTGGGGCGGTGAAGCCGGAGGATTGGCTGTCGGACTACGTCACAGCCGTCGACATCGCAGGCGGCAACAAGAGGACAGGGGTGCGCTACGCACCACTCATGCTGACGGGATCTGCTCGGACATGGCTCAACAGCCTGCCGGCTCTACAGATCAACTCCTGGCATGACTTCCAAGAGGCATTCATCAAGAACTTCACGGGAACCTACAAGCGTCCGCCCCGCCCACGACAGCTGGCCCTCTGCAAGCAAGGCCCCGACGAGCCAGATCGTGACTACCTCACGAGATGGTCCGAGCTGCGCAACTCATGCGAAGGAGTGGGCGAGGAGCAAGCCATTGGCTACTTCACGGACGGATGCAGAGAAGGGACCCTGCTAAAGCACAAGCTCCACAGAGCCGAGCCGAAGTCAATGGCGGACTTCATGGCGATAGCGGACAAGTACGCTTCTGCTGATTCCGCAGCAAGAGTGCAATGTGTTGAGCCCGCGCCGGCTGGAAACCAGTCTCAGCCGGCCGCCGGCTCAGGGGGACATCACAACCGTGATCGACATGGCAAGAGGAAAGACGAACGCCGTGACAACAAGTATGGCTCCCAGCAAGTAGCCGCCGTTCAGGGAAGCCCGGGGGCTACGGGTGGAAGCCAGAAGCGCAAAGGAGACAAATTCAGCAAGGACAAGTACACCATCGAGGTGATGCTGGATCAACCTTGCAAGTTCCATAGCGTCTCTGGCAAGCCGGCAGCGCATACCACACGCCAATGCAGCTTCACCAGGGATCTGGGGCAGGGAAACCACCAACTGCCCGGGCCACCGCCGGGCTCGCCGGCTGAGGCGCATGGAAACAAGAATCGGCAGCCGGCCAAAGCAGCAGGGGACTACCCCGAGGAAGCAAATGTGGAGCAATACCATGTATTCACTTCCCAGGTGGAGGAGCCAAAGGATGAACCGTGGTTTGGTGTCGAGGTAAATGCAATCATGCAAATTGGACCTCAGTACATGCATTGGTCTGACGCGTCGATCACCTGGGGGCGTGAAGACCACCCGCCGCTCATGCCGAGGCCCAGGGGCTATGCGCTAGTCTTGAATCCAATCGTGTTCTCAGAGACGCGCACCTGCCGATTCTCGCGTGTACTCATTGATGGAGGCAGCAGCATCAACCTTCTCTATCGCACTTCGATGGAGAAGCTTGGAATCCCAGAGATCCAACTGAAGCCAACCAAGCTCACCTTCCATGGGATCGTACCAGGGCACTCGTGTACGCCGATGGGAAGGATTGAGTTGGAGGTGCTGTTTGGCGAGAAGGACAATCATCGTCGCGAGCCAATCTGGTTCGAGGTGGTGGACCTCAAGAGCCCCTACCACGCGCTGCTGGGACGACCAGCCCTGGCAAAGTTCATGGCAGTGCCACACTACGCCTACTTGAAGATGAAGCTCCCAGGTCCTCGCGGGGTGATCACTGTCACTGGATGCTACAAGAAGTCAATAGAGTGCGCAAGAGCCAGCTCCAAACTGGCGGAGGCTTTGGTCATTGCTGAAGAGAAGCGACAACTGCTGCAAAGGGTGGCGGCAGTCCAGCCGGGCAACCTGGCGACGGGACTGCCGGCTCCACTCCTCAAGCCGGCGAGCCTGTCCAAGGAAGTTCCGCCTGAAGCGGGCAAGAAGTCAGAGGCTCTTGTCTCGGGGGCTGGCTCCTCCTCGAGGTAGGGGGAAGCATTTCGCAGCTTCGCCTGAGACAAGTCCAAAACCGCTTAAGACCTTCGGCTAAGCCAAGGCAAAAATCTTGTATCTCGAACAAGTGTCGTTGAATAAACGAAAGTTGGGCGGCATACGGCCGATCCCAGGAAAAAGTGCTCCGAAGTGCCTTTTACCTTTCTAAGCGTTATTCACGGGGGCTGGAAGTCGCCTCCAGTCGGGAGCCGGCAGCCCCCACGAAACGATCCTCTTGTCAGCCGGACGAGTACTGTGTGCGGACCGGACCCCGAGCCTGGCCTCTGCCCCGCGCCGTGTGGGATGGAGCCGGCTGGTCACCCACCCAGGAAAACTGCTTAGAGGAAACACTCGCGACCCGACGAATCGAATCCCTTGTCAGACGAACGAGTACCGTGTGCGAACCAGACCCCGAGCCTAACCTCCAGTCCAAGTCGAGGGCGACGGAGCCGGCAGGTCATTCACACTGGAAAATCGCTAAGAGGACAGAACGAGCGCTCACCCCTAACCCATGCGCATTGGTTAAAAGTTATGCGTGAGCTGGACCAAGCCAGACCCCTTATACGCCGAAGTACTACTCCCCATCCCGCGGCGCGCTCCCACCCTAGACCGGCATTTGGCTGTCGGTCCAAGGGAGACCAGCCGGCACCAGGCTGCCGGCTGGGGGTAGAAGGGCCGAAGGATGGGGGGATAAAGGAAAAAGCTGAAAGGGGTCAGGTCAAGTTCGGTTCACAAACAACTGGAGATCAATGCGTAAGAAATTTAGGGAAAAGCGTCACTGGTACACATGAACGAAATGTTGCTAGGCATGACACGAATTCAGTGTGCGTAAAAACAAATAAGAAGACCCTGACACGCTCAGGGGGCGCTTGGCGAGCCAACCGGCTCCAGTGAAGAAATGTCGCCAGCTCGAGACGCCAGGACAAAGTCGTCGCCGCTGGGGGACGGCGGAATGGAGTGACCAACGGGATCCTCGGGGGCCTTCTGAGGTCTTTCCGCCGAATTGGGCTCTTCGAAGTCCACGCTGTCCAAGGATTCGTCACTATCCCCCGCGTCGAAAAGCGTCTCGGTCTCGGCACATTCAGCAATGGCGCAGGCGCGCCGGCGAAGCTTAGTTTCGTCGAGGCCTGCCAGTCCGCCTTCTCGAAGATTCTCCAGCTGGTCCAGGTTGACGCCTGGATACCAGGAGAGCACGAACTCCAGAGCCTGCTGAGCACCGGCCCGAGCCGCGGACTCCTTCCAGACCTCAAGCCGGTTGGACGCGAGAAGGACCCACTGGAGGAGCGCCCGGATCCTGCCAGGCGCTGCCCTCCCCGGCCACAAGGCTCCAAAGACGGAAACGAGGGCTTCGCGCAGATCCTTGCCCAGCTTGGCAGCCGGGTCGAGCCGGCCTTTGGCCAACGCAACCAACTCCCCCGAGGAAAGCTCGGCCTTAGGGTCACTGCGAGGGGCGATCCCCTGTTCCGCCCTAAATTCCTTCAGCGCCGCCGCGGCAGACTCGTCGGAGTCAGGAAAGGCTCCTGCAAGGGCAGTCAGAGGGTGAGAGGACGGCAGGAAAGGGCAAAAGCCGAGAAAGAGGACAAGAAGTATACCACGAAGAGCTTCCTCCAGTCCCAGTAGGCCAGATTGAACCTTACGATCGCGGGCGCGCCAAATGCCGATCTCCGTGTCAAAACGCTCGCTGTCGAGCCCCCGAAGAGTCTGCAGCTCGGCGATCTGGGCGTCGCGGTTCTCGACCTCGCTCCCCAAAGTTGCGTGAAGCTCTTTCACCTTGCTGTCAAACTCCGCGGAGAGGATTTTCTTCTCTTCGGCCAGCCGACGATCAAACTCTAGCTGCAGCGACGACTCCGCCTCCCGAGCTTTTGCCAGATCAGCTTCCAGCCCCTGAGCCCGGGCGGCCTGGGTTTGCAGACCCTGAAGCTCCTCGGCGTGCTCCCGCTTGAGCGACTCAACAGTGGCGGCCGACACCGAGTCGGCCAACTGGGACTCAAGCGAGGCTATGAGCGAGGCAGAATCTGAAAGTGGAGGAGTAAGAGCAGGAAGGACAGCAGCAGTGTTTTCGAAATAAGGGGACCCGAGCTCACCTGATAGTTTCTCCAGTTCTTTCTTCAAGTCCTGGTACTGGACCTTGCCGGCACGATACTTTGCCAGCAGCTTCTGAAAGACACTGGCACGAAGCGCGTTCAGCTCCTGCGAAGAACGGAAAGACGACGACTCTTAGCAAAATCCATTTTCAAGCTAGCTGTCTCTACAGCTACCTCGAAACTCGGGGGCTAGGATGTATAGCAGGAGTCAGGGTTAAAGGCGCAGCGCTCACGTTAGTCGCTCGTATAGCGTCAAGGAGTTGGAGGCCGGCGTTCTGAAGCGACCCCCTGGCAGCAGTAAACTGCTTATCCAACTCCGCCAGAGTCGGCTTGCTGCCCTGCACCTTGAGCTTCTCTCCGACATCAGCACTCGAAGCGGTATCTGCCCATTCCTGCTGAAGCCGGCTGGCGGAGATCAAACTCCCGACGCTGGACTCGGCCATGGCGATAAGAGCCTTCCCATTGGGTATGCCCTCGGCCACCGCAGCAGAAGCCGGCAAGCCATCTCCACGCTCACTCCTTGCCACCAGAGTGGTGAGGAGCTCTCGCGAAGCTTCACCAGAGCCGGTGACCAGCCCAAGAAGCAGGGAGCCAGCGGCCACATCGGTTCTCATCCCGGCTGTTGGCACCGCGTCTCGCGCAATCGGCACGGGCCCAAGGCTGGGAGGAGTCTGGGCAGCTGGCGTCGGAAGCTCCGAAGACCTCGCGCGTACCGAAGCCTCTTCCGCGGCCCCTGCCACGTGGCTAGCGGCGCCGTCCCCCGCCGTGGTGTCTTCGGCGGCAGGAAACGGGGACATGTCAACCCCAACCGGAGTAGTCCCCGCGGCGTGCGCGGAATCGTCCTCAGGTGCGGCGGCCGGATGGGGAGCATCGCTCGCAGACACCTCCAGATGCGCCGAGTCTTCTAGCCCAACATCGCCTGCCACAAGCTTTAACCGCGGGGAGCGGCGAACGTCCTCAGCACGACCCGAGTCGCCACCCGCTTCTTCCCCACGCGCCCTCTTGCGGCGGGAGAGCTCGGGAGCCGGTGTCACGATTTCCTCAGAGGCAACGGTGGGAGGAGTTTGGGCAGCCGGATCGACAGAAAGAGGCGACCTGCAAAGAAAACATCCCACGACCGAGTCAATCGGGACCGCAACGGCAAAATAAGGGCGAGAAGCGAGGAAACGGGAGGCTCACTCGGCTACGGCGGTAGCCCGCCGTTTGGCCACCTTCTTCATCTTGGGGCAGCGCAGATCCCGCGCTGCTGGCTCCGATTTCTGGCGCTTGTCAGCCGGCTCGAAGGAAGCCGGCTGGGCCTTTCTCTTGGCGCTGGCTAAATCGTTTCCAGCCTCTTCTAGGTCTGCCGGCTCCGGGGCGGCAAAGCTTCGCCCCGGAGACTCCGGCAGATCCACGATCGGGGGAGCCTGGGCTCCAGCAGCGGCTGCGGCGGCCACGTGGAGAGCTACGCCCCCGAGGGTGGTAGCTGACCCTGCGTCGCCACCGTCATCATCGGACCAATCTCTCAGGAGAGAGGGGCTGGGAAACTTACCGGAGTGGTCGAGAAGTTCACCCGAGTCTTCGAGCTCGTCGTTTCCTTCATCACCCTGGGTGGTGCTGGAGCTCTCAACGGCGGCGTGGGAACTGGCATCCTCCACCTCCTCGGCTTCGTCCCAGACAACTTTATCATCCGATTCGGCTCTGTCAGCGGCAAAGCCGGCTTGGCGCTGAGTCAAATTCTCCGCCGCCTGCAGAGCGAACAAGTTCTGCCCGGACCAAGCGACCAGAGGTCAGTAGACCAGAGTTGCAAAGGAGGGAAAAGTTTGAAGCTAGGACCGGCGAGCTCACCTCAGCAATTGGGTTGTCCCGGTCGTGAGGTTCCAGTCCCCATGTCCACGAGGCTTGAAGCTTCACGTCGGCGATGCGGTTCGCCTTCCGAGCCACCTCCAGTGCTGACAACGCCTTGGAGGAATGTCGAGTAGGATCCCTAGCAGATCCCAGGAAGCACATCTTGTGTGGGCGGCGCTGAAGCGGAGATACGCAGGCGACCAGGAAGGCGAGGAGAAGGTCAGTCGGCTCCAGGCCGCCCTCCGCTTGCAGCGTGGCAACCCGCTGAAGGATCTTCTCCGTGTCCGGCGACGGGCGAGGAGGAGCGGCGCTCCAGTTCTCCCGCTCAGGCCCGCCTGCCTCAAAGGGCGGCAAGTTGACATGATCCTCACCTCCCTTCAAGTTCTTCACATAGAAGAAGGAGCGCTGCCACTTCTTGCAGGACTCCTTCCCCTTTATGCCGGGGAAGCTTGCAGACTTGCGGGCGTAGAAGGAGGCCGTGCCGCATATCACCGGAACAGTGTCTGCCGTCTGGGTCTTGAAGAAGATCAGCCGGCGGAACAGCTCGATGTTGGGCCAGATGCCCAAGTACGCCTCGCAAAGGGTTGCGAACGCGGACAGCACCATCATCGCATTCGCTCCGATGTGATGCGGTTGCAAGTGGAAGTAGTCCAGGAACTGGCGCATGAAGCTGCTCACGGGCAGCGCGAAACCCCGAGGGAAATGGTCATAGAAGACCACCGTCTCCCCAGGCGCGGGAGCAGGGACCAGTTCATCGCCGGCGGAGCGGCAGCCCATGAGATCCGCGGGTGGGAGCACTCGGCCCCGGCGCAGTAGCTCGGTCTCTTTGTCCTTAACCCAAGAGCCTTCCCAGGATCCCTTGGGCAAGGCGGACGGAGCGGCGCTCTTACCCGCCGCCGAGCCCTTCCTTTTCGGCCGGGAAGCTTTGGGAGCCATCCGGGTGCGGATCTGGATGAACGGAATGGCGGCGGAGCAAACAAGGAACCCTAATCCCCTGAAGGCGAAGCTCGGCAGCCGAGGGTTCTAAGTGGGGCGAATACGGAAGGAAGAGGAGGAGCGGGCAACCGATGCTCCGTTTCCGAAACGGTCCCTGGTTTAAAAGTGAAGGGACGAGTCAGTTGCTTATTTCAGCCACGATGGGACGGCAACTGACTCCTCTCATCACGACCCACGATCGTGCAAAGATCGGGCAACCACCGTGGTAGCCGCAAAGGATCGTGGGCCGGGGTCGATTGGGTGGAGCCTCGGTCCAGCCCTCGAGGGAACAAGTTCCCAGGAAGCGGCGGCCGGGGAACAGCCGTCAGCCGGACCATCACCGGAGCCGGTTCGTCCCGAGACGGCCGGGAAAACTCCGCATGGCCTAGCCTCGATGACTCGATCGACCGAGCCGAGCAAGAGATCCTGGGACGTCGACGAGGACGAGCAAGACTTCGGCGAAAAGAAGAACCCGCCGAAGCCCCATGCTAGCCCATGAGACTTCGCCAGTTTCGGGGGCTAGTGTCGTGGGGATGACTTAGGGGGCGCACCACGAGCCAGGCAATATGCCGGCTGGCGTCCCAGGAATCCCCGAGGCCTCGGCGCTAGGAGACCGGCTCCACTCGAGGAGGGCCGGCTGCGCCAGCAGCCGGCTGACGACTATGCCGAGGAGGGCTGGAGCCGGGCGATGGAGACAAAACTCCTCCAACGGCCGTCTCGCCAAAAGCTGAGCGGCCCCGACAAGAGCGATAGAGGCGCAGACAGGAGTGACGAGCGCCACGACCACGACCAACCAATGAGAGGGCGAGGATCCTTCCCCACGGCAGGATCCGAGGCAAAGGAGAGGGGATATGCTCTCCAGATGCCGGCCTGGGGAAAAGGCACTTTATAAAGTGCCTTTACCAGAGCGAGGGCGGAGGAGATCAGGCCAAGGACGCCGCCGCCGAGGAGCCGGCAGCCGGCCGAAGCGTTACCGAAACCTGTAACCAGGCCCCCGTCTATATAAGGGGGCCTGGACCCTTAGCATAGGGGATCCGATCTTCTTCTTCCACCTCTAGCCGAACAGCTCGAGGAGCACTGTAATCGTTACAATCCAATCAATATGAAGCAGGCAGGAAGTAGGGGTTTACCTCCAACCGGGAGGGCCCTGAACCTGGGTAAACCGAGGTGTCTCCGTGGCACAATCCCGAGCCGGACCCATCGTCACCAACGTCGAGCCCCTCCGATAAGCCTCCCCATGGCTACTGTCTCCAAATTCCTACGACAAGCATCATGAACAAACTCAACAATATAAATATCACACTCACCCTCCTTTGTTAAGCATGGAGGGCGATCAAATAAGGTATTAGTTAAAGAGTTACTCTTATTGGGAGGTAAACATGGGTAGCTCCATTCTTCCTCCTCTTGATCATTACTCTCCTCCTCTTTTTCATCCAATGAGCTTCCAGTTTCAGCAATTTCTTCTTCCATAGGCTCCTTCAAGGCATTAGTCTCTTCCATTGGAGAGCACCTATTAAGATATTTAAGAATATAGCCATTTTCTTCCTTGTAATTATCAAAGCAAAATGTAAGTATATCATAATCTTCATATTTATAAGGTGCATCATCAGTATTTTCAAGCAAATAAGCAAGTTCGAATGCACCCTTCCAAGCAATAAATTCTTCAATTTGTTCCACATCATAAAATTCATAATTTCCATTAATATAAGAAGATATGGTAACATCATCATTATACTCACATTGAAAAGGGAGGTGTTTATACCTCCTACAGCAACAAGATTTATCAAAGCAATAAGTAACATTATAAGTAGAGCACACATTTCTAGCAATGATATACAATTTATCAATTTGTTCCCATAAGTGTTTCCCTTTTGTGACAAGCGGTGTTCCTCAGAATATTTTTGTTGCTCTTCCGTGAACCCACCTTGCCAAAAAGATTTAGTTTCAAAGAAACCAACCATTGATAGAAAGCATGATAAAGCAAGACAATAACAGACCAACAAAAATAACAACCATAAAAGGAACTATTTTTTTTGTATTTTTGATAAAACGATGCAAGTAAAAATAAAGTAAAGCAAAACTTAAAACAAAGTAAAGGATGTGCATGCAAAAAATCCCCTTGCAGAAGTCTTCTTCCTCCCCGGCAACGGCGCCAGAAAAACTTGTTGATGGCGCGGTGATGAATAGTGCCAGAGAACTTGTTGGCGTCTAATTAATGAAGTAAATGACCAGCCAGTTGGAAACCCCAAGAGCAAGGTGTGATGAATATAGCAGCAAGTTTTTTCCTCAGTAAGAAACCAAGGTTATCAATCTTGTACGAGGATGAAATACGACTGAAGGTGATGCCCACTAGCTGTGTGATGCTCTAACAAGGGCGCCATTAACGATTACTTGTTAGCGCATCTTCAACCAGTAGCAACTTGGAACCTGCACACAACACAACCAAATACTTTGTTCCCAACTTACGATGAGGTTGTCAATCTCACCGGTTTGCTTGAAACAAAGGGTATGAGCGTATCGAGTGGAAAGCAATAGTAATATGCGAGTAAAGTAAATAGTGCGAGTAAAGTAAATAGGTGGTAGCAATATAAAGGAAATAGGACCGGGGTCCACAGTTCACTAGAGGTGTCTCTCCATAAGATAAAATAACACATGCTGGGTAAACAAATTACAGTTGGGCAATTGATAGAATAAAGACAACGTGCATATGTCGAGAGGATCACTATGAGATTTACTCTGGGCATTACAACAAGATACATAGACCGCCATCCAACTGCATCTATGACTAATAATCCACTTGTGGCGAATCAATCCGAGAACTCCACAAGTATTAAGTTGCGAACAACAGATAATTGCATTAAGCAAAGTGTGTAATGTAAACAAAGCATATGCCCTCGAGCATATGAATGTTGTTTTCCCCCTAGTAGCAACAGCACATCTACAACCTTAGAGGTTTCTTTCACTCCCCCAGATTAAATAGAGGCATGAACCCACCATGGAGCATAAATACCCCCTCTTGGAGTCACTAGCAACTACTTGGCCAAGATAGCTACTAACAACGGAGAGCATGCAAGATCATAAACAACATAGAGATAACATAAGATAATATTCAGTACATCAACTCAATCATAACACCAATATTCATCAGATCCCAACAAACACAACATGTAGAATTACATAACGGTGATCCCGATCATGTAAGGCAGCTCACGAGAACTAAACATGAAGCACATGGTGGAGAAGACAACCATCTAGCTACTGCTATGGACCCATAGTCCAAGGTAGACTACTCACTCATCGCGCCGGAGGCAAGCATGGCGATGAAGAAGGCCTCCGGTGGCGTTTCCCCTCTCCGGCAGGGTGCCGAGAAGAGCTTCTGGACCCTCCTGATCTTCGGGTCGACGACGGCGGCGGATCGCGATGTGTTCTAGAAAAGTGATCGGGTCCTTAGATTTTTCCCGTCGGGGGGTCTTTATAGGCGAAGGGGCATCGTCAGGAGTGGGCCGAGGCGCCCTCACACATAGGGGGCGCAGCCAGGGGCCAGGCCACGCCGCCCTGTTGTGTGGGGCCCTCGTGGCCCCACTCCGTCTCCTCTTCGGTTCTCTAGAAGCTTCGGTGAATTTCTGGACGTTCGGCTTTTGTTTCGTTAAATTCCAAGAATATTTCCTGTGTAACTTTTTGGAAACACAAAAACAGCAGAAAACAGGGAACTGGCACTGTGGCGAGTTGTTAATAGGTTATTTCCGGAAAATGCATAAAAGTTCCACGAAGTGTAACGAAACACTAAGCAAATGGTGTAAAAACAAGCATGGAGCATCAAAAATTATAGATACATTAGAGACGTATTAGCATCCCCAAGCTTAACTCCTGCTCGTCCTCAAGTAGGTAAGTGATAACAAAAGAAATAATTTTTGAGGTGACATGCACCTACACAATCTTGACCATCTATGTAAGCGTTGTGCGCTGGGATCAAAAGAACTTAAAACATGGGCATGAAAGACATAATCTTGATAGAAGAAACTTAGCAACCATGTTATAACATGAAGAAGAACACAAATAAAAGATCATGAAAATGAAACAATGAAAGTCAAACATGTGTTCAAATCATAAGGAAAAACATACAAATGGTTTTCAGCTTGTCCTTCATGGAGAGCAAAACATAAATGCATAGGACACCTTCAAGTTTAAGAGGGCGACTAGATACAAATAATTTAAGAACAAGTGAAACCATGATCATGAATCAATCAATGAAAACTTTGGGACAATGCACATTATACTCAGAATGACAACTATGCTCTCTTAATGGTGCATAAAGGTAGAAGGTGGAGACTCAACATAAAAGTAAAAGAAAGGCCCTTCGCGGAGGGAAGCAGTGATTGCAAGTTTTATAAACCTTAAAAAATTATGGTACTTACCGGCTTTGAGCTCTCATTGCCCCCATCATAAGCATCTTGAATGGTTAAAGTTAATGCGAGAACACTTATGCTGCATATGCTTGACAAATCATAAGTTGAAAACCTCGTGTCCCATGAATACGAGTACCCAAACCTCATGCTACTTTACTTAGAGTCCCAAGCAAGCTCTTGTTATTGTAAGTATACGCGTATCATCGAGAACCGCCAACGGGGTACCTCCGTGCCCGATGACATGGAACAAGCCCACATTAAAATGATAGGACAAGCAGACAATGAACACCTTGACATCTCTTTTATTTACCATTTGTATAGCTTTTTATTTTGAGATGCGTCGTCGAATGTCCACTATGGGCATGCTGCAAATTTCCACCATGAATTTTGCATGGCTTAGATTGGCGGCCCAGGCGTTTCTCTAACACATATACAAACTCCATGATCCTGCAAGATTCCCAATTCATTTCACACTGCGAGTATCCATAAACAAAAGATCACGATATCAACTCAAATAAGAAGTGCAATGTTGAAAGCTTGCCCCATGACGGCATGGCTGGGCTAATTCCCAACTTATAACTTGCAAGCATAACAACTCAACATAAGAGACCACAATGTCAAAAATTTAAAGCGAGAAAAGTAAAGTCTGCCATCCGGTTCGTGAGAGCTTTACTGACCAACTTTCACATAACACCAAAAAGAGTTTAATTTGAAGGATAGATAAAAGCAAGTCAAATGTACTTTGGAATAGCAAATTGCTAGTAGGTATGTATGGTGGACACTTTGGCAAAACTTGGTTTTTAGGAGTTGGATGCACGAGTAGAGCTCATACTCAGTACAAAATGAGGGCTAGCAAAAGACTGGGAGCGACCAACTAAGAGAGCAATAACGGCCATAATCATGCAGAGCGATAAAGCAATATTAAAAGAAGCATAAGATGGCATCAAAACTCAAAAAATAAATGATCATAGAGGCTATTGGCGACTTTGTAAGAGTCTAACATGTGTGAGCATGCGCCAAGTCAACCCAAATAAAGCATCAAAGGAGAAAACCAAAATAATGCTTCCAAATAATTAAAAACAACGCATGATTTTTTCAAAGGCTCATTAAGCAATCTCAGTTATTTCAGACAAGTCATGCTACAGCAAAACCACTAAGCATGCTATCAAAAAGACATCAAGCACGGCATGCAAAAGCCTAGGCCGCAGTCTACACAAGCTCCTTCTTGTACCACTTTTTTGCATAAAGCTTTTTATCTTTTCCAACACCATTCAAACCTTTTTAAAAACACCTCTTTTGATGAAAACCAATATAGACCATAGGCAAAAATACACCTTGATGTAAAGATATAACAAGATTTGAACACAAATCAAGGCGAAAATCGAAAGCTAAACGCGGTTCTAAAAAAGAGAACACTCGTTGAAATTATAAGAATGAAAAACGGAGTGTTCTTGGCAAATGAAAAGCAAGGCAACTTCTCCAAAAGAAATTTGTTGGGGTCTAACCATTTATTGCAGCAAACTAAACTAAACTAATACTGAAAACTAAAATAACTAACGCTCCAAGAAAAACGCATAATGCATGAAGCAATAAAAATATAGCGTATTGAAAGGTGACCTGATTTTTGCCGATGAAGAAGGGGTGCCTCAGGGGCATCCCCAAGCTTTGACGCTTGTACTTCTTGGATATTTCTTGGGGTGCTGGGCATCCCCAAGCTTAAGCTTTTGTCCATTCTTCAACTCATCTCATCATTCTCCAATCCCTACACTTGAAAACTTTCTTCATACAAAACTAAACACAAATCTATTAGCAACATTAGTGTAAGCATAACATAGAATCAACCCTTTTTTGCTTCAGGTTTCAACTCAAAACCACCACATATAAAGCATATACTACTGTAGCAACTTCCCCAAAAGTTCCGTGATCAAAAGAACTCAAAAAGAAAGCGATAAAGCGGCAAACACAAATATTGGCAGAAATCTGTCAAAACAGAACAGCTGACAAAGGTCGAATTTTTAGAGAGTTTTCTGTTGCTCAAATCAAAAAGTGTTCAACTAATTAAAGTTTGGATATAACCTGGGGCATATGCACAAGAAATCCCAGGTCCAAAAGATATACAGAGAATTTTCACGAATTTTTACGGTGCAGCACCAAAAACTGTTTCAGGACAGCAACATCCCCAAATCTTACCTCGCTCAAATTAGAGGCTTCTCTTGGCACAAAAACGAAATAAAAATGATAAGGAGAGGTTATTACAGTAGTAATAACTTCCAAGAATCAAATAAAAGAGAAAGAACTGAAAGTAAAAACATTGGGTTATCTCCCAAGAGTGCTTTTCTTTAACGCCTTTGAGCTAGGCTCAGTAATTTGAGAAGATGCTCACATAAGAAATATGAATTGAAGCAAAAGAGAGCATCAAGGAGCAAATATAAAACACATTTAAGTCTAACCCACTTCCTATGCTTAGGAATCTTGTAAAAAAATAAATCAAAGAAGCACATAGTCACAAGTATGGGTAGATAAAACAAGAGCAACTTTGGAACTTTTAATATAAAGAGAGGTGTTTTAGTAACATGAGAATTCCAACAACCATATTTTCCTCTCTCATAATAATTTTCAGTAGCATCATGAACAAACTCAACAATATAAATATCACACTCACCCTCCTTTGTTAAGTATGGAGGGCGATCAAATAAGGTATTAGTTAAAGAGTTACTCTTATTGGGAGGTAAACATGGGTAGCTCCATTCTTCCTCCTCTTGATCATTACTCTCCTCCTCTTTTTCATCCAATGAGCTTCCAGTTTCAGCAATTTCTTCTTCCATAGGCTCCTTCAAGGCATTAGTCTCTTCCATTGGAGAGCACCTATTAAGATATTTAAGAATATAGCCATTTTCTTCCTTGTAATTATCAAAGCAAAATGTAAGTATATCATAATCTTCATATTTATAAGGTGCATCATCAGTATTTTCAAGCAAATAAGCAAGTTCGAATGCACCCTTCCAAGCAATAAATTCTTCAATTTGTTCCACATCATAAAATTCATAATTTCCATTAATATAAGAAGATATGGTAACATCATCATTATACTCACATTGAAAAGGGAGGTGTTTATACCTCCTACAGCAACAAGATTTATCAAAGCAATAAGTAACATTATAAGTAGAGCACACATTTCTAGCAATGATATACAATTTATCAATTTGTTCCCATAAGTGTTTCCCTTTTGTGACAAGCGGTGTTCCTCAGAATATTTTTGTTGCTCTTCCGTGAACCCACCTTGCCAAAAAGATTTAGTTTCAAAGAAACCAACCATTGATAGAAAGCATGATAAAGCAAGACAATAACAGACCAACAAAAATAACAACCATAAAAGGAACTATTTTTTTTGTATTTTTGATAAAACGATGCAAGTAAAAATAAAGTAAAGCAAAACTTAAAACAAAGTAAAGGATGTGCATGCGAAAAATCCCCTTGCAGAAGTCTTCTTCCTCCCCGGCAACGGCGCCAGAAAAACTTGTTGATGGCGCGGTGATGAATAGTGCCAGAGAACTTGTTGGCGTCTAATTAATGAAGTAAATGACCAGCCAGTTGGAAACCCCAAGAGCAAGGTGTGATGAATATAGCAGCAAGTTTTTCCCTCAGTAAGAAACCAAGGTTATCAATCTAGTACGAGGACGAAATACGACTGAAGGTGATGCCCACTAGCTGCGTGATGCTCTAACAAGGGCGCCATTAACGATTACTTGTTAGCGCATCTTCAACCAGTAGCAACTTGGAACCTGCACACAACACAACCAAATACTTTGTTCCCAACTTACGATGAGGTTGTCAATCTCACCGGTTTGCTTGAAACAAAGGGTATGAGCGTATCGAGTGGAAAGCAATAGTAATATGCGAGTAAAGTAAATAGTGCGAGTAAAGTAAATAGGTGGTAGCAATATAAAGGAAATAGGACCGGGGTCCACAGTTCACTAGTGGTGTCTCTCCATAAGATAAAATAACACATGCTGGGTAAACAAATTACAGTTGGGCAATTGATAGAATAAAGACAACGTGCATATGTCGAGAGGATCACTATGAGATTTACTCTGGGCATTACAACAAGATACATAGACCGCCATCCAACTGCATCTATGACTAATAATCCACTTGTGGCGAATCAATCCGAGAACTCCACAAGTATTAAGTTGCGAACAACAGATAATTGCATTAAGCAAAGTGTGTAATGTAAACAAAGCATATGCCCTCGAGCATATGAATGTTATTTTCCCCCTAGTAGCAACAGCACATCTACAACCTTAGAGGTTTCTGTCACTCCCCCAGATTAAATAGAGGCATGAACCCACCATCGAGCATAAATACCCCCTCTTGGAGTCACTAGCAACTACTTGGCCAATATAGCTACTAACAACGGAGAGCATGCAAGATCATAAACAACATAGAGATAACATAAGATAATATTCAGTACATCAACTCAATCATAACACCAATATTCATCAGATCCCAACAAACACAACATGTAGAATTACATAACGGTGATCCCGATCATGTAAGGCAGCTCACGAGAACTAAACATGAAGCACATGGTGGAGAAGACAACCATCTAGCTACTGCTATGGACCCATAGTCCAAGGTAGACTACTCACTCATCGCGCCGGAGGCAAGCATGGCGATGAAGAAGGCCTCCGGTGGCGTTTCCCCTGTCCGGCAGGGTGCCGAGAAGAGCTTCTGGACCCTCCTGATCTTCGGGTCAACGACGGCGGCGGATCGCGATGTGTTCAAGAAAAGTGATCGGGTCCTTAGGTTTTTCCCGTCGGGGGGTCTTTATAGGCGAAGGGGCATCGTCAGGAGTGGGCCGAGGCGCCCTCACACATAGGGGGCGTAGCCAGGGGCCAGGCCACGCCGCCCTGTTGTGTGGGGCCCTCGTGGCCCCACTCCGTCTCCTCTTCGGTTCTCTAGAAGCTTCGGTGAATTTCTGGACGTTCGGCTTTTGTTTCGTCCAATTCCGAGAATATTTCCTATGTAACTTTTCTGAAACACAAAAACAGCAGAAAACAGGGAACTGGCACTGTGGTGACTTGTTAATAGGTTAGTTCCGGAAAATGCATGAAAGTGCCACGAAGTGTAACGAAACACTAAGCAAATGGTGTAAAAACAAGCATGGAGCATCAAAAATTATAGATACGTTAGAGACGTATCAATCCACGGGTTCGCCGGTTCTATCAACGCAGCAAGAGATCCATTGCCAAGATCTTTGACACCATCGCCAAGATCTTCGACATCATCGCCATGACCTTCGAATCAAGCATCAAGATCTTCGACACCGCCATCACCAAGATCTTCGACTCCGCCAACATGGTCTTCGACTTCGCCGACATGGTCTTCGACGCTGCTGCCAACATGGTCTTCGACACCGCCACCGACATGATCTTTGAGTTCGCCATCAGGATCTTTGAGAAATTCGACCTCTTCATCAACAGGAAATTCGACCTCTGCATCGCCAGGAAATTCGACCTCTGCATCGCCAGGAAATTCGACCTCTGCATCAACAGGAAATTCGACCTCTGCATCACCAGGAAATTCGACCTCTGCATCAACAGGAAATTTGACCTCTGCATCGCCAGGAAATTTGACCTCTCATCGTCAAGAAATTCGACCCCTTCATCGTCAAGAAATTCGACCTCCGCATCGTCAAGAAATTCGACCTCGCTGTCGCCATGATCTTCGACCCTGCTGGCAACAACAAATTTGACCGTGCCGTCATCCAGGACATTCGACCTCCACGTCAAGATTCTTCGACCCCTGCGGAGCCCGAAGACTTCACCCGACACACTTCGACCCCTCAGAGCCGACACTTCGACGATTTTTCTGACAGGTAAAATAGCCTGATCCTGAACTGCAATAACTTTTGCTAGGAGTGTCCAAACGACATGAGACCATCGCCATTGGAAAGATGATGACAAGAGCTACCCCACAAAAGTGCCAATATTAGGGGTCACCCCGGGAGAAAATACCAAAGCTAAGTCTTCCTCAACTATGAGTCAACTACTTTCATTACTTTCTGTATGCTTTCGACACTTTCAGCAACCGATACTCGGGGGCTTTGCCTTCACATTATGCATGTGTCTATTTCACATTATACATATGTCTATTTGCTTAATGACTGTCGAGTGCGAGGTATCTACCTCCTCGACTGCAGGGATCAAAGTCATCAACACTCCATCCTGACATACTTTGATGCCTCAAATCGGCATTCATTTACCCCGGTGTTGGCAACACGCTCGGGGGCTGCGTCTCATAGTGGCATCTATTCGCCCCGGCGTTCGCAACACGCTTGGGGGCTGTGCCTCGAATTGACACTCCTTCGCCCCAGCGTTGCCAACACGCTCGGGGGCTACACTTAATGACCGAACTCTAGTGGCAATATACCAATTCGGATGCCGTATGTCAAATACGAAGGTAAGTCCATGGTTCGCAACACCAGATGGCCCGGTATTCATATCAAGCGCACTCTGCCGAGAAATTTTCCATACCTACGGTATGAAGTTTGCACCGATGGACGCATCGGGTGCCTCACAATGAACTGGGCTTTGACCTGGTAAGTCCAACACGGCTCGGGTCGAAGTAGCGCCAGCCCACGCGGGTTCGAGTCGGGGGACTCGAATCTGAGTAAGCTAACCAAATGTTTTTGCAGCTATGAAATTAACTGAGACCCGGCGTGAGTCTCAGGCTGGTTATGCCTATCCCCCTGCAAACCAAGCTAAGCATTTTTCAAGGCTCATAATGAGCACTACTCGAATTGACTACTCTATTCGCCCGATGTTGGCAACACGCTCGGGGGCTTTGCCTCGCATTGGCTTTTCATTCGCCCCGGCGTTGGCAACACGCTTGGGGGCTGCGCTTCAAATTCCGGCGTTGGCAACATGCTCGGGGGCTGCGCCTCGCATTGACATCTATTCGCCCGGCATTGGCAACACGCTCGGGGGCTTCACCTCGCATTGGCATCTATTCGCCCGGCGTTAGCAACACGCTCGGGGGCTACACTAGATGCTGTTAACCTTAGCAGCCTTCTACATCATCGATGATGCTCTGTCTGCTACGTCGACTTCAGTTCGACATATTTTGGCTCGAGTAAGACATGGCCTATAGCAAGCATTCGACAACAACATCGCCTACATCAAGCATTCGAGAACAACATTGCCCCTAACGATCTGCGAAACAGCAAGTGTTCGACTCCATCTTCACGGAGATTCAGCCATCATTTGACTGCACCGCCGCGATGACTTTGCCTCCATGTCAACTTCATTTGGTGCTCTCACACATGACATGCAAGACTATGATGTCAAGGCAAGATTAGAGTCTCTACCCGATTCTACGAATCGACTAGACACTCGGGGGCTACTGACGAGGGTATGACCCCTCGATCCTCGATATTGGCCTACCTGGTTCCTGCCAAAGAAGAAGCCCACTTGAAGGATACATGAAGCCCGCAAGGCCCAGCACTTTGACTTGGAGTAGAAGGCAAAAACTACTTGTAAACCCTAACTGGCTGCATATATAAAGCCACCAAGGGCATCCCACAGAGGGGAGAACTGGCATAGGCTACAACACAATCTCGCATAGACACCAGAACACGCATAGGCTAGCCACGCCATCTCCTTCCACCTCCACCAGATTGCATCTGCGCACCATTGTAACAGCTCCAACTATACAAGCAATACAAGATCAGACAAGCAGGATGTAAGTCTTTACCCTCCGTGTGCACCCCCTATTTCTGTCTGAAGCCATCAAATCCGCCAAGCACCCACATACGCTCCATGAATCGAAAGCCCTAAACATGGGCATTGCCGAGGTAGAACCTCGTCAATGCCTCTATTTAATCTGGGGGAGTGACAGAAACCTCTAAGGTTGTAGATGTGTTGTTGCCACTAGGGAGAAAACAACATTCTTATGTCCAAGGGCATATGCTTTGTTTACATTACACACTTTGCTTAATGCAGTTATCTGTTGTTCACAACTTAATATTCACGGGGTTCTCGAATGATTCCCCGTGGGTGGATTATTAGTCATAGATGCAGTTGGATGGCGGTCTATGTATTTTGTTGTAATGCCCAGAGTAAATCTCATAGTGATCCTCGCGACATGTGCACGTTATCTTTATTCTATCAATTGCCCAACTATAATTTGTTTACCCAGCATGTCGTTATTTATTTTATGGAGAGACACCACTAGTGAACTGTGAACCCCGGTCCAATTTCCTTTATATTGCTATCACATGTTTACTTTACTCGCACTCTTTACTTTCTCGCATACTACTATTGCTTTCCACTCGATATGCTCATACCTTTGTTTATAGCAAACCGGTGAGATTGACAACCTCATCGTAAGTTGGGAGCAAAGTATTTGGTTGTGTTGTGTGCAGGTTCCATGTTGCTGCCGGTGCAAAGCAAAGCCTGGATGAGGTGCCTTATAAATTGTCCGGAGCTGTCATGAAGCTAGCAGACATCACCTTCTTAAGTTTGGCTTTCTCCTACTGGTTCAATAAAACCTTGGTTTCTTACTGAGGGAAAACTGCTGCTGTACTCATCATACCTTCTGCTTGGGGTTCCCAACTGGTCGGTGATCTATATATCCACCGGCGCCATCAATGATTGAAACACAACAGCTCAAATGCTTGCTTGAGATAGAGGAGAATAGGTTGACTCAACATAAAAGTAAAAGATAGGCCCTTCACAGAGGGAAGCAGGGATTAAACATGTGCTAGAGCTTTTCATTTGTAAAACAGAGATAAAAATTGTTTTGAGAGGTGGTTGTTTCTGTCAATGACTAGCAACGGAGTTCTTGCTATCTTCCATACTAAACAAGTGAGAGCGGTTCCAAAATGTTTGAATAATTGGCACATTTGTGCTCTTTTATAGTTTGGCACTCCTCCCCACTTTTCCTTTCACAAACCATGGCTAACCGATTCCATCAGGTGCCCACCAACTTTCACATACCATGGAGGAGTGCCTTTTCCTTTTCTTTCTCTTTTTGTGTTATAATGGTCTGACCAGCTCCCTTGCAAAATTAGTGACGAGCTGATGAAGCATGCAAGTCAAGGGGTACTTAATATAGTATGGAAGATAACAAACTCAACCACTACGTCCTCATGAGCTAAAAACAGTGTCACAAAATGAGAAGTATTTGAAGGTTTTTGAAAGGTAGCACATGAAAATTACTTGGAATGGCTTGAAATACCATGTATAGGAATTTATAGTGGACTCTTTGGAAGTAACTTGGTTTTTTGGAAATTGGATGCACGAGATTTATTCCCTCTCAGTACAGGTTTTTGGCTAGCAAGGCTGGGTAGCAAGCATAAGAGTTGAATGAATGAAACAAACATACATGTGATAGAAAACAATCATGCAAACTTCCTTGAAAGTACAAACAATCTTAACTTGAGAATACTAATGCTTATGAGCCAATCATGAAGGAAAGCTGAAATGATGTATCTACATGTATTTCCCTCTTTTCTACTCAAGCCTCAAAGTATTGTTGCTACTGACCATTGTTAAGTTTGCCAAAACCAACTAGATTTAGTCATGCTCCCAAAGTGATACCAATGCTAATCAACACGACTAATCATATAAGAAAAATTGCAAACTAAAATAAAGTGTGCAGAAAGTAAATGATAAGACTTCTCATTAATATTTCATAACCGCAACTCACACCAAGGGATACATAGATAACCAACTAAAGGAGAGATACTTCCACACTGCAAACTATCCTATATGATAACTTCTCTATTCATGATATGACTCTACTTGAAAAGTAAATGGGTAAAAGGTAATGATGTGATACCGCGACACTCCCCCAAGCTTGGAACAAGCCAAGGGGATGCCAATACCAATGACGAATTACTCCTTCGGTGGTCGTGGATCTTTATCATCATCAGACTTCCAAGGCAGAGGTTCCCCATCAAGAAAGGATGACTTGGTCTCCAATATCCTGAAACTAGCAGCACTCATTTGTTTAAACCTAGCCTCATACTCACAGTTTTAATTTTGCAAGTCGTAGAGTTGTGCTTGTAATTTTTTGGTGGTCTCATGGAGTGACAAGATGTCATCCCAGAGCTCGGTAGTCTCCTTCTTGTGCTTGGCGATGAGTTCTTGATTTATCCTATGGATAATGTCCACCTCGCGTTCCGCCATCTTCTTGTATCTAAAGACTTCTTGCTCCAGCTCTTCCATCCTAGCTTTAAGACTTCCTTCTCCTTTAGGGCCTCAAACATCTTCTATCTGCACCTTCCCATCCTTGAGCGACAACTCCGTTGGATGCATCTTTAGCTCCCTCATGTACGCATTAATGATGTCCGCAAGAGAGTTCTCCTCAGATGAACCAGAAGAAGACATGGTGGCTCTAAACTAAGAACAACTCCTGACATAAATAGATCGAAACAAAAACATGACAAGAAATGGTATACCGACCTCGGGCAATTTGGAGGTTATATAGGCAAAAGCTTAACAACAAAACGAAGGCACATGAGGAAACCAGGACGAAAACGAGCTCCGAGGCGAACACACCACCAGGTGGCGCGGCCAGCATGGGGCCCGCGCCACAAGGTGGTGTGGAGCCTCTGGGCTCCGTCTCCAACTCGTTTTCATCCCGTGATTTTTCATACTTAATAAAAACAACAAAAGTATGAGCAAAAAAGTTTAACACGAACCTTTTCTGACTAGAATTGTTACCTATTCAAAAATGGACTCTGGTATTTCCTGCATATGTTCTTTGATGAATTCTTCCAGAGTCACCACTTGAATAATATCGATATCTTCATTATAAGAATCTACATAAATATAATGCTTGAGTCTTTGCCCATTCACCACTTGCGTAGTGTTATCTTTAAGCGAAGCAATCTTTATCGTACCTGAACGATACACCTCTTCAATAATAAAGGGTCCTTCCCATTTCGAGAGTAACTTTCCAGCAAAAAATCTGAGACGAGACCTATACAATAGAACTTTCTCACCAACATGAAATTCTCTCTTAAGAATTCTCCTATCATGCCATTGCTTAACTTTCTCTTTAAAAAGTCTGGCATTTTCATAAGCTTCACTTCTCCACTCATCTAAGGAACTCAAATCAAGCAACCTTTTCTTACCAGCAAGTTTAAAATCCCTATTAAGCTCTTCCACTGCCCAAAAAGCTTTGTGTTCTAATTTTAAGGGAAAGTGACACGCTTTTTCGTAAACCATTTTGTAAGGAGACATGCACATGGGGTTCTTATAAGCAGTTCTATAAGCCCATAAAGCATCGTTTAACTTGCAAGCCCATATTTTCCTAGATCTATTAACAGTCTTCTGCAAGATAGACTTGATCTCTCTATTCGATAGCTCTACTTGCCCACTAGTTTGGGGATGATAAGCAGAAGCAATTCTATGATTAACGTCATATCTAGCAAGAGTCTTCGAAAACCGCCATGAATAAAATGGGAACCTCCATCAGTCATAAGATATCTAGGCAACCAAACCTAGGAAAAATAACATCCTTAAGCATCTTTAACAAGGTCTCACCATCGGCACTCTTCGTAGGTATAGCTTCTACCCACTTAGTAACATAATCAACAGCAACAAGTATATGAGTATAACCTTCTGAAGGAGGAAAAGGACCCATAAAATCAAATCCCCAATAGTCAAATGGTTCAATAACAAGAGAATAATTCATAGGCATTTCATTGCGTCTAGAAATATTACCAACTCTTTGGCATTCATCACAAGATAAAATAAATTTTCTTGCATCTTTAAAAAGGGTAGGCCAATAAAAACCTGAGTGTAGAACATTTTGTGCAGTTCTATCTCCAGCATGATGTCCTCCATAAGCACTACCATGATATTTCCTCAATATCTCTTGTTGTTCATATTCTGGAACACATCTTCGCATAACACCATCCACTCCTTCTTTATATAAGTGTGGGTCATCCCAAACATAATGTCTCAAATCATAAAAGAACTTCCTTCTTTGCTGAGCTATAAATGTTGGAAGCAAATACTTGGAAACAATAAAGTTAGCATAATCAGCATACCAAGGACTCTCTCGCGAGGTTACCTTTATTGCAGCCAACTGTTCATTCAGAAAACTATCATTAACAGGAATAGGATCAAAAGAAATGTTTTCCAAGCTAGACAAATTATCAGCAACAGGATTTTCAGCACCTTTCCTATCTACAATATGCAAATCAAACTCTTGCAAAAGCAACACCCATCTAATAAGCCTAGGCTTAGCATCTTTCTTTGCCATAAGATACCTAATAGCAGCGTGATCAGTATGAATAGTAACTTTTGAATCAACAATATAAGGTCTAAACTTATCACAAGCAACGACAACAGCAAGGAACTCTTTCTCAGTAGTAGCATAATTATTTTGAGCAGCATCAAGAGTCTTACTAGCATAATGAATAACATTCAACTTCTTATCTATGTGTTGTCCAAGAATAGCACCCATAGCAAAATCACTAGCATCACACATAATTTCAAAGGGTAAATTCCAATCAGGTGGTTGGAAAATAGGAGCAGTAGTTAAAGCCTTCTTAAGAGTTTCGAAAGCTTCCTTACAATCATCATCAGAAACAAATGGTACATCTTTTTGAAGAATATTAGTAAGAGGCTTTGAAATCTTAGAGAAATATTTAATAAACCTCCTATAAAAACCAACATGACCAAGAATACTACGAATACCTTTAACATCCCTAGGACAGGGCATTTTCTCAATTGCTTCAACTTTTGCTCTATCAACTTCAATACCTCTTTATGAAATTTTATGTNGTCAGTGCTGTGGTGGTAGTAGAGCGAGAGGAAGGAGGCAAAACCGTGCAGCGGCCGGTATATTATCTGAGTGAAGTCCTCTCCACCTCAAAGCAAAACTACCCCCACTATCAGAAGATGACTTATGGTGTCTATATGGCGGCCAAGAAGCTCAAGCATTATTTCCAAGAGCATCCAATCCGGGTAGTGGCCGAGGCCCCTATCTCGGAAATCATAAGTTACAAAGATGCCAGCGGCCGGATAGCAAAGTGGGCAATAGAGCTTTCGCCATATACACCACAGTATGATAAGAGGGATACAATCAAGTCCCAGGTGTTGGCTGATTTCTTTATTGACTGGGTCGAGATACAGTATGAGCCACCATTGCCAGACGCAAATTATTGGAGGATGCATTTCGATGGGTCCAAGACAATCCATGGCTTGGGTGCCGGCATAGTTCTCAGTTCGCCGAAAAATGACCAGTTGAGATATGTCCTGCAGATTCATTTCGCAGCATCAAATAATGTGGCGGAGTATGAGGCACTGGTGCATGGCCTGAAGGTGTCTAAGGACATAGGAATTCGCCGGATTATGTGTTTCGGTGATTCTGACTTGGTAATCCAGCAATGTTCCGGCATATGGGATGCTCATGATGCAAACATGGGATCCTACCGTTTCCTGGTGCAGCAGTTGAGCGGTTATTTCGAAGGTTGTGAGTTTCGGCATGTTCTCCGGGCTCAGAACGATGCAGCCGATGCATTGTCCAAGCTGGGATCTTCCAGAGACTCAATCCCGCCCGGCATTTCGTTGGAGCATCTGAGGAAGCCATCGATCAAACCCTCGCCGGAGTCATCTTCCATTTATGTCCCGCCAGGTCCGGAGGAAGCAGTTCCAATGGAAATAGATGCCGGAGCTAGGTCAGATAACCCGGGGACTGATTCCTCAGTCCCGGGGACTGGGCCGACATATGCTGTGAGTGCAGTATTCCGGAGCAAAGCTAAAGGCAAGGGTAAAATGTACCAAGAGGTTGTGCCGGTATACCGGGGACTGCTTCGGCATGCCCGGGGACTGACTCCTCAGTCCCGGGGACTTCGCAGCCCATGGAGATCGATTATGTGTCGGTCGAAATGATGGAGATAGATCAGGCAGTGTTCACTGTCAGGGAAGTGCCCACATGGGCACGTCCTATCATGGATTTCTTGGTGGATAGTCAAGTGCCGGCGGATGAAACCGAGGCACGCCGGATTGCTAGAAGATCCAAAGGATATACCATCATCAACAAGGAGATATACAAGAGAAGTGTCACCGGAGTATTGCAGAGATGTGTCGAATCTGCGGAAGGTCTGGAGATGCTCCGGGAAATTCATCAGGGGGAGTGTGGTCACCACGCTTCGTCCAGAGCATTGGTGGCAAAGGTGTTTCGGCATGGGTTTTATTGGCCGACGGCGCTGCAAGAAGCAGAAGACTTGGTCCGGAAATGCAATGGGTGTCAGAGATATGCCCACCAGATTCATCAGCCGGCGTCTGCCTTGAAGACAATCCCGATAACCTGGCCCTTTGCTGTTTGGGGCCTGGATATGGTCGGGGCTTTTAAGCCGGCCAGAGGAAAGATGACCCATATCCTGGTCATGGTGGACAAGTTCACCAAATGGATTGAGGTGAAGCCCATAAGCAAGTGTGATGGTCACACAGCAGTGAAATTCTTAAAAGATATAATCTTGAGGTATGGTGTCCCTCATGGCATCATCACTGACAATGGGTCGAACTTTGCCCAAGGGCCATTTGCCAGATTTTGTGAGGAAGTGGGAATCCAGCTGGACATTGCGTCGGTCGCTCACCCTTGTGCCAATGGCCAAGTAGAGAGATCAAATGGGTTAGTGTTATCCGGCATAAAACCCCGGCTGATAGAGCCACTAGAGAAAACGCCGGGATGTTGGTTAGATGAATTGCCGGCAGTGCTTTGGAGTTTAAGGACAACTCCGAATAGGTCAACAGGCTACACACCATTTTTTCTGGTGTATGGAGCAGAAGCTGTGCTTCCAACAGATGTAATACATGATGCACCAAGAGTAGTGCTATATACTGAGGAAGAGGCTAAAGAAGCCAGGGAAAATGATGTGGATCTGCTAGAGGAAGCAAGAGAAATAACTCTGTCGAGGACAACAGTATATCAGCAGAACCTCAGACGCTATCATGCGCAGAAGGTAAATCCAAGGAGATTCCAAGAGGGAGATTTAGTACTCCGGCTAAGGCAAGGAACAGAAGGCCGGCATAAGTTAACTCCTCCATGGGAGGGGCCATTCATTGTGAGTAGAGCTCTGCACAATGATGCCTATTATCTTATAGATGCGCAGGCCCCCAAGAAGGACAAGGCGGTCAGGTCCGGAGAAGAAACCAAGAGACCATGGAACATAGCTCTACTCCGCCCCTTTTACTCCTGAGCAGCACAATGTATGTATTTCCATATTATGCTTTGTGTGCCGACGCTTTATGCCGGCACAGGACTGTTGAATGAAATGCCGGCATCCCGAAGAGAGCAGGCACTGCCTCCGAGATATATCGTTGTTTATTTACAGTTTTTTGTTATATGCCGGCTGGCTTGATTCGAATGTTTCCTATGTCGGCCTAGTAATGTGTCGGCAACAAAGGCCGCTCTTCGACTCAGCTATTATCCGAAACCCGGCTTCATGGCTAGCAAGAGTAGATGCCGGAGATTGTCCACACATGGAAAACGGCTAAGGAAATGTAAAGCAAGCGAACCGACATTTATGATTAAAAGCTAAAGATAAAAATTGAAGTGTCGGATGATTTGAAGTCTAAGTTTCAAAGTTGAAGTACTGTATGTTCGATGAAGCAACCTTGAGACTCATACATCGAAAGCCAAATAAGGTAGACAAGTAGCCAAGGTTGTGAAGTTGAGGAAACAAGAAAAAAACTCGGTGACTTAGCCAAAAGATGATCCGGCATTGATAACAAGCAAACCGAAATAAAACTTGTTCAGGTAGCAAACCAAAGGAAATTAAACGTGTATATTACAACTGCACCCGGCATTCCGGGGATCTGATAAAACTTAAAGTTTTTGTGCTGCAAAGTCAAGGAGCAGTGGCAGAAGCAGAGCCGCCGGCTGGTGGAGCTGTAGCAGTGGAAGTGTCGGCTTCAGGTGTGCCGGACCCAGCAGATGGAATGGAGCCATCACCTCCGCCCGGGGCAGATGCCTGTTCCGGAGCATCAGTGTCGGCCTCTTCAGCTTCCTCTTCATCTTGGCTGGAGTCGGAGCCCTCAGCAGCGGCAGATGCCCCGGCGTCGTCCTTCTTCTCCGGCTCGCGGATGTCCCGGACGAAGGCGTCGGTGTCGGCATAGTCCACATAGCTGTGGGCCAACTCCCGCCGCCGGCGGATATGTTCCGGATCCGTGGTCCAGATGGATCCATCGCGCACGGTGCGCAAAGTCTCCAAGTCAGCCTTTTCATACCATGACAAGAAGTAGCTGAGAGCTTCGTCAGCTCCAACCCTCGCACCGGAATCTCGCCATTCCCGGAGGCGAACCTTGGCAAGCTGCAGATCGTTGCCGAGGTCGACAGGATCAGTGGGCGTCCTTTGTCCCGGCCAGAGGGCAGAGAATGCCTCCTGGGCGCCATAAAAGAGTTCTTTGGTGTAGAGCGTCATGGCGTTCTTCCGAGATTGCAGAGCCAGCAGCTGCTCCGACATGTCCCAGTTGGCCGAGTCAACCGGAACACCCCGGTTCTCTCGATCCAACTGCAGAGCCCTCTCAACGTCTTCGACGGAAGCGGGGAACATGTCTGAGAAAAATAGATGGTGTTAGGAAAAGAAAAATATGTGTCGGCATAGATGGTATGTCGGGCAGGATAAGGAAAAGAGGATTTGAAGCTTACTGGCAAGGTCGGCATTGAGCTATGCAAGGGTAACCTCCCATTTAGTTGCTTGCTCCTTCAAGCTAGCCAGTTTGGCATGGGCAGTGGAGGCATCAGTCTCGGAAGCAACGAGCGAGTCCTGGGTCTTCTTCAGTTGGCCCTCCCTCTGTTCCTTCTCGTCCAGAAGCTCGGCAACCCGGCCCTTCAGCTGCTCTATCTCGGCCTTGTGAGCGGCATCCCGGTCGTCCAGTTGCTTGGCCACATCCACTGAGGACATACAGTCCTGGTGGCGTGCTTCCAGTCCAGCCTTCTCATCTGCAAAAATTTGAAGTTCAAAGGATTTGAAGAAAGAAAACAGAGACAAAGATTAAAGGATTTGAAGTACAGAATGTTTAGACGAAGATTAACAGGATCCGGCATACCTGTAAGCTCTTTCACCTTCTTAAGAAGCTCGGCGACTTGTTCTTCAGTGCCAGCTGAAGAATGTCGGCACAAGGTTATGTGTCGGCAGGAATAGTATTGCAAAGTAAAAAGAGGAAAGGTATCCGACATATAGCGGTATGTCGGCGAGGATTACCTTTCTTGGACAGCTCCAGCCGAAGCTTGCTATGTGCGTCTGATAACTTCCGATGCTCGCACACCAAGTCGTGGAACATGTCGGCGTGCGTATTGTTCATGCGCTGCAAAAGTGTTAGGATTTGAAAGGTTATATAAAGTACTCATTCTGTTGAAGACCCGGCACAGGTGCTGCGCACCTATCCCGGCCCTCGGTGACTAGGATTTGAAGCTCGAAACGAGCTTATATCTCGGTCAAGAGGATTTGAAAAATAATTAAGATGAGAAATTGTTAGAGACCCAGCACAGGTGCTGCGCACCTATCCCGGCTCTCGGTGACTAGGATTTGAAGCTCGGATCGAGCTCATATGTCGGCAGTTAATTCAAAAGAAGCTAGCTAAAGGACTATGGGAAAATCCCGGATGTCCATATCCCGGACAGCCGACATTTTCGGGGACTGGGGATATGTGTATAGGTAGAAAGGACTTACGTTGGTGGCATCGGCCAATCGGTGAAGTCTCTGCTGGAGGCTAAGGAGCTCGCAGGCGATCGGTAGGGGCTTCGCGGCCAGAATATCTGCTGGACTGCCAGTAGCCGCGGCTTCGGCCATCTTCTTGCTCCTGGAATCCGCTGTGTCCATGTCGCCAGCGTCGTTCCACCTGACACAGTGCTCCTTGAGACACCCGAGGCTTTGGTCACTCTTCGTCTCCAGGGGGACGCGGCCCTCAAGTTCCGGCGTGTCGAAGAAGTTGCGCCGGTAGCCAGGCCGGGTCGCTGCCCTGCCAAGGTGCAGGGCCAGAGCAGAGCTGGTCCGGGACACCGCTTTAGGAGGAGCAGTTGCGCCAGATGGTGTGCCGGACTTGGTCTTCTGGACCTTGAGAGTGCCGGACCAGACTGGGGCAGAGGTCTTGTCCGGGATGGAGGTCTTGGCCGGTGCAGGAGTCTTTTCAGCAGAAGGAGTCTTGGGCGCGGGCTGTTCCGGCGCGGCCGGTGCAGCTTGGCCAGCAGGGGCAGGTTCCGGAATAGTCCGGACTTCCGGCACAGCAGGGCCTTTTCCTTTGTCATCTATGCCGGCGCTCTTGTTGCTTGCGCCGACATCTTCAGTTGTGCCGGCGTCGCTGGTGGGTGCGCCGGAGTCTGGAGCATCTTGGTGGGCCCCTATGTCCATGTGGACATCAGAGGCCGAAGGTTCCTGTTGAGCCCCCGAGTCCATGTGGACGTCGGGGGCAGAGATATCTTGTTCCGGCGGAGGAACGTCCTTCGCCGGGGAGGTGGTCTTGACGGGCGCAGGCGAAGATGCCGGCGCCGGGGAGGTCGTATGACTGGCAGACGGTATGTCGGAGGTAGCAAGGGCCGCTGGCTTGGTAACCTTCGGGCCGCCACTCGAGCCAGAAGCTTGTTCTGGCGTAAGAGGAGCCCTGAAATAGAGAAAATGCCAAGTTATTAACCAGAGCAAGAGATATGTCGGAGGAAATGCAAAGAAAAGGAACTTACCCCGAGGCGACAGGCCTCTGTTTCTTCTGGATAGGCACGCCAACCTTCTGCCTCTTCGACTATTGAGGTGTGTCGGGTTGGGGCTTCACCCCTCGCTTCCGGCCGGCACGTCCGCCGGTGGAAGGAGGTCCCTGGTTCAGAGGGGCGGCATCGACAACCATATCGTCCGGGATAGCTGAGGACGGCATTGGAAAGGCATAAGCAAAGGATGCGGTAGGAAAGGCATATGCAAGTGGCATCGGGTCATAATACGTCAGGTTCTCCTCGTCAGAATTACCGAAGGCAGCTGCAGCACGGGTGCTCCTGGGTAGCTTATCCCAGTGATCCGGATCTTCAACATCCGCAACAGTGTGGTCTGCCGCGATCTTGATCCGGGCGTTCTCCATGCGCTGGAAGCTGAACTTCTGCGTAAAGCAAAGAAAAGGAGTTAGAAGCAATAAATATGCCGGTACAATAAGTATGCCGGAGCAAGCATGATATATACCGAAAAATAGAAATGTGCCGGCCTAAGTATCGATATGCCGGACAGGAAAGTGAATATCGGCCTAAGGATTTACCGTTGGGGAGGGCCGATCCCGGCTGTATGGTTCAAGTCCCCAGGCAAAGGTGGCCTGGGAAGACTTGCAGACGTCCTTAATCCGGCGCAGAACGTCAGCCGGAGTCAGTTCGTGTGTGGAGTGCCGGGTGGGGTCCATGGGCCCGCTCATCTGGCATATTTTGTGTGACCGGCGCTGCAGAGGAGAGACGCGCCGGCTGATGAAGCATGCCACCAAGTCTTGAGGGGTGAGGCCGGCATCCCGGAGCTCGCTTTTGACCTGGTGGAGGGCATTAACCGGGACCACCGAGGTCTTCGGATTATAGGTCTAGTTCTTCATGGCCAAAGGTGGCTCGTCCACAAATGGCGGCAGGTTGAGCAGATCCACGTCGGTGGTGTTCTTGACGTAGAAGAAGCTCTTCTGCCACTTCTTGCAAGATTCGAGGAGTTCCACCTTGGGGAAATCCGAGCCCTTCCGGGACATGATGGTGGCCATGCCGCAAAGAGTCATGGGGCGGTCCTTCTTCTCCTGGGCCGTCTCCGGCGGGTCATCCTTGCTCCGAGGCGGTTCTTGGACGACTTGCTTCCGCAGTTGGAAGTACTTCGACCAAGCTTGAGTGAAGGCCTCTATGCCGGCGAAGCCTTCGCAGAATGCGGCGAAGGCGGAGAGGATCATCACCGCGTTCGCCGGGATATGATGAGGCTGCAGGTCATAGGTGTCGAGGAAGTCCTGGAAGAAGTCCGACGCCGGCAGACCGAAGCCCCGCTCGAAGTGGGCAATGAAGACGACCCATTCGTCGGGTTCAGGTGCCGGCACAGTTTCTCCCACCGGTAGCCGGCATGCTACGCCCTCCGGCACTCTCCTGGTGGAGGTGACCCAGGATATGTCGGCCGGGATAACCTCCGACCCCTCCCAGCCGGAGCATCCTTGGACCCGGGCCAAGGTATCTTCCTCTGAGGCCGAGGTACCTGTCATGCTCGATGAAGCCATCGCGATGGCCAGTACAAGGCGTGATAGCCGGAGTCCCGTGATGTTATTCCTATCAAGGCCGGAGAAAAGAGGGAGGTTAGTCTCTCCGGCATACCGCTCTCACCAATGTTAGCAGAAATAAAAGATCTACCGAGGCAGTTAAAACAGGAAACAAATGAGGGTAAAACTTCTAAGGAAGAACACCTGCGAGCGTTGCTAGCAATGCTAGTTGAATCAAAGGGAAAACAAGCAGAGAAACCACAGCAGACCTATGCAAGTGTGGCTAGCGATGCGAAGCTATAGAGAAGCAGAAAAGAGGAAGAACAGAGGATGATCTCACCGGAGCTTGGCCGGCGGCAATGGAGCGGCGGCGAGCGTGCAGGAGGAGGTCCAATCTCCCAGCAATGTCGCGGAGGAGAGATGCGGCGGTGGCGGCATCGTCGACGGAGATGCCGGGCGTCGTCGAGCGTCGGCGTCGGCGGGGAGCAGGTCGACTGCGGCGGCGATGCTGTTCTTCAGACCGGCGGTGAAGCGCAGGAGGCAAAGGAACAGAGGAGGAAGACGATGGTGTGGGGTAAAAAGATAAGTTTACCCCCACCGCCCTATTTATATGCCTGCCAGGTAAGGGTCATGGGGATGGTAGTGCTCCACTCCCCCGACCATTTCTGCGGCGAGTCGCCACGTGGCGGCACGGAGTGGGGCGGCGGTTCCTGTAACCGTGCCACTAGGCCGTGATGGCGAGGAGTAACTGCACTGTGAACCGTCACATCGTGTGACCGTTCGAGGTGGCAGGGAAGTTGCAAGTTTCGATGTAAACTGTCAGGCCTGGCTTCTCAAGGAAGTCTCGTCTATATGTCGGCACAGCTGCCGGGGAATATGTTCCGTCTGGAATACCTCGGGACCGGCTGGAATAACTTTTGTAGAAGGAACAGTGGCCGGGATATGCGTGGCTGTCCCGGCATATAATCCGATCGTCGGGATATAAAGGAGAACCGGGGTATAATGAAGAGAGGATATGTAGAACCTGTCAAGCCTCCACAGTTATGACTGGGGAACCTCGACAGCTTCGGGGACTACTGTCGGGGGGATGACCCCCGGTAGGGTCAAGAGACTAGAAAGATACCAGGTCAATGGTTGACTTTGGGCCGGATTACCAGGAAAGGGCCTGGCCGGAATATAGAAGCATCGGCCAGGCCGGCATATATGGTATCCCGGCTGATATTCAGATATGCTGGATTAACCAGAATACTAACTGTGGGGTGCCGGCATATACTTAGATATGTCGGCCTACCTATTTGGTATGTTGTGCAGGAGCAGGGGAGGCCGGATTACCCGACCTTCATAGGTCGTTGGTCCGGCATATGTGTCCAGGATATGGCCAACGGTCGTATCCGGAATACAGAAGTCAGCTAATGTGTCACATCCCTACAATCAAGGAAGAAAACATCCAAGCATGGTAGCAGAGTGTGATGGCAGGGTGCACAGTGGAGGTTACCTACCCTCACTATGCACAAGTACAGAGCTTACCTCACAGGGGTAAGGTCACAGCGTAGGAAGTACAAGGTGCAGAGATATGAAGTCCCATCGAGAGCAATCAGGGAGGAAGTCAAGGGTCTCTGCCTTCGTCAGCAAGTCCTATTTGGAGTGTACCTCGTGTCTGCTGGTCTCTTGTGACCGTTGTAACCCTGGCTACCACTATATAAGGTGGCATAGGGAGCCCTGGTAAAGGGTTGGTCACTCTGTGTTCCTACACTTAGCAGTTCATCTTCCTCCTCTTGCAGAGAGCTTGGAAGCACCATTGTTGTGTACTCCATCGATCCAAATATATAACCAGTAGAGCAGGAGTAGGGGTATTATCTCCTTACGAGAGCCCCGAACCTGGGTAGATCTGTGTTCCTTTCTGTCGTGCTTTTTAGCTCGTTCCCCTCTCCCGAATCCTCCAGCATCTAGTTCGGCCCCCATTTAAGCCATCCTATGGCATATGTTGTTTCACCACGACGACAGGACGTGCTTCAGCTCCAAGCCTTGGAAGTGTTTTTCCATCTTTCGATGCTCCTCGAGATAAGCCGCCATGTGCTCATCTCTTGGAGTGTAGCTCTTGTTCGAGAAGTTCACAACCAGCTGTGAATCTCCCTTGACGATGAGGCGCTTGATGCCCAGAGCGTTTGCTGCCCTTAGGCCAGCAAGTAGTCCTTCGTACTCCGCGATGTTGTTGGAGACCTTGTTCTCAGGCGTGAAGCAGAGCTGCACAGCGTAGAAAAGCTTGTCTCCAGAGGGAGAGGTTAGGACAGCACCGGCTCCCGCGCCGGGGAGGTTGAAGGCGCCGTCGAAGTGCATGACCCAGAGGCCTGGGGCCTCCTCTCCAGGGAGTGTGGACTCCACCTCTGGAGGCTCGTCGACGAACGGATCAGTCCATTCTGCAGTGAACTCGGCCAAAGCCTTGCTCTTGATTACCTTTGTAGTTTCGAAGGAGATCTCAAAAGGCTGAAGCTCCACGGCCCACTCAGCCACCCGCCCGGTGACATTGGGGTTGCGCAGGATGGTTTCCAGGGGCCGATCGGTTACCACCTTAATCGGGTGACCCTGGAAGTAGTGGCGTAGCTTCCGTGAGGCGATGAGCAAGGTGTAGAGCAACTTTTGCTGCATTGTGTAGCGTTCCCGCGCGTCGCGCAGTACCGTGCTGACGAAGTACACAGGCTTTTGCACCTTGATGACACCCTCGGAAGGCTCCTCCTCAGGAGGCTTTTGAGCGTTGCTCTGAGAGAGCGGCTCGGTCGACGAAGATTCCACGGGCGGCTCCTCTCGAGGGTCGGGGGATGAAGCAATCTCTTCCTCGCGAGGAGCCCCCGAGCTTGGGGGAGTAACCTCCTCCTTGGCGATCACCTTGGCGTCTCGCTCCGTGACGAGCACAGCGCTTGCAGTCCTTGGAGTTGCCGCGATGTAGAGTAGCAAAGGCTCGCGGGGGGTTGGGGCAACCATGATCGGTGGGCTCGTGAGGTACCTCTTCAACTCAGCGAAGGCCTTATCGGCCTCCGGAGTCCACTCGAACTTCCCGGTGCGCTTCATAAGCTTGAAGAAGGGTAAGGCTTTCTCCCCACTCCTCGCGATGAAGCGCCCCAGGGCTGCCATGCACCCCGCGAGACGTTGCATCTCCTTGAGATTGCGCGGAGGACGCATTTCTTCGATGGCCTTGACCTTGTCGGGGTTCGCCTCTATCCCGCGATTGGACACGAGGAACCCCAACAGTTTTCCCGACGGTACACCGAAGGCGCACTTGGCGGGGTTGAGCTTGATGTTTACCTTTCTCAGGTTGACGAATGTTTCTTCCAGATCCTCGATGAAGGTGTGACCCTCGCGAGTCTTGACGACGATGTCGTCGACGTAGGCCTCCGCGTTCCTTCCCATCTGAGCCCCCAAGGCCTTGCGCATGAGCCTTTGGAAGGTGGCTCCTGCGTTCTTTAGGCCGAAGGGCCTGCAGACGTAGCAGTACACCCCACAGGGCGTGATGAAGGCGGTTTTCTCCTCGTCCTCCTTTGCCATCTTGATCTGATGATAGCCGGAGAAAGCATCCAAGAAGCAAAGAAGGTCGCAGCCGGCGGTGGAGTCGACGATTTGATCTATCCTCGGGAGAGGATAAGGATCTTTGGGACAGGCCTTGTTGAGACTTGTGAAGTCCACGCAGAGGCGCCCACTGCCGTTAGCCTTTGGGACGACCACCGGATTAGCAATCCAAGTGGGGTGGGCCACCTCGCGTATTAACTTGGCCTTCTTCAGCTTCTCTATTTCCTTGACGATGAAGTCTTGCTTCTCTTGCGCTTGCTTCCTGGTCTTCTGCTTCACGGGGTGTGCCTGAGGGCACACGGCTAGGTGGTGCTCAATCACCTCCCTGGGAACACCGGGCATATCTGACGGAGTCCAAGCGAACATGTCAGAATTTGCCCGCAGGAAGGTGACGAGCGCGCTTTCCTATTTGGGGGAAAGCCCTGCCCCGATGGTGACGAAGTTGTCGCAGCCCCCAGCCTGAAGCGGGACCTTCTTGGTTGCCGAGCGCTCCTGGGTAAACTGGGGCCTCCTGCCGGAGGGTACCGCAGCTTCCCCAATGCTCATGTCCAGCATTGGATGGACCAGGTCCTCGCTTGGAGTAGGCGATGCAGAGGCGGCGAACTTCTTCTCTGTCGAACCCAGAGGGTGGGGCTCGAGAGAGGCCTTCTTTGCTGCAGCCCGCTCCTGGGATACGAGCTGCTTCTTCCTCGCGAGGTCGCCGGAGTGTTCCAGTAGATCTTCGTCGGCGGGGAACATGGTGGCGGCCTCGCGGTAGACATGCTCAACTGATCGGAGAGCATCCTTCTCATTGCAGCGCACGGTGATCGTGCCATTGGCGCCCGGAATTTTGAGGACGTTGAAGCCATGGTGCGTTGCTGCCATGAACCTAGCCAAGGCTGGGTAGCCGAGGATGGCATTGTATGGCAGGGCGATGTAGGCAACGTCGAAGTCGAGGCTTTCTGTCCTGTAGTTGTCCCGGGTGCCGAAGGTGACGGGCAGGCTTACCTGCCCAATTGGCGTTGTAGACCCCTCGGTTACCCCGAAGAACGGCCGAGTTAGCATGAGCCGGTGGTACGGCACCTGCATCTTTTCGAAGATCTCGACCGAGATGATGTTGAGGCCTGCCCCTCCGTCGATGAGAGTGCGGTTGACGGCGACGTTGTTGATGGTTGGCGTGCACAAGAGGGGGATTGTGCCCACGCCCCTTGTGGAAGCCGGATGATCCTCCTCGTCGAAGCCAATCTTGCACGTCGACCACTTCATTAGGCGATTGCCGACGCTGGGCTGCGCCGCCGCGATTTCTCGCGACAGCTGCTTGAAGTGTCGATTTGACAGAGGAGCCTGAGCTCCACCCAGGAGGCAAGCGGCGAAGATTCGTGGCTCTTGATAGCCCCCCTGGTCCTCCTCCCGACGATCGTTTGCTGGCGGGGTTAGCGGCAGCGGCTCGGGATCGGCTCGAGACAGACCCCCACGGCGGTGACCTTCCTCGCGGTCATCGTCGCGGCGATCGCCCCGGGATCCGCTCTTGCCATTGCTGCGGCCGCCCCCGCGAAGCTTGGCGACGCCGTTTTCCTCGTGAAACTTCCGGACAATCCAACAATCCTCGGTATTGTGGGTGTCCTTCTTGTGGATAATGCAGTAGCGGCGACGTCGACCTTTATCGCGATCGGAGCGGTCCCCGCGGCGTTGCTTATAATCTGGCTCCGCCGCGAGGGCTGCAGCCTCCTTTCGCTTGGGGTCCTTAGACTTTGGCTTTGGGGGAGGTGCCTCCGGCAGATTGTGCACGAAGAGCCTCCCCTCCTCAGCCTTGGTGCAGCGGTCGGCGATCTCAAAGAGCCTGACGACGGAAGTCAGCTCATCATTCACGGACAGCTTCTCCCGCATCTTGACGTCGGAGACGCCCGTGGAGAACGCGGAGATGACCTCCTCGTTGGAGATCCTGGGAATCTTGTTCCTCATCTGACTGAAGCGCTGGATGTACTGATGAAGCGTCTCGCCCTTGTACTGACGCACCGCCTTAAGATCGTTCTTGGTGGCGGGGCGCTCGTACGTGGGCATGAAGTTGGCAACGAACTGACGACATAAATCCTTCCACGAAGTCACGGATTTGTGAGGAAGATTCATGAGCCAAGTCCGCGGAGCGTCCTTGAGGGCCATGGGGAACCAATTGGCCATGGCGCGCTGATCTCCACGCGCAGCCTGGACGGCGACGACGTAGAGTTGGAGGAATTCGACGGGGTTTGTGGTCCCGTCATAGCGCGTGGCGATGTCCGGCTTGAACTTGTCAGGCCAAACAACGTAGCGCTGCTGGCGAGTGAGGGCAAGACACCCGGGGTTGTAGATAGGGACGCCGGGGGTCCTGACATTCTTGCCAGCTTCGCCGATGTCATCGATGGCGCGGTCATGATTTTCGCGGCGGCGCTCGAGGGAGACGCGTGCGTCTTCCGGAGCGCGTTTGACGATTTGGCAGCTGGGCTCCCCGCGCGGCGAGGACGCGGCGCGGGAAACCACCTTCTTGGCCTTGTTGGCCCCCCCATCTCCGGCGCCCGGGGCGCGATGCCCCGCCGCCGGATCTGGGTTCCCCGCGCCCTGGGCTCCTCCCTGGGCCCGGTCTTCGTTGGCGATGGCGACGAGCTCGGCGATTCGAGCGTGCCACCCCTCACGCCCGTCGTCGGTGGGTTGATAGCGCAGCAGCTCCTGCGCCATGGCGAGAGCCTGCGCAGGGGACAGCTGACTCCCAGAACGAGCGCGAGAAGTGGCAGTGGCGGTGAAGGAGAGCGAAGGCTCTATACGCCCGGACGGGAGGTAGGAGGACTCCAGATCTTCCTCCTCTTCCTCCCCGGCCGAAGCTTCATGACGACGGAAGATGGGCTCGGTTTGCCCCCGAACAGCGTTGCGACGGCGAAGACGCTCGAGCCTTGCGTTGGCGTCGGCCATGTCGAAGCAGATCTAGGAGAAAACACACCACAGCCCCCTACCTGGCGCGCCAAATGTCGATGGATTTCGTGTCGCAAGAACACGGGGTACCACGCAACGGACCCAAGGATTCGAACGCAGGGGGCTGAACGTGTGAGATCTTGGATCGCAACGAAACACGGCGACGGAAGCCTCAATTGTCGAACGCGCAACGCACTGCAGAGAGGGAGACCGAGCTTTACCCAGGTTCAGGGCCCTCGTGGTGAGGTAAAACCCCTACTTCCTGCCTTCTTGTATTGCAACGCGACACCTCGCGAGGAGTACAAGGCCTTGATTACAAAGCTCTAGCTGGCCAGAGGTTGAAGAACCTGCGTGCCCAGCTAGCAGCTTGAAGAAGATGAAGATCCGATCCCCTCTATGGGGTGGCCTCTCCCTCCTTTTATAGCGCCAAGGTCCTCCTTCCCCTTATCTTCTTGGCGAAGGGGTTGCCACACACGGCCAAGGAGGGAGGACAGCTGTTGACTACTTTCTTCTGTAGACTTGGTCTTCGTAGGGTAGCGGCGCCGGTCCACAGGAGTGGGTGGAGGAGGCTGACGTCCTCCTCTGGCGCCCTGCACCGTCCATGCTATATTTAGAGGGGTGGCCAACTGCCACTGTGCCGCTTTGGGCAGGCACAGAGAAAGTTGGTCTCCTCCCTGTCGGGGGTAGCGTGGGCGGTACGCGGTCTTCTGCCTGCTAGCTTCTTGCTCTGCACGCCAACGTGCTGAGCTGGCATAGGCGTGTGTCCTCTCCTCACCAGCAGGGGCTCGTGAGGAGGTCTTCTGGTCCTTAGTCGTTTCTGTCGTCGTTCTCCTCACGAGGCGCCTCCTCGTGAGGGTCTTCTCCGTGACTTGGGCCGCTGATTATCCCCTGGGCTGAAGATGGCCGATGACGGGGCCCAGGAGAAGGTGGACCGGGATACCCCGGTATCCATTACACCGACACATAGCTCCTCGGTGTTTCTTTAATATTTCCAATAACCTTTCCTCTTCCTTCCCTAAAAGTTTAGCACTAATAATAACAGGATATATTTTCTTATCATCGATATAAGCATATTTAAGATCATCAGGGAAAGGTTTTAAATCAAAAATAGGATCTTCCTTAGGTGGCAAAGTGGTACCCAAATCCTCCACAGGTAAATTGTGTTTAAGCATCCCTGGCTGACGAAGAAGTATTTCGTCAATTTCATTTCTTTCTTTCCTGAAGATCTCACTTTCATGGTCCTCCATATATTGCTGCAAAGCATCGTTAGGAGCAAGAGCAATAGAGGCAAGCTGTTCAATTCTAAAATCTTCATTAGGCAAATTAGTTTCATAAGGAGCTCTAGTAAACTTAGAAAAATTAAACTCATAAGATTCTCCATCAAACTTAGTCAAAATTTTCTCCTTCTTACAATCTATAACGGTGCCACAAGTGTTCAAAAAGGGTCTACCAAAAATAATAGGGCAAGTTTTACTAGCAGCTGAACCAAGTACTAGAAAATTAGTAGGATATTTAGTCTTACCGCATAAAACTTCCACATCTCTAACAATACCAATTGGAGAGATAATTTCTCTGTTAGCGAGCTGAATAACCACATCAATATCTTCCATTTCACAAGAACCAATTTCATGCATGATTTCTCTGTAAAGCTCATAAGGAATAACACTTGAACTTGCACCAATATCGCATAAAACATAATAGCAATGATCACCAATCCTGATAGAACAGGAACACTTGTTTTCCTAGATCTACTAGGATGTGAAACAATGTTAGAAGCATCTTCACAAAAGATAATATGTCCATCTTCTACATTCTTAGTAACAAGGTCCTTCACTATTGCTACAGCAGGTTTAACAGTTATTTGCTCATCAGGTTCTAAAGCTTTCTTTGCACTTTTATTAAGCACACTAGTTAACATAGAATGCTCCTTTACCTTGGCAGGGAAGGGCGTTTTCTCAAAATAAGGCTCAAGCAAAATGAGATCAACAGTACAAACTTCAGTAATTCTAGCAGGAACACAACTAATATCATCTTTATAAGGCGCATGGTAATTGCTCCATTCTTTCTTTGGAACATCAAGATAAGAGGCAAAGGCCTTAAAACAGTTGGCAAGTATTTGAGAATCAAGACCATAAACAGTACTAACATTATGAAAGTCATTGGTTCCCATAAAAGATTTAATACATTCATAATCATAATTTATACCTGACTTTCTACCTTTGTCATTCTCCCATCCTTCTGTATTCTCTTGAATACGGTCAAGAAGATCCTATTTAGCTTCTTCTTTCATACGTGTAAATGATCCAGAGCAAGAAGCATCCAATAAATCTTTGTCATGAAGAGAAATCCTTGCATAGAAGTTATTAATAACAATATTACTGGGGAGCTCATGAATGGGACATTTGAGCATAAGTGACTTCAATCTCCCCCACGCTTGGGCAATACTCTCTCCATCATGAGCCAAAAATTATATATTCGGTTCCAATCTTTATGAATCTCACTTGGAGGATAGAATTTGGAATAAAAGAGAGGTACAATTTCCTCCCAGCCAATAGATTGACCATCTTTCAGCAGCTGATTGTTGTCTTGCTGGTGTGTAGTTGACACCAGAAAACTTGTTGGAAAAACCCCAAGAGAAGGTTATGATGATCACAACAGCAAGTTTTCCCTCAGTTGTGAAACCAAGGTTTATCGAACCAGTAGGAGAAAGAACCACACTTCCGAAGGTTGATGCCCGCTAGCTTTGCGACACTCTGGACAATGGCGCTAGATAACTTGTCAGCATGTAGCTTTTCACCAGCAGCAACGTGGAACCTGCACACAACACAACCAAGTACTTTGTCCCAACTTACGATGAGGTTGTTAATCTCACCGGTTTGTTGTAAACAAAGGATTAAGCGTATCGAGTGGTAAAAGGTAATAGTTTGCAAGAATGTAAATAAAGCGAGTAAAAGTAAAACAGTAATAGCAATGTAAAAGGAATTGGACCGGGGTCCACAGTTCACTAGTGGTGTCTCTCCATAAGATAAATAACAACATGCTGGGTAAACAAATTACGGTTGGGCAATTGATAGAATAAAGATAGCGTACATATGTCATGAGGATCACTATGAGATTCACTCTGGGCATTATGACAAAATACATAGACTGTAATCCAACTACATCTATGACTAATAATCCACTCTCGAGGTGTCATCTGAGCACCCGTTGAGTATTAACTTGTGAACAACAGATAACTGCATTAAGCAAAGTGCGTAATGTAAACAATGCAAATGTCCTTGAACACAAGAATGTTGTTTTCTCCCTAGTGGCAACCACACATCTACAACCTTAGAGGTTTTTGGCACTCCCCAGATTACTAGAGGCATGAACCCAACTATCGAGCATAAATACCCCCGCTTGGAGCCACTAGCATCTACTCGGCCAAGATATCTACTAGCAACGGAGAGCATGCAAGATCAAAAACAACATAGAGATAACATAAAGATAATAATTCAGCACATCAACTTGACATAGTACTAATACTCATCGGATCCCAACAAACACAACATGTAGAATTACACAAAGATGATCTTGATCATGATAGGCAGCTCACAAGATCTAAACATGAAGCACATGGTGGAGGAGATGACCATCTAGCTACTGCTATGGACCCGTAGTCCAAGGTAGACTACTCACACATCACTCCGGAGGCGACCATGGTGATGAAGAAGGCCTCCGGCAGGGATTCCCCTCTATCGCAGGGTGCCGGGAAGAGCTTCTGGACCCTCCCGATCTCGTGTCGACGATGGTGGCAGCTTGCAGTAGGTTTTGTGGAAAATTGATCGGGCCTTTAGGTTTTTCCCGTCGAGGGGAATATATAGGCGGAAGGGCGGCGTCAGGAGGTGGACCAGGGGAGCTCACCCCCTGGTGGCGCGGCCCAGGGCCTGGCCGTGCTACCCTAGGGTGTGGCCTGGTGATGGCTTGTAAGTACAGCTTGTTGGGAACCCCAAGAGGAAGGTATGATGAGCACAGCAGCAAGTCTTCCCTCAGTTGTGAAACCAAGGTTTATCGAACCAGTAGGAGAAAGCCAAACTTCAGAAGGTGATGCTTGCTAGCTTCGTGACTCTCTAGACAATGACGCCAGAAATATTGCTGGTGCGTCTTCACCTAGCAGCAACGTGAAACCTGCATACAACACAACCAAAAACTTTGCTCCCAACTTACGATGAGGTTGTCAATCTCACCGGTTTGCTTGTAAACAAAGGATTAAGCGTATCGAGTGGTAAAAGGGTAATAGTATGCAAGTAAAAGTAAACAGTGTGAGTAAAAGTAAAACGGAAAAGCAATGTAAAGGAAATTGGACCGGGGTCCATAGTTCACTAGTGGTGTCTCTCCATAAGATAAATAATAACATGCTGGATAAACAAATTACAGTTGGGCAATTCATATAATAAAGATAACGTACATATGTCATGAGGATCACTATGAGATTCACTCTGGGCATTACGACAAAATACATAGACCGTAATCCAACTGCATCTATGACTAATAATCCACCCTCCAAATGTCGTCCAAGCAAACATTGGGTATTAAGTTGCGAACAACGGATAACTGCATTAAGCAAAGTGCGTAAAGTAAACAAAGCAAATGTACTTGGACACAAGAATGTTGTTTTCTCCCTAGTGGCAACATCACATCTACAACCTTAGAGGTTTCTGTGACTCCCCTAGATTACTAGAGGCATGAACCCAACTATCAAGCATAAATACTCCCTCTTGGGGTCACTAGCATCTACTCGGCCAAGATATCTAGTAGCAACGGAGAGCATGCAAGATCATAAACAACATAGAGATAACATGAAGATATATATTCAGCACATCAACTTGACATAGTACCAATACTCATCGGATCCCAACAAACACAACATGTATGATTACATAAAGATGATCTTGATCATGTAGGGCAGCTCACAAGATCTAAACATGAAGCACATGGTGGAGAAGACAACCATCTAGCTACTGCTATGGATCCGTAGTCCAAGGTAGACTACTCACACATCACTCCGGAGGCGACCATGGTGGTGTAGAAGGCCTCCGGCAGGGATTCCCCTCTCCGACAGGGTGCCGGGAAGAGCTCCTGGATCCTCCCGATCTTGCTTCGACGACGGCGGCGACTTGCAGTATGTTTCGAGGAAAAGCGATCCGTCCTTTAGGTTTTTCCCGTCGAGGAGATTTTATAGGCGAAAGGGCAGCGTCAGAGGGTGGGCCGCCTAGCCTCACCATATGGTGGCACGGCCAGGGGCTGAGCCGCGCCACCCTATGGTGAGCTTGGCCCCCCTCCATCTCATCTTTGGTCTTCGCAAAGCTTCAGTAAAAATAGGAGGTTCGGCTTTTGTTTCGTCCAATTCTGAGAATATTTCCTGTGTAACTTTTCTGAAACACAAAAACAACAGAAAATAGGTAACTGGCACTGTGGCATCTTGTTAATAGGTTAGTTCCGGAAAATGCATAAAAACACCATGAAGTTTGAGACGTATCAAGCATCCCCAAGCTTAACTCCTGCTCGTCCTCGAGTAGGTAAGTGATAACTAAAGAATAATTTTTGAGGTGACATGCACCATCACAATCTTGATCATCTATGTAAAGCATTGAGTGTTGGGATCAAAGAACTTAAAACATGGGCATAAAAGACATAATCTTGACAATAAAAACTTAGCATCCTTGTTATAACATGAAAAGAAACACAAACAAAAGATCATGAATAATGAAACAATGAAAGTCAAACGTGTGTTCAAATCCTATGGAAAAATATAGCAAATGGTTTTCAGCTTGTGCTTCATAGAATAGCAAAACATAAACGCGTAGGACACCTTCAAGTTTAAGAGGGCGACTAGATACAAATAATTTAAGAACAAGCAAAACCATAATCATGAATCAATCAATGATAAACTTTGGGACTATGCACATTAAACTCGGAATGGCAACTATGCTCTCTTAGACGGTGCATAAAGGTTGAAGGTGGAGACTCAACATAAAAGTAAAGGAAAGGCCCTTCGTAGAGGGAAGCAGGGATTAAACATGTGCTAGAGCTTTTCATTTGTAAAACAGAGAGATAAAAATTAGTTTTGAGAGGTGGTTGTCTTTGACAACGACTAGCAATGGGGTTCTTACTATCTTCCATACAAAAATGAGCAAGTTTTTGAGAGAGAGATTGGCACTTTGGTGCTCTTTTATAAAGCTTGGCACTCCTCCCCACCTTTTTCCTTTCACAAACCATGGCTAACCGATTTCATCGGGTGCCCACCAACATTCACATACCATGGAGGAGTGCCCTTTTTTATTTTCTTTTTCCTCTTTTTTTCTTTTTGGAATAAAACAATATGGAAGATAGCAAATCCGACCACTATGTTCGCATGAGCTAAAAACAGTGTCACAAAATGAGAAGTATTTTGAAGGATTTTTGAAAGGCAGCATATGAAAATTTACTTGGAATGGCTTGCAAATACCATGCATAGGAATTTATAGTGGACACATTGGAATAACTTGGCTTTTGGGAGTTCGATGCATGAGTAGAGCTTATACTCATTACAAAATAAGGGCTAGCAAAAGACTAGGAATGACCAACTAAGAGAGCAATAACGGCCACAATCATGCATAGAGACAAAACATCATTAAAAGAAGCATAAAATGGCATCATAAGTCAAAAACCAAATGATCATAGAGGCTTATGACGACTTTGTAAGAGTCAAACATGTTGTAAGCATGTGCCAAGTCAACCCAAATAAAGCATCAAGGAGAAAACCAAATAAATGCTTCCATATAATAAAAACAATGGATGATTTTTTTCAAAGGCTCATTAAATAATCTCAGTCACTTGAGACAAGTCATGCTACAGCAAAAACTACTACGCATACTATCAAAATGACATCAAGCATGGCATGCAAAAGTCTAAGACGCAGTCTAAACAAGCTCCTTTTTGTACCACCTTTTGCATAAAACTTTTTCTCTTTTCCAACACCATTCAAACCTTTTTGAGACAACTCTTTTGATGAAAACCAACATAGACCAGTGGTCTAAATACACCTTGATGCAAAGATAAAACAAGATCTGAAAAAAAAATCAAGGCAAAAAACGAAAGCAAAACGCAGTTCTAGAAAAAGAGAACACTCGTTGAACGATAAGAGTGAAAAATAGAGTGTTCTTGGCAATGAAAACAAGTACATCTCCTCCAAAAGAAATTTGTTGGGGTCCAACCATTTATTGCAGCAAACAAAACAAAAGAAAACTGAAAGCAAAAGTAAATATGCTCCAAGAAAAATGCATAGAATATGAAGCAATAAAAATATAGTGTGTTGAAAGGTGACATGATTTTTGCCGATGAAGAAGGGGTGCCTCGGGGCATCCCCAAGCTTTGATGCTTGAACCTCTTGGATATTTCTTGGGGTGACATGGGCATCCCCAAGCTTGAGCTTTTGTCCATACTTCATCTCATCTCATCATTCTCCAATCCCTACACTTGAAAACTTCCTTCATACAAAACTTCACACAATTCTATTAGCAATGTTAGCATAAACATAGTAGTAAATCAACCCTTTTTGGTTCAGTTTCAAACTCAAAAACACCACATATAAAGCATATACTACTGTAGCAACTTCCTCAAAAGTTCCGTGATCAAAAGAACTCAAAAAGAAAGCGATCGAGGGGCAAACACAAATAGTGGCAGAAATCTGTCAAAACAGAACAACTGACAAAGGTCGAATTTTTCGAGGACCTTATGTTGCTCAAATAGAAAATTGCAAAACTAATGAAAGTTTGGATATAACCTGGGGCATATGATCAAGAAATTTCAGATCAAAAAGATATTCTGAGTATTTTCACGAATTTTTATGGTGCAGCGCAGAAATCTGTTTCTGGACAGCAACTTCCCCAAATCTTACCTCCCTTAAATTAGAGGTTCTTCTTGGCACAACAACGAAATAAAAATGATAAGGAGAGGTTATTACAGTAGTAATAACTTCCAAGACTCAAATAAAATAAAAATTACTAAAAAGAAAACAATGGGTTATCTCCCAAGAGTGCTTTTCTTTAACGCCTTTGAGCTAGGCGCAGAAAGTTTGAGAAGATGCTCACATAAGAAATATGAATTGAAGCAAAAGAGAGCATCAAGGAGCAAATATAAAACACATTTAAGTCTAACCCACTTCCTATGCATAGTAATCTTGTAAGAAAATAAATCAAAGAAGCACATAGTAACAAGTATGGGTAGATCAAACAAGAGCAACTTAGAAACTTTCAATATAAAGAGAGGTGTTTTAGTAACATGAGAATTCCAACAACCATATTTTCCTCTCTCATAATAATTTTCAGTAGCATCATGAACAAACTCAACAATATAAATATCACACTCATCCTCCTTTGTTAAGCATGGAGGGCGATCAAATAAGGTATTAGTTAAAGAGTTACTCTTATTGGGAGGTAGACATGGGTAGCTCCATTCTTCCTCCTCTTGATCATCACTCTCCTCCTATTTTTCATCCAATGAACTTCCAGTTGCAGCAATTTCTTCTTCCATAGGTTCCTTCAAGGCATTAGTCTCTTCCGTTGGAGAGCATCTATTAAGATATTTAAGAATATAGCCATTTTCTTCCTTGTAATTATCAAAGCAAAATTTAAGTATATCATAAACCTCATATTTATAAGGTGCATCATGAGTATTTTCAAGCAAATAAGCAAGTTTGAAAGAACCCTTCCAAGCAATAAATTCTTCAATTTGTTCCACATCATAAAAGTCATAATTTCCATTAATATAAGAAGATATGGTAACATCATCATTATACTCACATTGAAAAGGGAGGTGTTTATACCTCCTACAGCAAAAAGATTTATCAAAGCAATAAGTAACATTATAAGTAGAGCACACATTTCTAGCAATGATATACAATTTATCAATTTGTTCCCATAAGCGTTTCCCTTTTTGTGACAAGCGGTGTTCCTCATAATATTTTTGTTGCTCTTCCGTGAACCCACCTTGCCAAAAAGATTTAGTTTCAAAGAAACCAACCATTGATAAAAAAGCATGATAAAGCAAGACAATAACAGACCAACAAAAATAACAACTATAGTAGGAACTAATTTTTTTGTATTTTTGATAAAATGATGCAAGTAAAAATAAAATAAAGAAAAACAAAAACAAAGTAAAAGATTGTGCGTGTGAGACTCCCCTTGCAGAAGTCTTCTTCCTCGCCGGCGACGGCGCCAAAAAACTCGTTGATGGCTTGTAAGTACAGCTCGTTGGGAACCCCAAGAGGAAGGTATGATGAGCACAGCAGCAAGTCTTCCCTCAGTTGTGAAACCATGGTTTATCGAACCAGTAGGAGAAAGCCAAACTTCAGAAGGTGATGCTTGCTAGCTTCGTGACACTCCAGACAATGGCGCCAGAAATATTGCTGGTGCGTCTTCACCTAGCAGCAACGTGAAACCTGCACACAACACAACCAAGAACATTGCTCCCAACTTACGATGAGGTTGTCAATCTCACCGGTTTGCTGTAAACAAAGGATTAACCGTATCGAGTGGTAAAAGGGTAATAGTATGCAAGTAAAAGTAAACAGTGCGAGTAAAAGTAAAACGGTAAAGCAATGGAAAGGAAATTGGACCGGGGTCCATAGTTCACTAGTGGTGTCTCTCCATAAGATAAATAATAACATGCTGGGTAAACAAATTATAGTTGGGCAATTGATAGAATAAAGATAACGTACATATGTCATGAGGATCACTATGAGATTCACTCTGGGCATTACGACAAAATACATAGACCGTAATCCAACTGCATCTAGGACTACTAATCCACCCTCTGAATGTCATCCGAGCAAACATTGGATATTAAGTTGTGAACAATGGATAACTGCATTAAGCAAAGTGCGTAAAGTAAACAAAGCAAATGTCCTTGGACACAAGAATGTTGTTTTCTCCCTAGTGGCAACAGCACATCTACAACCTTAGAGGTTTCTGTCACTCCCCCAGATTACTAGAGGCATGAACCCAACTATCAAGCATAAATACTCCCTCTTGGAGTCAATAGAATCTACTCGGCCAAGATATCTACTAGCAATGGAGAGCATGCAAAATCATAAACAACATAGAGATAACATAAAGATATATATCCAGCACATCAACTTGACATAGTACCAATACTCATCGGATCCCAACAAACACAACATGTATGATTACATAAAGATGATCTTGATCATGTAGGGCAGCTCACAAGATCTAAACATGAAGCACATGGTGGAGAAGACAACCATCTAGCTACTGCTATGGACCCGTAGTCCAAGGTAGACTACTCACACATCACTCTGGAGGCGACCATGGTGGTGTAGAAGGCCTTCGGCAGGGATTCCCCTCTCCGGCAGGGTGCTGGGAAGAGCTCCTGGATCCTCCCGATCTCACTTCGACGACAGCGGCGGATTGCAGTATGTTTTGAGGAAAAGCGATCCGTCCTATAGGTTTTTCCCGTCGAGAGGATTTTATAGGCGAAAGGGCAGCGTCAGAGGGTGGGCCGTCTGGCCTCACCATATGGTAGCACGGCCAGGGGCTGGGCCTCGCCACCCTATGTTGAGCCTAGCCCCTGGCCCCCCTCCGTCTCATCTTCAGTCTTCGCGAAGCTTTGGTAAAAACAGGAGGTTCGGCTTTTGTTTCATCCAATTCTGAGAATATTTCCTGTGTAACTTTTCTGAAACACAAAAATAGCAGAAAACAGGGAACTGGCACTGTGGCATCTTGTTAATAGGTTAGGTCCGGTAAATGCATAAAAATGCCACGAAGTGTAACAAAACACAAAGTAAATGGTGTATAAACAAGCATGGAGCATCAAAAATGATAGATAAGTTTGAGACGTATCACCAAGTCCTGGCCCCCCTCTGTCTCTGCTTTGGACTCCGAATTGTGTTCTAGATAAATAGGAGGTTCGGCTTTTGTTTCATCCAATTCCGAGAATATTTCCTGTGTAGCCTTTCTAAAACACAAAAATAGCACAAAACAGGGAACTGGCACTGTGGCGTCTCATTAGTATGTTAGTTCCGGAATGCATAAAAACACTACGAAGTGTAACAAAACACAAAGCAAATGGTGTATATACAAGCATGGAGCATAAAAAATTATAGATACGTTTGAGACGTATCAAGCATCCCCATGCTTAACTCCTGCTCGTCCTCGAGTAGGTAAGTGATAACAAAACAATAATTTTTGAGGTGACATGCGCCATCACAATCTTGATCAATGATGTAAAGCATTGAGTGCTAGGATCAAAGTACTTAAAACATGGGCATAAGAGACATAATCTTGACAATAAAACTTAGCAACCATGTTATAACATGAAAAGTAACACAAATGAAAGATAATGAATAATGAAACATTGAAAGTCAAATGTGTGTTCAAATCATATAGAAAAAACATAGCAACGTAGTTTTCAGCTTGTCCTTCATGGAATAGCAAAACATATATGCATAGGACACCTTCAAGTTTAAGAGGGCGACTAGATACAAATAATTTAAGAACAAGAAAAACCATAATCATGAATCAATCAATGATAAACTTTGGGACTATGCATATTAAACTTAGAATGGCAACTATGCTCTCTTAGACGGTGCATAAAGGTAGAAGGTGGAGACTCAACATAAAAGTAAAAGAAAGGCCCTTCGCAGAGGGAAGCAGTGATTAAACATGTGCTAGAGCTTTTTATTTGTAAAACAGAGAGATAAAAAATTGGTTTTGAGAGGTGGTTGTGTTTGTCAACGACTGGCAATGGGGTTCTTACTATCTTCCATACAAAGCAAGTTTTTGAGAGAGATATTGACACTTTGGTGCTCTTTTATAAAGCTTGGCACTCCTCCCCACTTTTCCTTTCACAAACCATGGCTAACCGATTCCATCGGGTGCCCACCAACTTTCACATACCATGGAGGAGTGACTTTTTTATTTTCTTTTTCCTTTTTTTCTTTTTGGAATAAAACAATATGGAAGATAGCAAATCCGACCACTACGTCCCCATGAGCTGAAAACAGTGTCACAAAATGAGAAGTATTTTGAAGGGTTTTTGAAAGGTAGCTGATTGCTGGGATGATGGCGCCAGAAAAGAGTTGGTGCCTAGTTGAATGTCCAGCCCGTTGGGAACCCCAAGAGGAAGGTGTGATGAATACAGCAGCAAGATTTTCCCTCAGTTAAGAAACCAAGGTTTATCGTTCTTGGAGAGGAGAGACAAACGACTGAAGGTGATGCTTGCTAGCTTGCGACAGCTTCGGACAATTTATATATGGTGCCTTGTCCAAGCTTTGCTTGCTAGCTGCAACGCGGAACCTGCACACACACAACCAAGTACTTTGCTCCCAACTTGCGATGAGGTTGTCAATCTCACCGGTTTGCTTGAAACAAAGGTTATGAGTGTATCGAGTGGAAAACAGTAGAGTATGCAAATAAAGTAAACAGTGCGAGTAAAGTAAATAGGTGATAGCAATATGATGGAAATAGGACCAGGATCCACAGTTCACTAGTGGTGTCTCTCCATAGATAAATAACACATGCTGGGTAAACAAATTACAGTTGGGCAATTGATAGAATAAAGATAAACGTGATATGTCAAGAAGATCACTATGAGATTTACTCTGGGTATTACAACAAAATACATAGACCGCCATCCAACTGCATCTATGACTAATAATCCACTCCTGGGGATATCAATCCGAACACCGCATGAGTATTAAGTTGCGAACAATAGATAATTGCATTAAGCAAAGTGTGTAATGTAAACAAAGCATATGCCCTTGAGCATATGAATGTTGTTTTCTCCCTAGTAGCAACAGCACATCTACAACCTTAGAGGTTTCTGTCACTACCCCAGGTTAAGCAGAGGCATGAACCCACTATCGAGCATAAATACCCCCTCTTGGAGTCACTAGCAACTACTCGGCCAAGATAGCTACTAACAACGGAGAGCATGCAAGATCATAAACAACATAGAGATAACAAAAGATAATATTCAGTACAGCAACTCAATCATAAACACCAATATTCATCGGATCCCAACAAACCAAACATGTAGAATTACATAACGGTGATCTCAATCATGTAGGGCAGCTCATGAGATCTAAACATGAAGCACATGGTGGAGAAGACAACCATCTAGCTACTGCTATGGACCCATAGTCCAAGGTAGACTACTCACTCATCGCTCCAGAGGCAAGCATGGCGATGAAGAAGACCTCCGGTGGCGATTCCCCTCTCCGGCAGGGTGCCGGGAAGAGCTTCTAGACCCTCCCGATCTTCGGGTCGACGGCGGCGGCGGATCGCGATGTGTTCTGGAAAAGTGATCGGGTCCTTAGGTTTTTTTCCGTCGGGGGGTCTTTATAGGCGAAGGGGCGATGTCAGAGGAGGAGCCAGGCGCCCTAATGCGGGGCCCGCGCGGCCAGGGGCCTGGCCACGCCACCCCTACGTGTGGGGCCCTGGTGGCCCCCCTCCTACTCTCCTTCGGATCTCTGGAAGCTTCCGGGTAAAATAAGACTTCAGGAACTTGTTTCGTCCAATTCCGAGAATATTTCCTGTGTATCACTTCTGAAACACAAAAACAGCAGAAAACAGGAAACTGGCACTCTGCAACTCGTTAATAGGTTAGTTCCGGAAAATGCATAAAAGTGCCACTAAGTGTAACAAAACAATAGGCAAATGGTGTAAAAACAAGCATGGAGCATCAAAAATTATAGATACGTTGGAGACGTATCAAGCATCCCCAAGCTTAACTCCTTCTCGTCCTCGAGTAGGTAAGTGATAACAAAAGAATAATTTTTGAGGTGACATGCACCTACATAATCTTGATCATATATGTAAGCATTGGTGAGCTGGGATCATAAGAACTTAAAACATGGGCATGAAGATATAATCTTGACAATAAGAACTTAGCAACCATGTTGTAAACATGCAAATGAACACAAACAAAAGATCATGAAAATGAAACAATGAAAGTCAAACGTGTGTTCAAATCATAAGGAAAAACATACAAATGGTTTTCAGCTTGTCCTTCAAAGAGAGCAAAACATAAATGCATAGGACACCTTCAAATTTAAGAGTGCGACTAGATACAAATAATTTAAGAACAAGTGAAACCAACAATATGAATCAATCAATGAACTTTGGGACAATGCATATCACACTAAGAATGACAACTATGCTCTCTTAATGGTGCATAAAGATAGAAGGTGGTGACTCAACAAAAAAGTAGAAGAAAGGCCCTTCGCAGAGGGAAGCACTGATTGCAAGTTTTATAACCTTCAAAAATTATGGTACTTACCAGCTTTGAGCTCTCATTTCCCCCATCATAAGCATCTTGAATGGTTAAAGTTAATGCGAGAACAATTATGATGCATATGCTTGACAAATCATAAGTTGAAAACCTCGTGTCCCGTGAATACGAGTACCCAAACCTCATGCTACTTTACTTAGAGTCCCAAGCAAGGCTCTTGTCATTGTAAGTATATGCATATCATTGAGAACCGCCAATGGGGTACCTCCGTGCCCGATGACATGGAACAAGCCCACACCAAAATGACAGGACAAGCAGACAATGAACACCTCGACATCTCTTTTATTTGCCTTTTGTTTAGCTTTTTATTGTGAGATGCGTCGTCGTATGTTCACCATGGGTATGCTGCAAATTTCCACCATGAATTATGCATGGCTTAGATTGGCGGCCCGGCGTTTCCCTAACACATATACAAACTCCATGATCCCCACAAGATTCCCAATTCATTTCACACCGCGGGCATCCATAAACAAAAGATCACGATATCAACTCAAATAAGAAGTGCAATGTTGAAAGCTTGCCCATGACAGCATGGCTGGGCTAGAATCCAACTTACAACTTGCAAGCATAACAACTCAACATAAGAGACCACAATGTCAAATTTTTTAAGAACAGGAAAAAGTAAAGTGTGCCTTCCGGTTCGTGAGAGCTTTACTGACCGAATTTCGCATAACACTAGTAAGAGTTTAATGTGAAGAGAAAATAAAAGCAAGTCAAATTTACTTGGAATAGCAAATTGCTAGTAGGTATGTATGGTGGACACTTTGGAAAACTTTGACTTTTAGAAGTTGGATGCACGAGTAGAGCTCATACTCAGTACAAGGCGAGGGCTAGCAAAAGACTGGGAGCGACCAACTAAGAGAGCAATAATGGCCATAATCATGCAAAGCGACAAAGCGACATTAAAAGAAGCATAAGATGGCATCAAAAGTCAAAAACTAAATGATCATGAAGGCTATTGGCGACTTTGTAAGAGTCTAACATGTGTGAGCATGCACCAAGTCAACCCAAATAAAGCATCAAGGAGAAAACCAAAATAATGCTTCCATACAATAAAAACAACGCATGATTTTTTTCGAAGGCTCATTAAGCAATCTCAGTTATTTGAGACAAGTCATGCTACAGCAAAACCACTAAGCATACTATCAAAAAAAACATCAAGCATGACATGAAAAAGCCTAAGCCGCAGTCTACACAAGCTCCTTCTTGTACGACTATTTTGCACACACCTTTTTCTCTTTTCCAACACCATTTGAAATTTTTATAAACACCTCTTTTGATGAAAACCAATAAAGATCAGAGGCAAAAATACACCTTGATGAAAAGATATGACAAGGTCTGAACGCAAATCAAGGCGAAAACGAAAACCAAAAGCAGTAGCAGAAAAAGAAGAACACCCGATGAAATTGTAAGAATGGAAAACGGAGTGTTCTTTGCAAATGAAAACGAGTACATCTCCTCCAAAGGAAATTTGTTGGGGTCCAACCATTTATTGCAGCAAACAAACAAACTAAACCAACTAAGAAAACTAAAACAACTGATGCTCCAAGAAAAACACATAGTGCATGAAGCAATAAAAATATAGTGTTTTGAAAGGTGACCTGATTTTTGCCGATGAAGAAGGGGTGCCTCGGGGGTATCCCTAAGCTTTAACGCTTGTACTTCTTGGATATTTCTTGGGGTGATGCATGGGCATCCCCAAGCTTGAGCTTTTTTCCATTCCTCAACTCATCTCATCATTCTCCAATCCCTACCCTTGAAAACTTCCTTCATACAAAACTAAACACAAATCTATTAGCAACATTAGTGTAAGCATAACATATAATCAACCTATTTTTGCTTCAGGTTTCAACTCAAAACCACCACATATATAGCAAATACTACTGTAGCAACCTCCCCAAAAGTTCCGTGATCAAAAGAACTCAAAAGAAAGCGATAAAGTGGCAAACACAAATATTGGCAGAAATCTGTCAAAACTGAACAGCTGACAAAGGTCGAATTTTTGAGGGATTTTCTGTTGCCCAAATCAAAAAGTGTTCAACTAACAAAAGTTTGGATATAACCTGGGGCATATGCACAAGAAATCGCAGGTCCAAAAGATAAACAGAGAAGTTATACGAATTTTTACGGTGCAGCACCAAAAACAGTTTCAGGACAGCAACATCCCCAAATCTTTACCTCACTCGAATTAGAGGCTTCTCTTGGCACAAAAACGAAATAAACAAGATAAGGAGCAGTCATTACAGTAGTAATGACTTCCAAGACTCAAATAAAAGAAAAATTACTGAAAAGAAAACATTGGGTTATCTCCCAAGAGTGCTTTTCTTTAACGCCTTTGAGCTAGGCGCAGAAAATTGCGAATCAAGTAACATCAGAAGAAGCATTAAGATCCACAGTAGAGGTCTTGTCAATAAGGCATTGTATTTCAACCACATAAGTTTTTGAAGACCCTTTGTGATCATGCTTTGGTACACTATTTTCATCAAAAAGATTTTCAGGACAGATCCAGTCAAAATTATTTTCGAAAGCTTCACACAATCCCAAAAGCTTGCAAGGTATAGGTATCTCGGCCCCTTCATCATTTGTACTAATAACCGTTATAGGTGAACCGAGTTTATTAAAATGTTTAAGAATTTTTCTGGCTTCAATAACGACATCTTTAAATTCTATGCGCAAAGTTTCTAAGATAAAAGCTTTCTTTTTGGGATCCTCAATTTCATGAAGCTTAAGGAACATGTATTGCATAAAAGGATTAAGACTAGCAAACCTAGTTTCCAACATGTGAATCAAATAAGCAGAAGCAACTTCAATACTAGGAGCTAGCTCAACCAAAGACTTTTCCTCAACTTCCTCATGCATACTAATATGATTAAAGAACTCCTCAATGTTACTTTTGCCAATAATCGAACCACTACCTACTGAGAGGTCCTCCAGAACGTATTTAGGGATCAACATGATGAACTAAAGTAAAGAAATAACAACTACCAAGGATTCTATTTTTTTGGGTTTTTGATATAAAACGATGCAGGTAAAATAAATAAAGTAAAGCAAAACAATAAAACAAAGTAAAGGATGTGTGTGCGAAAAACTCCCCTCGCAGAAGTCTTCTACTTCCTCCCCGGCAACGGCGCCGGAAAAGAGCTTGCTGGCGCATAGTTGATGTGGGAGCTTGTAGTTGATGTGGGAGCTTCTTCTTCATTCCCTGGCAACGGCGCCAGAAAAGAGCTTGATTGCTGGGATGATGGCGCCAGAATAGAGTTGGTGCCTAGTTGAATGTCCAGCCCGTTGGGAACCCCAAGAGGAAGGTGTGATGAATACAGCAGCAAGATTTTCACTCAGTTAAGAAACCAAGGTTTATCGTTCTTGGAGAGGAGAGACAAACGACTGAAGGTGATGCTTGCTAGCTTGCGACAGCTTCGGACAATTTATATATGGCGCCTTGTCCAAGCTTTGCTTGCTAGCTACAACGCGGAACCTGCACACACACAACCAAGTACTTTGCTCCCAACTTGCGATGAGGTTGTCAATCTCACCGGTTTGCTTGAAACAAAGGTTATGAGTGTATCGAGTGGAAAACAGTAGAGTATGCAAATAAAGTAAACAGTGCGAGTAAAGTAAACAGGCGATAGCAATATGATGGAAATAGGACCAGGATCCACAGTTCTCCCTAGTAGCAAAGTGTGTAATGTAAACAAAGCATATGCCCTTGAGCATATGAATGTTGTTTTCTCCCTAGTAGCAACAGCACATCTACAACCTTAGAGGTTTCTGTCACTCCCCTAGGTTAAGCAGAGGCATGAACCCACTATCAAGCATAAATACCCCCTCTTGGAGTCACTAGCAACTACTCGGCCAAGATAGCTACTAACAACGGAGAGCATGCAAAATCATAAACAACATAGAGATAACAAAAGATAATATTCAGTACAGCAATTCAATCATAAACACCAATATTCATCGGATCCCAACAAACCAAACATGTAGAATTACATAACGGTGATCTCAATCATGTAGGGCAGCTCATGAGATCTAAACATGAAGCACATGGTGGAGAAGACAACCATCTAGCTACTGTTATGGACCCATAGTCCAAGGTAGACTACTCATTCATCGCTCCGGAGGAAAGCATGGCGATGAAGAAGACCTCCGGTGGCGATTCCCCTCTCCGGCAGGGTGCCAGAAAGAGCTTCTGGACCCTCCCGATCTTCGGGTCGACGGCGGTGGCGGATCGCGATGTGTTCTGGAAAAGTGATCGGGCCCTTAGGTTTTTTCCGTCGGGGGGTCTTTATAGGCGAAGGGGCGATGTCAGAGGAGGAGCCAGGCGCCCTCACGCGGGGCCCGCGCGGCCAGGGGCCTGGCCGCGCCACCCCTGTGTGTGGGGCCCTGGTGGGCCCCCTCCTACTCTCCTTCGGATCTCTGGAAGCTTCCGGGTAAAATAAGACTTCAGGAACTTGTTTCGTCCAATTCCGAGAATATTTCCTATGTATCACTTCTGAAACACAAAAACAGCAGAAAACAGGAAACTGGCACTGTGGCAACTCGTTAATAGGTTAGTTCCGGAAAATGCATAAAAGTGCCACTAAGTGTAACGAAACAATAGGCAAATGGTGTAAAAACAAGCATGGAGCATCAAAAATTATAGATACGTTGGAAACGTATCAGTAGCACATGAAAATTTACTTGGAATGGCTTGCAAATACCATGCATAGGAGTTTATAGTGGACACATTGGCAAACTTGGTTTTTGGAAGTTGGATGCACGAGTAGAGCTCATACTCAGTACAAAATGAAGGCTAGCAAAAGACTGGGAGCGACCAACTAAGAGAGCAATAATGGCCATAATCATGCATAGCGACAAAACATCATTAACCAAGCATAAAGTGGTATCACAAGTCAAAAACCAAATGATCATAGAGTCTATATGGCGACTTGTTAGAGTCAAACATGTTGTAAGAATGCGCCAAGTCAACCCAAATAAAGCATCAAAGGAGAAAACCACAATAATATGCTCCCATATAACAAAGTGATTTCTATTTTTGTGCCCTCGGGTCCTTAGTTGTACTCAGTTTTCCCCAGCTCCTTAGTTTTTCCTCAGTTTTGTCCAAGCCCTTGGCTGAAACCGTCACCGGTGCTGGAATGGTCGGTTGCCCGACGGTTGAACACCTTTGACCGTTAACTGCTGACTAGTGGGGCCACATAGAGCCCGCAAAGACACGTCAGAGCATCCATCTTTGTTTGACCGTAAGCATCGCCGTATCCCTGACCAAAACGCGGACGAGTGGGGCTTCGGTATATCGAATGACAAGTGGGGCCATGACGCTGATACAAGGTGCAATACACAGGTAGGAATAGATTTTTAAATGGAGCTCTACAGCGATGGCACGGAGGAGGTGGCCTGCGGGGTGCCGAGATGAGATCGACGTCCACAAAGAACTGCATGAGGCGAGACCAGACGCATTAGATAGATATGAACTAGACGCGTTTAACCATGCAAAGAAGAGAAGAAATGGTCGAGGACATCGACGACGACCTCAACACTTTGACTGACGGTGTCGGACACGAACGCGAGCAATATAGAGAAAACTAGTGTCTCTCCTTTCTGGCGTGTATAGATAGGTGCTAGGGGAGTGTGGTGGCGAAGGGAAAGAACTCGCGGTGGTCTGTGGCGTCCAGCATAGCGGGGCGACGTGGCCGTGCCCACAGCGGCGTGCATGTTCGGCATTGGCATCAGCATGTACGTTCGTCATTGGCCTCGGCGGTATCTCTGGTGTGTCAGTGATCGGATGAGGGGACCGGATTGAGGGTGCATCCCGACGGTGACCTAGCAGTGGCGGCGAGCATGCATAGCCGTTCTAACCATGCCGATATCGGCATCGGCATCGTTTGGAGGCTGTGGTGCTCGAATCATGGTGGAAATTGCGATTCCCTATTATTTTTACATGCATAATATATAGAAAATAGCTAGATCTATAAATCGATGCATATGAAGCTACATATATATTCTTGGTCATAATCCCCTTATCTAAAGGGGATGGATGCATGGCTTCACGTCGTCGTCGCTTTCATCGTCAGTATCTTCGTCGTCCGTGTAGTAGTACTTCCTACACAATGTTACGTCGAACACCTTCACTGTGAGCACATCATCGCCTTCATATTTGAAGTGTAGGATGTAGCCGAAATCCACACCGTGCGCGATGGCGAAATTTTCCCAGCCCTTGTCGAGGTACATCCGGCCTTGTCCGTCAAATAGGACCTCCACGGTCCAGAGACGAGGACCGCAGTCAGCTGCTCGCAGATACACCTTTGCGGGCTCCTGGCCGTCAAGATAGTCCGCAAACTTCTGTGGGAGTGCCTGCAAAGAGATCGAGCGCCGATCGTTTGAAATTAAAGGCTTTTTGGAACATGCACATAATTAATCACATGCATCATATATGTGGGAACGCGTACGTACCTTCTTGGCCAAAGGGTCTTCATAGATGACGATTAAGAACTCCTCTATGATCAATGGCAGTGTTGACGGTGGTGGTGGCAATGATGATGATCCACCACCCAGGCCGCCCCTTCCCCTTCCCCTTCCCCTTCCCCTTCCCCTTCCCCTTCCCCTTCCCCTTCCCCTTCCCCTTCCCCTTCCCCTTCCCCTTCCCCTTCCCCTTCCCCTTCCGGTCGGCGTCCGAGACGTGGAAGCCATGGCAATGGATCAAGTGTATGTGAACGAAGAAGAGAGAGGCAGAAACGAAGAAGATAGAGGCAGAACCTATTGACATGAGGGATGGCCGAGGTGGGGGTTTATAAGGGCGAGATGACCGTTGTGGGGTTACATAATAAATTAAGGAGGAGATGACCGTTGTGGGTGTTTATATCTCAACAAAAAAGTAATGCCTAAAATAAATGGAAATTCGTGATAGTTTATTATTTTACCGTGAAAAGTAATGCCTAAAGGAAATTCGTGATAGTTTATTATTTTACCGTGAAAAGTAATGCCTAAAGGAAATTCGTGATAGTTTATCATTTCACCGTGAAAAGTAATGCCTAAAGGAAATTCGTGAAAAGTAATGCCTAAAAGAAATGGAAATTCATGATTGTTTATTATTTTACCTTGAAAAGTAATGCCTAAAGGAAATTCGTGATAGTTTATCATTTCACCGTGAAAAGTAATGCCTACAAGAAGTGGAAATTCGTGATTACCAAACTTGTTGAATCCGGTGGCCAACTCGTTATTTAGCATACATAGAGGGGTAGTAGTTTGCCACCGACAGATAGAGAGAGGGTGGCACGATCCTGCCCGTTAGATCATAGGATCGACGGTAGGTGGGCACGATCCGTGTGACAACAGCTCGACCAATCAGGCCAAGTTTGGGCTTCTGTGAGAAGGGAGAGGGTAAAACTGAGTAGTATCAAGGATACAAGGACAAGTAAATAATAAACAGGCTAAGAAATTCAAATAAGAGATTTAGAAAAAGAAAAACACATGTTTTGTACAATGAAACCCAGGTTGGCCTACCTCAAAGTATTAGCAATTCAAATACACATGAGTGTAAAAATTGTGGCCTCATTCAGACAAACTATGTTTTGGGTATAGATGTTTTGAGAAGGGGTTTGAGTGGAAAGCCATGAACCTTCATAGCTACTAGTGATTTCAGAAGTGGCCATTTGTGTGAAAACTTGATTTATATATGATTGTTATGATTTTATTTTGCGCATGAGTTGGAGGCACTATGATTTTATTTTTTTGAATTTTTTTGCGCATGAAATGACTCAATTAGATGGCTTAATCCCATCGGTTGACTCTCTGTTGACCAGCCACTTGAGGGTAAAACTGAGTATATTGCACTAGCCAGTATTAGTACTCGAGGGGAAAACTGAGTACAGATATTTTTCCAGTGTAAGACTCGAGGGTAGAACTGAGTACACGTAACGGTGCTGACGTGCAGTCCCACGGACGCGTGTCGCGGTGAGCAGCGGTTAGCCGCGCGGTGCGCGTGCTGAGACCAAAACGTCAACTGCCAGTACAGAGCCCCTCTCCCTCCCTCTGCACACAGTCTCATCATAACTCACGCACGCAACCACGCCTCTCACGTCCCATCACCTTCTCCAAAAAACCCCAGCCGCCCTACGCGCGCTCACTTGCCGGCGATGGAGAAGAAGAATGCGCCGGCGGCCGTCGCCCCCGAGCCCGTCGCCTCCGAGCCCATCGCCTCCGAGCCCGTCACATCCGAGCCCGTCGCCGCCGAGCCCATCGCATCCGAGGGCGGCGCATCCAAGCGCGGCGCCTCCGTGAACTGGGCCTCTCTTAAGGGTGACGGACCACTTCACAAGATCGGCGACTGCTTACTGGCGAACGAGGAGTACGTGGACACCTACGCTGCTTTGAGGCAAGTTTGTACAAATTGGCGCTCAGATCTACCTGAGCCCGACGTGCACCTGCACAAATGGATCGTGGTAGAACACGCCCTTCCACGCGCCGCTAAGTTCTCCTTCCTCAACCTCCGCACATCCCGCTACGTCACCATCGATCTAACGGAAGTTCATGCAAGGTTCAAATTCCTCCATATCTATAGAGTTAATCTATTTTTATTTTCAATCGTAAACATCTTAGTGCTGAATGTTATCTTCATCAACTCCCTTTTAGATACTACTTCGTCGGCTTTTACCGTGGCGTCATCGTGCTTGCCCAGAGGAACCAGCCGCACAAGATACGGCTTCTGAACCCACTCACAAAGACTTTGAACGCTATGTTTGAGGCGCAGATGCCATCTATGATTGTGCAGTCAGTCGCTGTAATGAAGTCCCCGACTATGGTCTTCATTTGCACAGGTTACCCCAATGAAATTGCTTGGGTCGATAAGAGCTCTCCAACTAAGGATATAGATGTACATGATTGGGGAGAAGGAAGATTTACGATCGAGGACCATTCTCTGTGTTGCATTACCCCGTTCAATGGTGAATTGTATGCAATAGCTGTGAATGAGTTCAGAAGAATAGTGTGCACCAACAATGTCCAGTTGGAGCAGCGCGCGAGCACTGTCAGCATGAAGACACTATTTTCATTTCCAGAACTTGGAAATGATTATGATTCCAAGTTCTACCTTGTGGAGTCGGATGGTGATCTTCTGCTTGTGTTGTTGGGCGGCAGCACTGACGACAACCGGCATTTGGAGGAAGGTCAACCATTGGTGTACCGTGTGGACACTGAGAGCCGCTCTCTCCATGCCGTCAGTAACATTGGCAGTCGTGCCCTCTTCGTCAATTTTAGCCGGTGTATCTCCGTCGACACCAGAGTGCACCCGACAGTTCGACCTGGCTGCATCTACTACGCGGATTTGGGTTATATCAGAGAGTATGATGATGATAGAAAGGCCTGGGATGAGTGGCCACGACGTGCGGATAGAATAGGATATGGTCCGAAAAATGAACAAAGGCCATACCGTTTGGAGGATGTATTTGCTGCACACTGCAGACGGAGGGAGTTTAGTGAATATTTCTTTCATCTCATGAATTGTAGCGACGACGAAATATATGATTCAGAATGAAGAACATTGTTATTGGCTGCTGTATACAGTTTATGTATTATATTTAGTTTTCTGGATTTATTATGCTGCTGTGAATTCATCCTATACTAGCTTCTAGATTTGTTATCATATTGGGCAAAAAACGAGGGCCAAAAGGCAACAATCATTGAAGAAAGATAGAAATAGAAGCTTCTCTAGATTTGGTACTAATTTGGTGAAAAGAGAGAGAACTGTTACAGAGAGAGAGGGGAAAAAGGCGCTCTGAAAAATGCCAATTTGGGCCGAGAGAGACAAAACCGAGCTCTCACGTACAACCAAACGCGGTCTCGTCCTGTCCCACGCGGTCCCGTTCTACCAGCCCCACGCGACGCGGCCCCACACGACGCGGCCCCACACGACGCGGCCCCACACGTCAGCACGGAACGGTCAACTAAACGGCAACCCTCCCGTCCGAGCATTTGCGAGGGGTTTCAAACTAGAGCGAGGGGAAAACTGAGGAAAAACTAAGCGGCTGGGGAAAACTGAGTACAACTAACGACCTAAGGGCACGAAAATAGAAATCCCTATAACAAAAACAATGCATGCTTTTTTCAAAGGCTCATTAAGCAATCTCAGTCATTTGAGACAAGTCATGCTACAAAAAAAACTACTGAGCATACTATCAAAACGACATCAAGTATGACATGCAAAAGTCTAAGCCGCAGTCTAAACAAGCTCTCATTTGCACCACTTTAGGCATGAAAACTTTTTCTCTTTTCCAACACCATTCAAACCTTTTTGAGACAACTCTTTTGATGAAAACCAACATAGGCCAGTGGTCTAAATACACCTTGATGCAAAGATATAACAAGATCTGAACAAAAATCAAGGAGTAAAATGAAAGCTAAACGCAGTACTAGAAAAAGAGAACACTCGTTGAATGATAAGAGTGAAAACTAGAGTGTTCTTAGCAATGAAAAATGGAGTGTGTCATCTCCAAAAGAAATTTGATGGGGTCCAACCATTTATTGCAGCAAACAAAACAAAATAAAACTGAAAATGAAAGTAAAGACGCTCCAAGAAAAACGCATAGAACATGAAGCAATAAAAATATAGTGTCTTGAAAGGTGACCTGATTTTTGCCGATGAAGAAGGGGTGCCTCGGGGGCATCCCCAAGCTTTGATGCCTGTACCTCTTGGATATTTCTTGGGGTGACATGGGCATACCCAAGCTTGAGCTTTTGTCCATACTTCATCTCATCTCATCACTCTCCATTCCCTACACTTGAAAACTTCCTTCATACAAAACTTCACACAAATCTATTAGCAACATTAGCATAAGCATGATAGTAAATCTACCCTTTTGGTTCAGTTTAAAACTCAAATATACCATCCATTAAAGCATAATCTACTGTAGCAACTTCCTCAAAAGTTTCGTGATCAAAAGAACTCAAAAAGAAAGCGATCGAGAGGCAAACACAAATAGCGGCAGAATCTGTCAAAACAGAACAGCTGACAAAGATTGATTTTTTCAAGGACTTTCTGTTGCTCAAATCGAAAAGTGCAAAACTAATGAAAGTTTAGATATAACCTGGGGCATATGCACAAGAAATTTCTGATTAAAAAGATATTCTGAGAATGTTCAAAATTTTTTACGGTGCAGCGCAGAAATCTGTTTCAGGACAGCAACTTCCCCAAATCTTACCTCCCTCAAATTAGAGGTTCTTCTTGGCACAAAAACGAAATAAAAATGATAAGTAGAGGTCATTACAATAGTAATAACTTCCAATACTGAAATAAAAGAAAAAGTACTGAAAATAAAACATTGGGTTATCTCCCAAGAGTGCTTTTCTTTAACGCCTTTGAGCTAGGCGCAAAAAGTGGAAATCAAGTAATATCAAGCGATGAAGCATTAAGATCAATTGCAGAAATCTTCTCAACAATAAATTGTATTGTATCCAAATGAGTTTTTGAAGATCCTTTGTGAACACTCTTGGGTTCACTACTTTCATCAAAAGGGTTTTTAGGACAAATCCAATCAAAATTCTTTTCCAAAGCTTCATGCAATCCTACAAGTTTGCAAGGTATTGGTACTTTGATGTCTTCTTTGGTTGTACCAGCAACATTAACATGTGAGCCAAGCATATTAAAACGCTCAAAAACTTTCCTAGATTCAATAGCAACATCCCTAAATTCTCTACGCAAAGTCTCCAAAATAAAATCTTTCTTTTCGGAGTCTTCGATATCATGAAGCTTAAGAAACATTTGTTGCATAAAAGGATTAAGGTTAACAAACCTAGCCTCCAACATATGAACTAAATAAGCAGCAGCAACTTCATAACTAGGAGCAAGCTCAGCTAAAGATCTATCCTCAACATCTTTATGCATACTAACATGATTAAAGAACTCCTCGATGTTTCCTTTCCCAATTATAGAACCACTACCTACTGTAAGGTCCTCCAAAGCATACTTAGGGAACAACATAATGAACTAAACGTAAATGTAACGGAATGCAAACTATCAAAGGAACTAATTTTTTTTGTATTTTTGATAAAACGATGAAAGCAAAAATAAAGTAAAGCAAAACAATAACAAAGTAAAAGATTGGAAGCGAGAGACTCCCCTTGCAGAAATTTTCTTTCTCCCCAGCAACGGTGCCAGAAAAAGCTTGATTGCTGTCTTGCTGGTGTGTAGTTGACACCAGAAAACTTGTTGGAAAAACCCCAAGAGAAGGTTATGATGAGCACAGTAGCAAGTTTTCTCTCAGTTGTGAAACCAAGGTTTATCGAACCAGTACGAGAAAGAACCACACTTCCGAAGGTTGATTCCCGCTAGATTTGTGACAATCCGGACAATGGCACCAGATAACTTGTCGGCGTGTAGCTTTTCACCAGCAGCAACGTGGAACCTGCACACAACACAACCAAGTACTTTGTCTGAACTTACGATGAGGTTGTCAATCTCACCGGTTTGCTGTAAACAAAGGATTAAGCATATCGAGTGGTAAAAGGTAATAGTTTGCAAGAATGTAAATAAAGCGAGTAAAAGTAAAACGGTAATAGCAATGTAAAAGGAATTGGACCGGGGTCCACAGTTCAATAGTGATGACTCTCCATAAGATAAATAACAACATGCTGGGTAAACAAATTACAGTTGGACAATTGGTAGAATAAAGATAGCGTACATATGTCATGAGGATCACTATGAGATTCACTCTGGGCATTACGACAAAATACATAGACCATAATCCAACTGCATCTATGACTAATAATCCACTCTCGAGGTGTCATCCGAGCACCCGTTGATTATTAAGTTGCGAACAACAGATAACTGCATTAAGCAAAGTGCGTAATGTAAACAATGCAAATGTCCTTGAACACAAGAATGTTGTTTTCTCCCTAGTGGCAACATCACATCTACAACCTTAGAGGTTTCTGTCACTCCCCCAGATTACTATAGGCATGAACCCAACTATCGAGCATAAATACACCCTCTTGGAGTCACTAGCATCTACTCGGCCAAGATATCTACTAGCAATGGAGAGCATGCAAGATCATAAACAACATAGAGATAACATAACGATAATAATTCAGCACATCAACTTGACATAGTACCAATACTCATCGGATCCCAACAAACACAACATGTAGAATTACACAAAGATGATCTTGATCATGATAGGCAGCTCACAAGATCTAAACATGAAGCACATGGTGGAGGAGACGACCATCTAGCTACTTGCCCATAGTCCAAGGTAGACTACCCACACATCACTCCGGAGGCGACCATGGTGATGAAGAAGGCCTCCGACAGGGATTCCCCTCTCCGGCAGGGTGCCGGGAAGAGCTTCTGGACCCTCCCGATCTCGCATCGACGACGGCGGCGGCTTGCAGTAGGTTTCATGGAAAATTGATTGGGCCTTTAGGTATTTCCCGTCGAGGGGAATATATAGGCGGAAGGGCGGCGTCAGGAGGTGGACCAGGGGGCTCACCCCCTGGTGGCGCGGCCCAGGGCCTGGCCGCGCCACCCTAGGGTGTGGCCAGGTCCTGGCCCCCTACCGTCTCTGCTTTGGACTCTGACTTGTGTTCTGGAAAAATAGGAGGTTTGGCTTTTGTTTTATCCAATTCCAAGAATATTTCCTGTGTAGCTTTTCTGAAACACAAAAATAGCAGAAAATAGGGAACTAGCACTGTGGCGTCTCGTTAGTAGGTTAGTTCCGGAAAATGCATAAAAATGCTATGTAGTGTAACAAAACACAAAGCAAGTGGTGTATAAACAAGCATGGAGCATGATGCTTGCGGTGGTGTTATCTTTTCACCGTCCAGTTGGGAACCCCAAGAGGAAGGTATGATGAATATAGCAGCAAGGTTTTTCCCTCAGTTAAGAAACCAATGTATGTCGATCAGGAGAGGAAGGAGCCAATACGACTAAAGGTGATGCTTGCTAGCTTGCGACAGCTCAGGACAATTTATAGGGCGCCTCATCCAAGCTTTGCTTTGCTAGCTGCAACGCGAAACCTGCACACAACACAACCAAATACTTTGCTCCCAACTTACGATGAGGTTGTCAATCTCACCGGTTTGCTTGAAACAAAGGAATGAGCGTATCGAGTGGAAAATAGTAATAGTATGCGAGTAAAGTAAACAGTGCGAGTAAAGTAAACAGGTGATAGCAATATGAAGGAAATAGGACTGGGGTCCACAGTTCACTAGTGGTGTCTCTCCATAAGATAAAATAATACATGCTGGGTAAACAAATTATAGTTGGGCAATTGATAGAATAAAGCCAACGTGCATATGATGAGAGGATCACTATGAGATTTACTCTGGGCATTACAACAAGATACACAGACCGCCATCCAACTGCATCTATGACTAATAATCCACTCACGGGGATATCGTCCGAACACCCCATGAGTATTAAGTTGCGAACAACAGATAACTGCATTAAGCAAAGTGTGTAATGTAAACAAAGCATATGCCCTCAAGCATATGAATGTTGTTTTCCCCCTAGTAGGAACAGCACATCTACAACCTTAGAGGTTTCTGTCACTCCCCCAGATTAAATAGAGGCATGAACCCACTATCGAGCATAAATACCCCCTCTTGGAGTCACTAGCAACTACTTGGCCAAGATAGCTACTAACAACGGAGAGCATGCAAGATCATAAACAACATAGAGATAACAAAAGATAAATTTCAGTACTTCAACTCAAGCATAACACCAATATTCATCGGATCCCAACAAACCAAACATGTAGAATTACATAACGGTGATCTCAATCATGTAGGGCAGCTCATGAGATCTAAACATGAAGCACATGGTGGAGAAGACAACCATCTAGCTACTGCTATGGACCCATAGCCCAAGGTAGACTACTCACTCATTGCTCCGGAGGCAAGCATGGCGATGAAGAAGACCTCCGGTGGTGATTCCCCTCTCCGGCAGGGTGCCGGGAAGAGCTTCTGGACCCTCCCGATCTTCGGGTCGACGGCGGCGGCGGATCACGATGTGTTCTAGAAAAGTGATCGGGTCTTTAGGTTTTTCCCATCGGGGGGTCTTTATAGGCGAAGGGGCATCGTCAGAAGTGGACCGAGGTGGTCTCACATGTAGGGGGCGCGGCCCAGCCCCTGGCCATGCCGCCCTGGTGTGTGGGCCCCTCGTGGCCCCACTCCGTCTCCTCTTCAGTTCTCTGGAAGCTTCGGTGAAATTCTGGGTGACTGGCTTTGGTTTCATCCAATTCCGAGAATATTTCCTATGTAGCTTTTCTAAAACACAAAAACAGCAGAAAATAGGGAACTGGCACTGGGGCGACTTGTTAATAGGTTAGTTCCAGAAAATGCATAAAAGTGCCACGAAGTGTAACGAAACACTAAGCAAATGGTGTCAAAATAAGCATGGAGCATCAAAAATTATGGATACGTTGGAGACATATCAGCATCCCCAAGCTTAACTCCTGCTCGTCCTCGAGTAGGTAAGTGATTACAAAAGAAATAATTTTTGAGGTGACATGCACCTACACAATCTTGATCATGTATGTAAGCGTTGTGCGCTGGGATCAAAAGAACTTAAAACATGGGCATGAAAGATATGATCTTGATAGAAGAAACTTAGCAACCATGTTATAACATGAAAATGAACACAAACAAAAGATCATGAAAATGAAACAATGAAAGTCAAACGTGTGTTCAAATCATAAGGAAAAACATACAAATGGTTTTCAGCTTGTCCTTCATGGAGAGCAAAACATAAATGCATAGGACACCTTCAAGTTTAAGAGGGCGACCAGATACAAATAATTTGAGAACAAGTGAAACCAACAATATGAATCAATCAATGAAAACTTTGGGACAATGCACATTATACTCAGAATGACAACTATGCTCTCTTAATGGTGCATAAAGATATAAGGTGGTGACTCAACATAAAAGTAAAAGAAAGGCCCTTCGCAGAGGGAAGCAGTGATTAAACATGTGCTAGAGCTTTTCATTTGTAAAACAGAGATAAAAATTTGGTTTTGAGAGGTGGTTGTCTTTGTCAACGACTGGCAATGGGGTTCTTACTATCTTCCATACAAAAATGAAGCAAGTTTTTGAGAGAGAGATTGGCATTTTTGTGCTCTTTTTATAAAACTTGGCACTCCTCCCCACCTTTTTTTCTTTCTCAAACCATGGCTAACCGATTCCATCGGGTGCCCACCAACATTCACATACCATGGAGGAGTGCCTTTTTTTTCTTTCGTTTTTTCTCTTTTTTTTCCTTTTTGGAATAAGCAATATGGAAGATAGCAAATCCGACCACTACGTCCCCATGAGCTAAAAATAGTGTCACAAAACGAGAAGTGTTTTGAAGGTTTTTGAAAGGTAGCACATGAAAATTTACTTGGAATGGCTTACAAATACCATGCATAGGAATTTATAGTGGACACAATGGCAAACTTGGTTTTTAGGAGTTGGATGCACGAGTAGAGCTCATACTCAGTACAAGGCGAGGGCTAGCAAAAGACTGGGAGCGACCAACTAAGAGAGCAATAACGGCCATAATCATGCAAAGCGACAAAGCGACATTAAAAGAAGCATAAGATGGCATCAAAAGTCAAAAACTAAATGATCATAGAGGCTATTGGCGACTTTGTATGAGTCTAACATGTGTGAGCATGCGCCAAGTCAACCCAAATAAAGCATCAAGGAGAAAACCAAAATAATGCTTCCAAACGATAAAAACAACGCATGATTTTTTCAAAGGCTCATTAAGCAATCTCAGTTATTTAAGACAAGTCATGCTACAGCAAAACCACTAAGCATACTATCAAAAAGACATCAAGCACGACATGCAAAAGCCTAAGCCACAGTCTACACAAGCTCTTTCTTATACCACTTTTTTTTGCATAAAGCTTTTTCTCTTTTCCAACACCATTCAAACTTTTTATAAACACCTCTTTTGATGAAAACGAATAAAGATCAGAGGCAAAAATACACCTTGATGAAAAGATATAACAAGATCTGAACACATATCAAGGCGAAAATGAAAACTGAACGTAGTTCTAGAAAAAGAGAACACTCGTTGAAATGAAAAGAGTGAAAAACGGAGTGTTCTTGGCAAATGAAAAGCAAGGCAACTTCTCCAAAAGAAATTTGTTGGGGTCCAACCATTTATTGCAGTAAACAAAACTAAACTAAACTGAAAACTAAAAACAACTGATGCTCCAAGAAAAACGCATAATGCATGAAGCAATAAAAATATAGTGTCTTGAAAGGTGACCTGATTTTTGCCGATGAAGAAGGGGTGCCTCGGGGGCATCCCCAAGCTTTGACGCTTGTACTTCTTGGATATTTCTTGGGGTGATGCATGGGCATCCCCAAGCTTGAGATTTTGTCCATTCTTCAACTCATCTCATCACTCTCCGATCTCTACACTTGAAAACTTCCTTCATACAAAACTAAACACAAATCTATTAGCAACATTAGTGTAAGCATAACATGGAATCAACCTATTTTTGCTTCATGTTTCAACCTAAAACCACCACATATAAAGCATATACTACTGTATCAACTTCCCCAAAAGTTCCGTGATCAAAAGAACTCAAAAAGAAAGCGATAAAGCGGCAAACACAAATATTGGCAGAAATCTATCAAAACAGAACAGCTGATAAAGGTCGAATTTTTGAGGTATTTTCTGTTGCTCAAATCAAAAAGTGTTCAACTAATGAAAGTTTGGATATAACCTGGGGCATATGCACAAGAAATCGCATGTCCAAAAGATATTCAGAGAATGTTCACGAATTTTTATGGTGCAGCACCGAAAACTGTTTCAGGACAGCAACATCCCCAAATCTTACCTCACTCAAATTAGAGGCTTCTCTTGGCACAAAAACGAAATAAAAAGGATAAGGAGAGGTCATTACAGTAGTAATAACTTCCAAGACTCAAATAAAAGAAAATAAGCTGAAAGTAAAAACATTGGGTTATCTCCCAAGAGTGCTTTTCTTTAACGCCTTTGAGCTAGGCACAGAAAATTGCGAATCAAATAATATCAAGTGAGGCATTAAGATCCATTGAAGAGGTCTTCTCAATAAGGCATTGTATTTCATCCACATAAGCTTTTGAAGACCCTTTGTGATCACGCTTTGGTTCACTCAAATCACTAAAGAGATTTTTGGGACAGATCAAAATTGAAGCACTACCTACTGAGAGGTCCTCCAAAACATACTTAGGGAACAACATAATGAACTAAAGTAAAGAAATAACAACTATAAAGGATTATAATTTTTTTGTGTTTTTCATAAAATGATGCAAGTAAAAATAAAGTAAAGCAAAACTTAAAACAAAGTAAAAGATGTGCGTGCGAAAAACTTCCCTCGCAGAAGTCTTCTTCTTCCTCCCCGGCAACGGCGCCAGAAAAAGTTCTTGATGCTTGCGGTGGTGTTATCTTTTCACCGTCCAGTTGGGAACCCCAAGAGGAAGGTATGATGAATATAGTAGCAAGGTTTTTCCCTCAGTTAAGAAACCAAGGTATGTCGATCAGGAGAGGAAGGAGCCAATACGACTGAAGGTGATGCTTGCTAGCTTGCGACAGCTCAGGACAATTTATAGGGCGCCTCATCCAAGCTTTGCTTTGCTAGCTGCAATGCGGAACCTGCACACAACACAACCAAATACTTTGCTCCCAATATACGATGAGGTTGTCAATCTCACCGGTTTGCTTGAAATAAAGGAATGAGCGTATCGAGTGGAAAATAGTAATAGTATGCGAGTAAAGTAAACAGTGCGAGTAAAGTAAACAGGTGATAGCAATATGAAGGAAATAGGACCGGGGTCCACAGTTCACTAGTGGTGTCTCTCCATAAGATAAAATAATACATGCTGGGTAAACAAATTACAGTTGGGCAATTGATAGAATAAAGACAACGTGCATATGATGAGAGCATCACTATGAGATTTACTCTGGGCATTACAACAAGATACATAGACTGCCATCCAACTGCATCTATGACTAATAATCCACTCATGGGGATATCGTCCGAACACCCCATGAGTATTAAGTTGCGAACAACACATAACTGCATTAAGCAAAGTGTGTAATGTAAACAAAGCATATGCCCTCGAGCATATGAATGTTGTTTTCCCCCTAGTAGCAACAGCACATCTACAACCTTAGAGGTTTCTGTCACTCCCCCAGATTAAATAGAGGCATGAACCCACTATCGAGCATAAATACCCCCTCTTGGAGTCACTAGCAACTACTTGGCCAAGATAGCTACTAACAACGGATAGCATGCAAGATCATAAACAACATAGAGATAACAAAAGATAAATTTCAGTACTTCAACACAAGGATAACACCAATATTCATCGTATCCCAACAAACCAAACATGTAGAATTACATAACGGTGATCTCAATCATGTAGGGCAGCTCATGAGATCTAAACATGAAGCACATGGTGGAGAAGACAACCATCTAGCTACTGCTATGGACCCATAGTCCAGGGTAGACTACTCACTCATCGCTCCGGAGGCAAGCATGGTGATGAAGAAGACCTCCAGTGGCAATTCCCCTCTCCGGCAGGGTGCCGGGAAGAGCTTCTGAACCCTCCCGATCTTTGGGTCGACGGTGGCGGCGGATTGCGATGTGTTCTGGAAAAGTGATCGGGTCTTTAGGTTTTTCCCGTCGGGGGGTTTTTATAGGCGAATGGGCATCGTCAGAAGTGGACCGAGGTGGTCTCACACATAGGGGGCGCGGCTTTGGTGAAATTCTGGGCGACTGGCTTTGGTTTCGTCCAATTCCGAGAATATTTCCTGTGTAGCTTTTCCGAAACACAAAAACAGCAAAAAAACAGGGAACTGGCACTGTGGCGACTTATTAATAGGTTAGTTCCGGAAAATGCATAAAAGTGCCACGAAGTGTAACGAAACACTAAGCAAATGGTGTAAAAACAAGCATGGAGCATCAAAAATTATGGATATATTGAAGACATATCAGAGCATCAAAAATTATAGATACGTTTGAGACGTATCAGCAGCCTATACCATTCCGCAGCTCTGCCCTTCAGTGATGAAGAGAATAGCTTCCTCTTAACCTGGCTTGATGAAATACCTGCACACTTGAACAACTCACATAATTCATGTATAAAGAGTAAATAATCACCCGGATGGACAGTTCCATCTCCTGAATAGCAGTTATTCATAACATGTTCAATAATTTTCATAGGTATTTTAAAAGGATCCAATCGAGCAGGCGGTGGTTCATCCACTATCGTAATAGTGGTAGTAGTATTCCCAAATAGGGAACCAAATGGAGACATCTCCATAATAAAATAAAATAAAAGACATAAATAAAAACAATACTCACAGCGAAAATTTCCTTTGCCAATTCCACTCTTCAATAGCGCTTCACTCACCGGCAACGGCACCAGAAAATAGTCTTGATGACCCACAAGTATAGGGGGTGTATCGTAGTACTTTCGATAAATAAGAGTGTCGAACCCAACGAGGAGCAGAAGGTGTTGACAAGCAGTTTTGATCAAGGATTCACTGTAAATCTAGCAAATGGGTTTTCAAGGGTATTTGATAATGCAAGTAAATAAAGTACGAGTAAATAAAAGACAATAATAATAATTGCTACGAGCGACCCAATCCTTTTTAGATCAAAGGACAAGCCGGTTGTGTAACTTATGATTACTAAACATTCCTGAGGACACATGGGAGTTTCTGTCAAGTGCTTTCGCTTCATACAGCTAAGTAATCTTCATAGGTTTGATAAGTGTTATGGGGGTGAACCTATGCTAGTGCACTACCCCAACTTGGACTAATACACACTTGTGATTATACCCCTTGCAAGCACCCGCAACTACAAGAAAGTAATTAAAATAAATCTAACCACAGCCATAAACTCTGAGATCCTACACTCACTAGTGCACTGGTTTCCTAATGGAGGTTTATGTTTCTTGAAGGAAATATGCCCTAGAGGCAATAATAATATTGTTATTATCATATTTCTTGTTCATGATAATGTTTATACTCCATGCTAGAATTGTATTAAGCGGAAACATTAATACTTGTGTGGTTTATGAACAACACTGTGTCCCTAGTATGCCTCTACTAGACTAGCTCATTGATTAATGATGGTTAAGGTTTCCTAACCATAGACATGAGTTGTCAATTAATAATGTGGTCATGTCATTAGGAGAATGATGTGATGGACAGACCCAAATAAAGCACAGCAATTAGATCGTGTCATTGTGTTCATCTTTGCGAAGCTTTTTCCTATGTCAAGTATTGTATTCCTTAGACCATGAGATAATGCAACTCCCTAGTACCGGAAGAGAGCTTTGAGGTCATCAAACGTCATCCTATGAAAGGGTGATCATAAAGGTGTCTCTCAGGTAATCGGAAAGTAATTGTTGGGTTGCATGTATCGAGATGGAATTTGTCCCTCCCGAGTCGGAGAGATATACTTCGGGCCCACTCGGTAATCGATATCAACACCGCTTGCAAGTATGTGGTTAAGGAGTTAATCACGAAGTGATATTGGATTACAGAACGAGTAAAGTACTTGCTGTGAACAAGATTGAACTAGGTAAGGCGATACCGACGATCGAATCTCGGGCAAGTAAAATATCGCGTGACGAAGGGAATACATATATGGGATTAATTGAATCCTGGCATCGTGGTTCATCCGATATGATCTTCGTTGAATATGTGGGAGTCAATATGGATTTCCAGATCCCGCTGTTGATTATTGATAGAGATCATGTCTGTATATTCTCGAACCCACAGGGTTACACACTTAACGCTCATTGATGTCTACGCACTTCTATTCTTGTAGACACTTGTTGGGCCTCCAAGTGCAGAGGTTTGTAGAACAGCAGCGAGTTTCCCTTAAGTGGATCACCCAAGGTTTATCGAACTCAGGGAGGTTAGAGGTCAAAGCTATCCCTCTCAAGCAACCCTGCAATTACGATACAGAAAGTCTCTTGTGTCCCCAACACACCCAATACACTTGTCAGATGTATAAGTGCACTAGTTCGGCGAAGAGATAGTAAAATACAAGTAGTAGTGATGATTATAAGTAGTAACTGTGGTATGAAATAAATATCGCTGCGAGCAAACAAGTAACAAAACAGCAAGTAAACGATGTGCAAAGCTTGGAAACAAGGCCTAGGGATCATACTTTCACTAGTGCACACACTCCCAACAATATAACATGATTGAACAAATAAATAACTTCTCTCCACAATGGTACTCTGAATTACTCTCCTATTGAATAACACTAATCACTGTGTAGTGGCTACAGAAGCACCCCTTAAAGTCCATCAAGTACTTGACAAACACCACTCATAGAGATATCCAAATCAGATCACAATTCAAGATAGAAATCATTGCAACTTAGACCAAGTACTAACATGGTGCACACACTGTCAACTTTACACCATGAAAGGAGGAATTGATCACTCAATACTATCATAGTAATAATTACTCTCATAATCCACAAGAGATCACGATCATAGCCTAAACCAAGTACCACCACGATGCACGCACTGTCACCGTTACACCATGGCGGGAGGAATAGATTACTTTAATAACATCACTAGAGTATACTATAATAATTAAGCATAGGAGTAGCATTATATCTGAATAATAACATCTACTTGTTCAACATGATACAAAGCTCACGATCACATAAATATCACATCATGGGAGAGAGAGGTGAACCACATAGCTACCGGTAGAGCCCTTAGCCCCGGGGATGAACTACTCCCTCCTCATCATAGGAGACAGCAAGGTTGATGGAGATGGCGGTGAGGTCGATAGAGACGGCGGAGACGGCGATGGAGACCGATGGAGATGGCTCCGGGGGCACTTCCCCGTCCCGGCAGGGTGCCAGAACAGAGACTTTTGTCCCCCGAAATTCGTCGGTGGCGGCGGCGGAACTGCGGAACTCTTTCTGGAAAATTGCCAAATCCTCTAGGGTTTTCCGTCCCGAGGCTTTATATAGGCGAAGGGGCAATGTCAGAGGGCTGCCAGGGCCTCCTCACATAGGGGTGGCGCAGCCAGGGCCTGGGCCGCGCCAGCCCTATGTGAGGGTGGCCTGTGGCCCCTCTCCTTCCTCTCTTCGGATGTCTGGATGCTCCCGGGAAAAATAAGACTTCTGGCTTTGGTTTCATCCAATTCCGAGAATATTTCCTGTGTATCACTCTGAAACACAAAAACAGCAGAAAATAGGGAACTGGCACTGTGGCAACTTATTAGTAGGTTAGTTCCGGAAAATGCATAAAAGTGCCACGAAGTGTAACGAACCAGTAGGCAAATGGTGTAAAAACAAGCATGGAGCATCAAAAATTATAGATACGTTGGAGACGTATCAGCATCCCCAAGCTTAACTCCTGCTCGTCCTCGAGTAGGTAAGTGATAACAAAAGAATAATTTTTGAGGTGACATGCACCTACACAATCTTGATCATAAATGTAAGCATTTTGAGCTGGGATCATAAGAACTTAAAACATGGACATGAAAGATATAATCTTGACAATAAGAACTTAGCAACCATATTGTAAACATGCAAATGAACACAAACAAAAGATCATGAAAATGAAACAATGAAAGTCAAACGTGTGTTCAAATCATAAGGAAAAACATACAAATGGTTTTCAGCTTGTCCTTCAAAGAGAGCAAAACTTAAATGCATAGGACACCTTCAAGTTTAAGAGGGCGACTAGATACAAATAATTTAAGAATAAGTGAAACCAACAATATGAATCAATCAATGAAAACTTTGGGACAATGCACATTACACTAAGAATGACAACTATGCTCTCTTAATGGTGCATAAAGATAGAAGGTGGTGACTCAACATAAAAGTAAAAGAAAGGCCCTTCACAGAGGGAAGCAGTGATTAAACATGTGCTAGAGCTTTTCATTTGTAAAACAGAGATAAAAATTGGATTTTGAGAGGTGGTTGTCTTTGTCAACGACTGGCAATGGGGTTCTTACTATCTTCCATACAAAAATGAAGCAAGTTTTTGAGAGAGAGATTGGCACTTTTGTGCTCTTTTATAAAGCTTGACACTCCTCCCCACCTTTTTTCCTTTCACAAACCATGGCTAACCGATTCCATCGGGTGCCCACCAACATTCACATACCATGGAGGAGTGCCTTTTTTTCTTTCTTTTTTTTCTCTTTTTTTCTTTTTGGAATTTAGCAATATGGAAGATAGCAAATCCGACCACTACGTCCCCATGAGCTGAAAACAGTGTCACAAAATGAGAAGTGTTTTGAAGATTTTTTGAAAGGTAGCACATTAAAATTTACTTGGAATGGCTTGCAAATACCATGCATAGGAATTTATAGTGGACACATTAGAATAACTTGGTTTTTAGGAGTTGGATGCACGAGTAGCGCTCATACTCAGTACAAAACGAGGGCTAGAAAAAGACTGAGAGCGACCAACTAAGAGAGCAATAACGGCCATAATCATGCAAAGCGACAAAGCAACATTAAAAAAAGCATAAGATGGCATCAAAAGTCAAAAACTAAATGATCATAGAGGCTTATGGTGACTTTGTATGAGTCTAACATGTGTGAGCATGCGCCAAGTCAACCCAAATAAAGCATCAAGGAGAAAACAAAATAATGCTTCCAAATAATAAAAACAATGCATGATTTTTTCAAAGGCTCATTAAGCAATCTCAGTAATTTGAGACAAGTTATGCTACAACAAAAATCACTAAGCATACGATCAAAAATACATCAAGCATGACATGCAAAAGTCTAAGCCGCAGTCTAAACAAGCTCCTTTTTGTACCACTTTTTTGCATAAATCTTTTTCTCTTTTCCAACACCATTCGAACTTTTTTAACTCAACTCTTTTGATGAAAGCCAATATGGTCCAGAGAAAAAAAATACACCTTGATAAAAAGATATAAGAAGATCTGAACAAAAATCAAGGCAAAAACTGAAAACTAAACGCAGTAGCAGAAAAAGAAGAACACTCGTTGAACGATAAGAGTGAAAAACTGAGTGTTCTTGGCAAATGAAAACGAGTACATCTCCTTCAAAAGAAATTTGTTGGGGTCCAACCATTTATTGTAGCAAACTAAACTAAACTAAACTGAAAACTAAAACAACTGACGCTCCAAGAAAAATGCATAGTGCATGAAGCAATAAAAATATAGTGTCTTGAAAGGTGACCTGATTTTTGCCGATGAAGAAGTGGTGCCTCGGGGGCATCCCCAAGCTTTGACGCTTGTACTTCTTGGATATTTCTTGGGGGTTGCATGGGCATCCCCAAGCTTGAGCTTTTGTCCATTCTTCAACTCATCTCATCATTCTCCAATCCCTACACTTAAAAACTTCCTTCATACAAAACTCAACACAATTCTATTAGCAACATTAGTGTAAGCATAACAATGAATCAACCTCTTTTGCTTCAGGTTTCAATTCAAAATCACCACATATAAAGCATATACTACTGTAGCAACTTCCCCAAAAGTTCCGTGATCGAAAGAACTCAAAAAGAAAGCGTTCGAGAAGCAACAACGAATAGTGGCAGAAATCTGTCAAAACAGAACAGCTGACAAAGGTCAATTTTTAAAGGGATTTTCTGTTGCTCAAATCAAAAAGTGTTCAACTAACTAAAGTTTTTATATAACCTGAGGAATAAGCACAAGAAATCGCAGGTCCAAAAGATTTTCAGAGATTTTTCACAAATTTTTACAGTATTGTACGAAAATCTGTTTCAGGACAGCAACATCCCCAAATCTTACCTCACTCGAATTAGAGGCTTCTCTTGGCACAAAAACGGAATAAAAAGGATAAGGAGCAGTTATTACAGTAGTAATAACTTCCAAGACTCAAATAAAAGAAAAAGTACTGAAAATAAAACAATGGGTTATCTCCCAAGAGTGCTTTTCTTTAATGCCTTTGAGCTAGGCACAAAATAGAGAACCAAACAAAGAAGCAAAATAAAAGGAACTATTTTTGTTGTTTTCAATTTATAAGTGAAAGTAAAGAAGCAATAAAAACAAAATAAAGAGCCTAATAAAACTAAAGAAGATAAAACCAAGACATATAAAAGCAACTATAATACAAGTTAACACAATACATATCATGTGGATGGGTAATATAGAGTATGAAGGAGACAACCTCATGTTAGTTGATGAATAGGGGGATGACTCGGGCATCCCCAAGCTTAGATGATTGTATTTTCTTGAATATATTCTTGGGATGCACCTAAACATCCCCAAGCTTGAGCTCTTGTGTCTTCTTGTTCATCTCATATCACCATATTGATTAGAACTTATAAGCTACATCCACATAAAACTTCACAAAACTCATTAGTAGGGTTAGTACTCATTAAATAAAATCCACTAATTTTCAAGCATTGACAAGTTTCATAATCTATACTCAACATTAGCCACTGTATATACTAAGGTATTCATGATTTCCGTTGTCCATCAAAAAACTAATGAAACTAATAACACCAAGTACAATATTGAATAAACTAAGAAATCTGTCAAAACTGAACAGTCTGCAAAGATGACACTCAACGAGATAGTTAAGTAGCTCAAATCGAAAAAATTCAAACTAAAGAAAGACAGATCATAATCTCAGGTTCATGCACAAAAAATTTCAGATCAAAACACTATTCTGAGATTTTTCACGATTTTTTATAGTGAAGCACAGAAATCTGTCTAAACAGAACAGTCAGTGAAAATCGAATTTTTTAAGACAGCTACGTAACTCAAATTAGAAAAAGTTAGTCTAATGAAAGAAAGACAATAAGCATTACTTTGCACTCAAGAAATTTCAGGTCAATATCACATTCAGGTGATTTTAAACATTTTATACGGTAAAGCACAAAAAATCTGTTTTTGGACAGCAAAGCAAAACTATCAACTTCCAAGTAACTAGGAACTACAATTATTACTTTACTTTTATGGTACAGAGGAATATGTACAATATATACAATATACACAATATGTACAAGTTTTTAACTGAAAAGCTTCCATGGAAAGATTTTTTTTTGGTTTCATAGGCATGAACACAAGTGTTCAAGGTCGACCCCCACTTAACCATTACTCATCTTTTCAATCACTTTCCTTTTTGAAAACGTTTTTAGGTAACAAGTACAACTAATTTTTTTTGTAATTTGCATTCCCTATCCATACAAAGATAGAGAACAACTTAAAACTGAAAGTAAACAACTACTTAGAGATAAAGCAAACAAGTGCACACAAGAATATTCACCCACACGCTATTGCTCCCCGGCAACGGCGCCAGAAAAGGGCTTGATGTCTACGCACTTCTATTCTTGTAGACACTTGTTGGGCCTCCAAGTGCAGAGGTTTGTAGAACAGCAGCAAGTTTCCCTTAAGTGGATCACCCAAGGTTTATCGAACTCAGGGAGGTTAGAGGTCAAAGCTATCCCTCTCAAGCAACCCTGCAATTACGATACAGAAAGTCTCTTGTGTCCCCAACACACCCAATACACTTGTCAGATGTATAGGTGCACTAGTTCGGTGAAGAGATAGTAAAATACAAGTAGTAGTGATGATTATAAGTAGTAACTGTGGTATGAAATAAATATCGCTGCGAGCAAACAAGTAACAAAACAGCAAGTAAACGATGTGCAAAGCTTGGAAACAAGGCCTAGGGATCATACTTTCACTAGTGGACACACTCCCAACAATATAACATGATTGAACAAATAAATAACTTCTCTCCACAATGGTACTCTGAATTACTCTCCTATTGAATAACACTAATCACTGTGTAGTGGCTACAGAAGCACCCCTTAAAGTCCATCAAGTACTTGACAAACACCACTCATAGAGATATCCAAATCAGATCACAATTCAAGATAGAAATCATTGCAACTTAGACCAAGTACTAACACGGTGCACACACTGTCAACTTTACACCATGAAAGGAGGAATAGATCACTCAATACTATCATAGTAATAATTACTCTCATAATCCACAAGAGATCACGATCATAGCCTAAACCAAGTACCACCACGATGCACGCACTGTCACCGTTACACCATGGCGGGAGGAATAGATTACTTTAATAACATCACTAGAGTATACTATAATAATTAAGCATAGGAGTAGCATTATATCTGAATAATAACATCTACTTGTTCAACATGATACAAAGCTCACGATCACATAAAGATCACATCATGGGAGAGAGAGGTGAACCACATAGCTACCAGTAGAGCCCTTAGCCCCGGGGATGAACTACTCCCTCCTCATCATAGGAGACAGCAAGGTTGATGGAGATGGCGGTGAGGTCGATAGAGACAGCGGAGACGGCGATGGAGACCGATGGAGATGGCTCCGGGGGCACTTCCCCGTCCCGGCAGGGTGCCAGAACAGAGACTTCTGTCCCCCGAAATTCATCGGTGGCGGCGGCGGAACTGCGGAACTCTTTCTAGAAAATTGCCGAATCCTCTAGGGTTTTCCGTCCCAAGGCTTTATATAGGCGAAGGGGCGATGTCAGAGGGCTGCCAGGGCCTCCTCACATAGGGGTGGCGCGGCCAGGGCCTGGGCCGCGCCAGCCCTATGTGAGGGTGGCCTGTGGCCCCTCTCCTTCCTCTCTTCGGATGTCTGGATGCTCCCGGGAAAAATAAGACTTCTGGCTTTGGTTTCGTCCAATTCCGAGAATATTTCCTGTGTATCACTCTGAAACACAAAAATAGCAGAATACAGGGAACTGGCACTGTGGCAACTTATTAGTAGGTTAGTTCCGGAAAATGCATAAAAGTGCCACGAAGTGTAACGAAACACTAAGCAAATGGTGTAAAAACAAGCATGGAGCATCAAAAATTATGGAAACGTTGGAGATGTATCAGCTTCCCCCTCCAACTCCTCTTTGGATCTCTGGAAGCTTCCGGGAAAAATAAGACTTCAGGAACTTGTTTCGTCCAATTCCGAGAATATTTCCTGTGTAGCACTTCTGAAACACAAAAACAGTAGAAAACAGGGAACTGGCACTGTGGCGACTTGTTAGTAGGTTAGTTCCGGAAAATGCATAAAAGTGCCACGAAGTGTAACGAAACAGTAGGCAAATGGTGTAAAAACAAGCATGGAGCATCAAAAATTATAGATACGTTGGAGACGTATCACTCATCAATGATAGGGTAGTTTGGGGATAAATCTAAATGGTGAAATTGAATATTGTTTGGAGTCTCGGATAGGATCCATGACATCACGAGGAGCTTCGGAATGGTCCAGAGATAAAGTTTCATATAAGGAAAGTTGACTTTAGGGTTTCGGAAAAGTTCTGGACTTTTTCGGTAGAGTACTGGAATGTTCTAGAAAGTTCCGGAGGGCTCCATGGTAGGGCCCACATGCCCCAAAGGGTCCACATGGACCAAAGGGTGCTTCCTACATGGGCCTGGTCATCCATGCCCACTTGTCCTATGAGGCCAAGGGCAAAACCCTAGGGTTTTCTTATGGGCCAAGGCAAAGGAAACTTAGGGGGCAAGTTTTCTCCCTAGGGCCACCGGCTTTACTTGGAGGCTAAGGCTGCCCCCTTGGCCGCCCCCCTTGACCTATTTAAAGGGGTGGGGAGGGCTGGGGCGTGCTCACCTCAAAACCCTAGCCGCCGGCCCCCTTCCTCCACTCCTCCACCCTCCGCAGCAGCTTGGCGAAGCCCTGCAGAAATTTCTACACCATAGCACCACACCGTCGTGCTGCCGATCCCATCTACCACTCCACCATACCTCGCTGGACCGAGGAGGCGGATTCGTTGTTGTGTTGTACATGTGCATCGCTCGGAGGCGCCGCCCGTTGTGGCGCTTGGATCGGATCGGATCGCGAGGAGGAGATGGCTAGTACGACTACATCATCCACGTTCTGTTGAACGTTTCCGCTGTGCGATCTACAAGGGTACGTATATCTGATTTCCCCGCTCATTTTTTTTGCATCTCGTAGATCAGATCTTGGCTTGTTCTTATTCGTACTCGTAGGAAAAAAAAATCTATGCTGCGAAACCCTTCAGTGGTATCAGAGCAAGATCTATGCATAGATGTTTTACACAAGTAAAACGCAACATGCTTGTTGCGGGCGTTGATGTTTTCTATTGCAAACATCTATTTTTTGTACTTCTTATGGTGCGGTATAGTGAGATCGAAGCGATCCAGGCCAACCTTACGCGACCTCGTTCGCGAGACCGGCTCCGCACTTGACGTGTGGCTTGTTCCACACATGCGGCTGGTGGATGCCAGTTTCTCTCACTATAGTTGTCATGTGATTTACAATGGATGTTGGCAACCATAATATCACCGTTGTGGCTTTGCGTAGGTAAGAACCGTTCTTATGCGTAGCTTCCATAAGCCACGTAAAACATGCAATCAACAAATTAGAGGCGTCTAACTTGTTTTTGCAGGGAGTGTTTGTGATATGGTATTGCCACAAGATGTGATGTGTATGATATATGTGATATATGCGATGATCATGTTTTGTAATGTTTCACGACTTGCATGTCGATGAGTTCACAACCGGCAGGAGCCATATGGTTTTCTTTATAATTTTGTATGACCTACGTGTCAACTTCTTATACACCATGTAATAGCTTTACTTTATCACTAAGTGGTTAGCAATAGTCGTATTTGCTATTCATGGTGGAGGCAATCATGGTGGAGTGATGTAGATCATGCCGGCGCACATGATATGGAGATCAATGCGCGAAGATTGGCTATACCATGTCACATATTGTATATGCATTTGATGTTTATCCTTTATGCATCTTATTTTGCTTTGATCGCGACGGTAGCATTATAAGATAATCCCTCATACTTAATTTCAAGATAAAATGTGTTCTCCCCTCGTATGCGCCGTTGCGAAAGATTGTCGTTTTGAAGCATCACGTGATGATCGGGTGCTATAAACTCTACGTTCACATACAACGGGTGTAAGCCAGATTTACACATGCAAAAATACAAGGGTTAAACTTGACGAGCCTAGCATGTACAGACATAGCCTCGGAACACATGGACCGAAAGGTCAGGCATGAGTCATATGGATGATATGATCAACATGTTGATGTTCACCATTAAAGCTACATCATCTCACGTGATGATCGGTCTCGGTGTAGAGAATTTGGATCATGCTTCACTAAACAACTTCGAGGGATGTTGAATTTAGTGGGAGTTCATTAGTAATTTGATTAACTTGAACTAATTATCATGAACTAAATCTTAGTGTATTTGCATAAGTCGTTGTAGTCTTTGGCAACCGTTTTCCACCGACACTTAGTTTAATTGAGTTAAAAAGGAACTATAGAATTTGGATAATCACTTTATGGAATAGTACCATTTAGTTAGAATGTCAAGACTAAAGACTAAGTCCTATCGCAATTTTAGCAAACCTCACTTGCTCCATGCGATTTAATAAGTTGTATTAATCTAAGAGCAATGATTCAAGTTTAGCATCTAAGATCATGTTTGCCTCCATGAGAAATTGATCTTCAAATTTGTTTGAGAATCAAAGTGATCATCGAGCTGAAAGAATTGTTTCAGAAACAAACAAGAAGTGAAAGATATTTGATATCTAAAACTTTGATTGTTTGCAAAATGATTGAGTATAATTTAGTAAAAGAACATATGCTCATATTGTATGAATATATGCGAAGATTGAAGGTGCTGGGCGTCCAGATCACCCAACAGTTTGGGAACTAATATTATACTTGCACTCGTCCTTATGAGCTATAGTGGTTTCATCATGAAAGTTGTCATGATAGGATGAATGAAATGGTATCGGCTAAATTGTTTTGCTATACCAAATGAATGCTAAAGAATGGAATCTAGAAGAACACCAATTATATGATGATGGCGATCCACCTCAATTTGCAAAGTCCAAGGCCATTAGTATTTGACTAAACATCCTTTGGACCATGTGTCAAATGATTGACGCCATTATTGATGTTGATAGATTCTTCTAAATGAAGAGGAAATGCTAAATAGGATCTGCAAAATATTAGGTAGAAAAGGAAAAGACTGGAAATGTCCAGCTTAGGTATATAAATGATATACATGTTATAAATGGATTCTTTGCTTGTTAACAATGTAATTCTTAAGTATTGGATACTGGATTGTTGGTATGAATTGTCATACAAAGCAACATAATACAAGAACTACAATGGCCTAAATAACCAGCAAAAGAATGTGGTAACAATGTGCATCGAGAAACAAATAAATGTGTTATTATGTTTTTCGTCGGCATAAAACCTAGCCTTCTAGATTTGTTAAGAACTTAATAATTGTTATTTTATTCTGGTATTATGAGAGCAATGGTTATTCAAATTATTACCGTCTTCCATAATCGATGGATAGATTATTATTATCTTGTTGGTGAAATAGACATTTATAATACTGATGCTAAAGGTTGCAAGACAAAACGAATTTTACTTATATATGACACCGCCGTTTAAGTCATATTGGAAACAAAACATGAAAGAAATTCTATATTGGTAGAATTTTGAGTCATTTGATTTTGAATTGATTGACACTTGTGAGACTTTTCCTAAAGATGATTAAACTCCGTTCATGGGCCATGGACAGAACAAGCGACTAACTAAATGGAGATCGTACATGTTGATGTATGTAGTCCATGGTGTGAAGTCGATCATGGTGTATTTTCTATTTCATCAATGACTCGAATAGATGTATGGTATATCTACTTGATGAGATAGAAGTATGAAATTGTTCAATTTATGAAGTGGAAATTGTTGTAACAATAATATTCAAGTTGTATGATTAGATCATAAAGAAGAATATTTGAATTACAAGTTTAGCAAACATCTAAGAGTTAGGGGAATTGTTCCATAAACTTGCATCGTGATAAACACCATAGGAGTATGGAGTTTTCGATGGATGTAATCAAACCTTGTTTGACATGGTTAGATCAATGATAAAATAAAACTACCAATATAATTTGTGGATTATGCTTTAGAGACTACCATTTTTCACTGAATAGAGTGCCATCATAATCCGCTGAAATGACACTGTACAAGTTATAGTTGTCTTTTCTTAAATTTTGGTATGCACGTCATATGTAAAATGTTTACAACCAAAGTCAGATTAGTAAGTCTTTGTAGGTTATCCCAAAGAATGTCGATGGGTGTTTCTTCTGCCATAAACCCAAATAAAAGTGATTGTCACTAAAAGAAGTGAATTTCTTATGAAGGAGTTTTTTGCGAAAGGTTTAAGTGGGAGGAAGATAGAACTTGATGAGGTTATTGAATCTGAGCAAGATGATCAGAGTAGCACAGCACCAGAAAATGTTTTGGAAGTGGCAACTGCATTCATGGCTCATGCATCTACAATATGTTGTAGTCACGGCATCGAAGTTCCTATTTAACCAAGTTGGTCGTAATCAAATAGCAAGATTTGAGGACGAGATATTATTAGATAATAGTAACCAACAATATATAAAGAAGCGGTGATGGGCCCTGACTTCGTCATATGAATTATTCTAGCAACAATTACATATTGAGATATGATATTTGAATAAATGAAACAATGTTCCTCTACCGGAATGCACACCAAGGACGTGTACCTGACACGACCCAATGGGTTTTGTTGATTCAAAGGTTGCTAGATATGTATGCAAACTTCTATGGTAGAAGTAAGCATAGCGAAGTTGGAATCTTCAATGATGAAAATGTTAAAGTGTTAATTTCATCAAGATATTTGAAGATGCTTGTATTACAAGAAAGTAAGTGGGAGCGCTCAGACATACTTCTGATATTTTATGTGGATGACATATCGTTTATTGGAAATAATGTGTTTTTCTTGATATTGTTAAGTTTTCATTAAAATTAGTTTTTGATGAAAGACTTAGGTAAAGCCAGAATATTAAGCATCAATGTCTATGCAGATAGATTGAGGCACTAATATAGTTTTGCCAGAGTACATAGATGAACTATTGAATTTGTTCAATATGGAAACAATAAGAACGGTTCTTGTTGCATGGAAGAGGTTGGAGCAAGAATCAATTGTTTTGACACTTGATGAGTGAAATCACAAGAATGATTTTATCTCAATTTTAAGCTATTTGTTTTGAGTTAGAAGGTGGCACAATAAGATGGAAGAAAGTTCCATGATGACTTGGATGAGTTCCAATGTTAACATTGTGGCGGACACTGCAACGAGGGCTAAGTATATAATCGCTTTAGAAGCGGCATAAAAGATGCAAAGTAGATAGTGATAATCCAACTTATTTGTGGCACTGTCGTCTAGGTCATATTAGTGTAAAACGCATTAAGAAACTCCATTCTGATGGACTTTTGGAGTCTCTTGATTTTGAATCATTTGACACGTGCGAGCCATGCCTCATGGGCAAGATGATCAAAACCCTGTTCTTCGGAATAATGGAGCTAGCAACGGACTTATTGGAAATCATACATACCGATGTGTGCGGACCAATGAGTATTTCGATGCGCGGTGGATATCGCTATTTTCTCACTTTTACTGATGAGTTAAGTAGATATGGGTATGTCTATTTAATGAATATAAATCGGAAACATTTGAAAAGTTCAAAGAATTTCAGAACGAAGTGGAAAACCATCGTAACAGGAAAATTAAATTTCTGTGATCCGGTCATGGAGGTGTAGTTCCAAGTGTGCTAGTACTATGTAGTTCTATTGTATGACAATAGAGGCAACATAGTCTTGGCAAAGAAACAAAGGTTACATTAGAAGACCAAGTTTATACGATGCCATCTCATACAAGGTGAGTAATGCATGCTGGCGCAAAAAGAATATGCAAATACAAACGGACCTGAAAGTGTCAGACCCGTAGATAAGGTTTACCACGTGCAACGCATATATATAACACCGGAATGCCATAGGTGTTAAAGGCGCAAGTATGACTAGATTATTGACTCTAGTGCAAGTGGGAGACTGAAGGAAATATGCCCTAGAGGCAATAATAATATTGTTATTATCATATTTCTTGTTCATGATAATGTTTATACTCCATGCTAGAATTGTATTAAACGGAAACATTAATACTTGTATGGTTTATGAACAACACCGTGTCCCTAGTATGCCTCTACTAGATTAGCTCATTGATTAATGATGGTTAAGGTTTCCTAACCATAGACATGAGTTGTCGATTAATAATGAGGTCATGTCATTAGGAGAATAATGTGATGGACAGACCCAAATAAAGCACAGTAATTAGATCGTGTCATTGTGTTCATCTTTGCGAAGCTTTTTCCTATGTCAAGTATTGTATTCCTTACACCATGAGATAATGCAACTCCCTAGTACCGGAAGAGAGCTTTGTGGTCATCAAACGTCATCCTATGAAAGGGTGATCATAAAGGTGTCTCTCAGGTAATCGGAAAGTACTTGTTGGGTTGCATGTATCGAGATGGAATTTGTCCCTCCCGAGTCGAAGAGATATACTTCGGGCCCACTCGGTAATCGATATCAACACCGCTTGCAAGCATGTGGTTAAGGAGTTAATAATGAAGTGATATTGGATTACAGAACGAGTAAAGTACTTGCTGTGAACGAGATTGAACTAGGTATGCCGATACCGACGATCGAATCTCGGGCAAGTAAAATATCGCGTGACGAAGGGAATACATATACGGGATTAATTGAATCCTGGCATTGTGGTTCATCCGATATGATCTTCGTTGAATATGTGGGAGTCAATATGGATTTCCAGATCCCGCTGTTGATTATTGATAGAGATCATGTCTGCATATTCTCGAACCCGTAGGGTCACACACTTAACGCTCATCAACGCTAGGGTAGTTTTGGGATAAATCTAAATGGTGAAATTGAATATTGTTTGGAGTCTCGGATAGGATCCATGACATCACGAGGAGCTTCGGAATGGTCCGGAGATAAAGTTTCATATAAGGAAAGTTGACTTTAGGGTTTCGGAAAAGTTCTGGACTTTTTCAGTAGAGTACCGGAATATTCTAGAAAGTTCCGGAGGGCTCCATGGTGGGGCCCACATGCCCCAAAGGGTCCACATGGACCAAAGGGTGCTGCCTACATGGGCCTGGTCGTCCATGCCCACTTGTCCTATGAGGCCAAGGACAAAACCCTAGGGTTTTCTTATGGGCCAAGGCAAAGGAAACTTAGGGGGCAAGTTTTCTCCCTGGGGCCACCGGCTTGACTTGGAGGCTAAGGCTGCCCCCTTGACCTATTTAAAGGGGAGGGGAGGGCTGGGCGTGCTCACCTCAAAACCCTAGCCGCTGGCCCCCTTCCTCCACTCTTCCACCCTCCGCAGCAGCTTGGCGAAGCCCTGTAGAAATTTCTACACCATAGGCACCACACCGTCGTGCTGCCGATCCCATCTACCACTCCAACGTACCTCGCTGGACCGAGGAGGCGGATTCGTTGTTGCGCTGTACGTGTGCATCGCTCGGAGGCGCCGCCCGTTGTGGCGCTTGGATCGGATCGGATCGCGAGGAGGAGACAGCTAGTACGACTACATCATCCACGTTCTATTGAACATTTCCGCTATGCGATCTACAAGGGTACATAGATCTGATTTCCCCGCTCGTTGTTTTGCATCTCATAGATCAGATCTTGGCTTGTTCTTATTCGTACTCGTAGGAATTTTTTTGTTTTCTATGCTGCAAAACCCTTCATTTCTGTCGCTCCGGCAACCCCACAATTAATAGCCAAATACACAGTGCATTCCACTAGGCCCATAAAGGTGAAGTATCATGTAGTCGACGTTCACATGACACCACTATTAGAATATCACCACAACATAAATATCAAACCATTAAATATTACTCAACATAGTTTCACTACTAACATCTTGACTTCTCCCATGTCCTCAAGAACTAAACGAACTACTCACAAGACATCATATGGATCATGACCAGAGGTGAAATAATGGTAAATAACAATCTGAACATAAACCTTAATTCTACGGTTCCACTCAATAGCATCAACTACAAGAGTAATCAACACCGGAAAAGTTTCCCCTAAGAATTGGACAAGATTCAACCCAAGATGTTACGGCGGGATGGCATGGTGATAATGGTGATGAAGGTGCTGGTGATGATGGTGATGATGATGATCCTGATGAAGCCCAGCTTGATGGCGATGATGATGGCGACGATCTCCCTCTCCGGGAAGGAATTTCCTCGGCAGATTTCTGCCTGCCGGAGAGCTTTCTCTCTCTATGTGTTTTCCACCCCGCAGAGGCAGCAGAGTCTATCTCTGATCCCCCCTGGGTCTGAGGTTTTCCGGGAGACGATATACGCGAGGGGGTGCTGGCAGAGGTGGGCCAGGGTGGCCACACCATTGGGTGGTGCGGCCTAGGGCTGGCTCGTGCCACCTGGTGGTGTGGGCCCCTAGTGGCTCACCCCGCCCTCTCCTTCTGGCTACTTCCGTCTTCCGATGAAATATGAATTTTTGGGTATTTTCCTAGAATTGCTGATCTTCAGAAATATGGTGTCTTGACAGTCATTTTTCCAGCAGAATCCTGACTCCAGCAGTGAGTTCTCCAATAATCATCAAACATGTGAAAACAGAGGAAACAACATAAGTATCATATCAAAATATGAAATATATCAATGAATAATAGTAAATTATGATATAAAATAGTGATGCAAAATGGACGTATCAGGGGCCCGCGCCATGGGGTGGTGTGGTGCCCTCGGGCAACGTTTCCTACCCGTTTTCGTCTCGTAATTTTCTATATTTAATAAAAACAAAAAAATATCAGCAGAAAAGTTTAACGCGAACTTTTTTTTTGCTCAAACTGTTACCTATTCGAAAATGGACTCTGCAGTTTCCTGCATTTGTTCTTTGATAAATTCTTCCGGAGTCACCACTTGAATAATATCGATATCTTCATTATTAGAATCTCCAGAAATATAATGTTTGAGTCTTTGCCCATTCACCACTTGCGTATTGTTACCTTTTAGTGAAGCAATTTTTATTGCACCTGAACGATACACTTCTTCAATAAAAAAGGGTCCTTCCCATTTTGAGAGTAATTTTCCTGCAAAAAATTTGAGATGAGACCTATACAATAGAACTTTCTCACCAACATGGAACTCCCTCTTAAGAATTCTCCTATCGTGCCATTTTTTAACTTTCTCTTTAAAGAGTCTAGCATTTTCATAAGCTTCACTTATCCATTCATCTAAAAACTCAAGTCAAGCAACCTTTTCTTACCAGCAAGTTTAAAATCTCTATTAAGTTCTTTCACTGCCCAATAAGCTTTGTGTTCTAATTCTAAAGGCAAGTGACAAGCTTTTCCATAAACCATTTTGTAAGGAGACATACCCATAGGATTTTTATAAGCAGTTCTGTTAGCCCATAAAGCATCATTTAACTTACTAGCCCAATTTTTTCTAGATTTATTAACAGTCTTTTGCAAGATAGACTTAATTTCTCTATTTGATAACTCTACTTGCCCACTTGTTTGGGGATGATAAGCTGAAGCAATTCTATGATTAACATCATATCTAGCAAGGGTCTTCCTAAAACCACCATGAATAAAATGAGAACCTCCATCAGTCATAAGATATCTAGGCACACCAAACCTAGGAAAAATAACATCCTTAAGCATTTTTAACGAGGTCTCACCATCAGCACTATTTGTAGGTATAGATTCCACCCACTTAGTAACATAATCAACAGCAACAAGTATATGAGTATAACCTTCTGAAGGAGGAAAGGGACCCATAAAGTCAAATCCCCAGCAGTCAAATGGTTCAATAACAAGAGAATAATTCATAGGTATTTTATTGCATCTAGAAATATTACCAACTCGACACTCGTCACAAGATAAAATAAACTTTCTTGCATCTCTACAAAGAGTAGGCCAATAAAAACCTGATTGTAGAACCTTTTGTGCAGTTCTATCTCCAGCATGATGTCCTCCATAAGCACTACCATGACATTTCCTTAATATCTCACGTTGTTCATATTCTGGAACACATCTTCACATAATACCATCCACTCCTTCTTTATATAAATGTGGGTCATCCCAAAAATAATGCCTCAAGTCATAAAAGAATTTCCTTCTTTGTTGAGTTGTAAAGGTTGGAGGCAAATACTTGAAAACAATAAAGCTAGCATAATCAGCATACCAAGGACTCTCTCACGAGGTTACTTTTATTGCAGCCAACTGTTCATTTGGAAAACTATCATTAATAGGAATAGGATCATAAGAAATGTTTTCCAATCTAGACAAATTATCAGCAACAGGATTTTCAGCACCTTTCCTATCTACAATGTGCAAATCAAACTCTTGTAAAAGCAGCACCATCTAATAAGCCTAGGCTTGGCATCTTTCTTTTCCATAAGGTACCTAATAGCAACAATATAAGGTCTAAATTTATCACAAGCAAAGACTACAGCTAGGAATTCTTTTTCAGTAGTAGCATAATTATTTTGAGCAGCATCAAGAGTCTTACTAGCATAATGAATAACATTCAACTTCTTATCTATTCGCTGTCCAAGAACAGCACCTATAGCAAAATCACTAGCATCATACATAATTTCAAAGGGTAAATTCCAATCAGGTGGTTGGACAATAGGAGCAGTAGTTAAAGCCTTCTTAAGAATTTCAAAAGGTTCCTTACAATCATCATCAAAAACAAAAGGAACATCTTTTTGGAGAAGATTAGTAAGAGGCTTTGAAATTTTAGAGAAATCTTTAATAAAACTCCTATAGAAACCAGCATGACCAAGAATACTACGAATACCTTTGACATCCCTAGGACAGGGCATTTTCTCAATTGCTTCAACTTTTGCTCTATCAATTTCAATACCTCTTTCAGAAATTTTATGTCCAAGAACAATTCCTTCATTAACCATAAAATGGCATTTTTCCCAATTAAGAACAATATTAGTTTTCTCACACCTCTGCAAAACTTTATCAATATTGTGCGAACAGTTATCAAAAGAAGTTCCATAGACGGAGAAATCATCCTTGAATACTTCCACAATTTCTTCACAAAAACCATCTTATATCTTATATCTTATATCTTATATTTTATATATTATATCTTATACTAGCATAATACCCGTGCGTTGCAACAGGGTCAATAAATAATAAATTATTTTTATAAAAACTAAATAAATAGAAAATTATGTGTTAATTAAAAAATCATTAAGATGAGTCAGCCTCGCACGGGGACTCGCCTGATGACACCAATTCCATCCTCAATTGACTGACACAATTCACACGATGATATGGAGCTCCACTGCAACTTCAAAATTCTTTTCAACGTGCATATTGCACACGGAAGTGCTGGTGCGCTGCAACAGTTGTAAATAATTTAATACTGCTAACAAACCTTGAAAGCTATAAGATGTAATTTCTATCTCTCAACTCAAAATATCATATATTTCATTTTGATTTTTGGTTTGTACCATTTGCAATATTATAGGTTCGGCAAAGGAGTTAGTTCCCTGATTCATTGTACATCAATACTCTTGAAAAGAAATAAAAACTTAGCACCTAATTTGCAATCTTCTTTACCATATCATTTGGTTTAATAAATTGTACTGGTCATGTACCCTTTACAAGAGAAAATCCCATTGTTGCAACTGAACAATACAGAGAAACAGATGCAATCATATCTATCTGCCCCAAATCAGCTTTGGAGTAATTTATTTTCTCCTATTTTTGCGATTGCTATTCCATATACACACAATTCAGAGAACAAAACTGCTTGTTGTAGTCGTTTTAACATGGCATACCCAATTGTTTGGAGTCGACATACAACTGTGAGATGATATCATTACCATATTTGTAGCAAATCAACCTAATAATTCCATAAAAAATATGGATTGAGCAAGAACTAAGCAGCGTTAAATTTTTTATGTCCAATGATGTTCAATTTATATGCAAATGTACACCCCGGCTGAAGTAAACTAAAATATAATTATATAATTACCATATCTATAGAAAATCAGCCTAATATAATTCCATAAGAGAACTTGATTGAGCAAGAACTAAGCAGCGTTAAATATTTATATGTCCAACGACATTCAGTTCATATGCAAATGTACACCCCGCCTGAAGTAAAATAAAGAGCATGTGTGATTCAGCTATCACACTTTGCCAGCAAACTATGTACTGGAAGGAGCCCAGAACTCATCTTAGAGCTGACCTCGGGGAGCAAAGCAAACTTGGGATCCTCTCACGAGTTGGAAGAAGACCATGTGAGCCTCGACCGTGTAGGCCTTGCCAGATTCCCGGCGCGCCGGAACATGACGAGCACAGGGCTGTAGGAGCGGAGGTGCGGCGTGAGGCTGTACTTTCTCCCACATGGTGGCGATGCTAATCACAGCACCGATCTGGATCCAAAATCGGCCATGGCGAGGATGAGGAAGCAGAATCACGCTACGCTCCTCCGCATCAGATCCCTCATAGCGCAGACTGGTCTGCGCCCATGGTCTTCCTCTTTGGACCTTCCCGAGCTGGGCGACTTTCGCCGGCGTCGGCGGCCGTGTGCGAGGGCAGGCGCGCGGGAAATCTTTCAAGACGTCCGGGGGTGGGTGCGAGGGCCGATGTGCTTTTTTTTTCCCTTCTTTGAACCATTGTTTTGACTTATGGGTGGCATAGGTGAATAAATTTATATTTAGATGAAAACGTATTTAGGTGAATTGAAAGCGTATTTGCGAGCCACGGATCATACCTCTAGCAATATTATTAGTAGAGATTTACTAATTGGAGGCACCAAACGAGCCTCCACGTTAATCTTAGAAAACAACACCTAATCATCCATCCGATCTATATCTTACATATCAGTAGCCGTCGGATGAATTAACTTACCGCATCGTTTCCCACAGTCGTAGCCTCATAGGTCTGTTTGCCCTGCGATTGGCTGCCAGAAACCATCTCTCTCTGTTTGCGTCTACAATCCCAGAGCGAGTCATCAGGCGAGCCCTAGCGAAGTTGTTCGCTGACCCCGGCGTCCTCTCTCCGTGTCATCTATTACTCCGAAAGAAAAGATCCAATCCAGGCTCCCCGATCCCGTTTGTCTCCAAGCTTTGAATCCGCTGTTGAACAACCTGTGAATCTATTGGCCAGTCTGTTCATCGCAAACTAGGTGGTGTGTGTAGATGTCAATTTGAGACAGACTAGCTAGGAGATGGCGTTGGTGAACTATACCCCTGCCTAGGCAAGTAACTCCAGGTGGTGTGTGTAGATGGCAATTTCCCTGCTCAATGTTGCAGTTCGTTGAAGTTATCAATAAATCCAGAAAATCGGCTTACGTCTGATGTATAAACTTAACATATATTCAGTTTTGTAGGCCTGTCAGTTTTGAGGCAAAGTAAGGAATTGATATTTGTTCTGCATCGCCTCAAGCGGGACCACCAAATCTGGGCCACGTTCCACGCATCAACAAATCAAGCACCGGATGGAAAGTTCACTTTGATCTGCACAAGAGAGGCTTTATAGGTATTTTTCATGTTATCCTATCTGATATTTAATAACTGGAGTGTTGGACAATGAAATTAGTCGATGTTCCTAATGGAGAGGATTTGCATGTTCCGTGTTATTTGTTCATATATGCATGCTAAATCTCATATTTCCTTTTTGGTATATATATAGCCTCTCTGCACTAAGCAAAGACATGATTCCTAAGTTGGGTAATTTAAAATTTTGACATTTAGCACAGATTATCCTGCGAGATTACTCGAATTAGTGTCAATATAGTGTATAATTGTTTCCATGTACATATGGGATCAGAATTTAGAGATGTTCCTATAAAATAATTAGTGCATGTCTGGATGCAAAAATGACTTAGTATGAAATTTCCATGCAACTATAACTTGGTAATTACTAATTAAATATTTATGATGTTATATACCGTTTTTGGAATCAATTATAGAAAATATAATGTGGAAGTTCAAGCTATAACCTGTCAAAGTGTCTTACCTTCATATTAAGCTACAACAGTGATTCGTCTAGATTGCTAATGGCCACATAAATCCTGTTAAATCTATTATCGTCAAATTAATAAATTGATGCTTCTATCGTGTACAGACTAATAATGAGATATGTATGGAGTAACATAAATTTTGTAGGTATGTTCCCTATATACCAAGTTTTCTTGGACAAGTCCACGAGGAAATCTACTGTGCATAAGGTTTTACCAGTCCAAGCGCATGGCCTCATAGCCACCACCAGGTCCTTTATGTGCAGGCCTATCCCCAAATGGTATGTCTTGACACTTTCAGATAGAGTAAAAAAAAAAAAGTACTGCCTACAACACTGTTCAGTATTAATAGACTTATTTTGAGAAAAATATATTGCATTCTTATGTTTGTGTCATGTAAACATTTGCATACTATCCATATTCGCCGATCACAATCTAAATTCACTTTATATAAGTCATTCTATTCTTTTTTTAAGAACTTAATTTATATTGGATATCAAATGCATATACCATGCTTGCCCACGTGAACATGCTCATGATTGCCCTGTCATACCGGCTATTACATGGTATGTCTAGCGGCAATATTAAATGACTCCATGCAAATAAGTTATTTATTTTGCGCAAGTTGCCAGAGGGTCCTTGGACATCAGAAATAGCTGCATGTGTTTTTCAGCCCAATTTTACTCACTTGCTAGATGCCTATCTGATGAGGGAAATAAGAAACGAAAATTGTTACTTTTTCTAGGCCTGTTCTACGATTAGGTGTTAACTGATAATCTGTTGTAGCATGGACAAGATTTCTTATATACACATTCTCAAATTGAAATATGGCAATACAACATATGCACGTTTTCAAGCTATATATGACTTCATATCTGTACCTTGGCACTTTGAAAACCGCAAGAGGTAACTGAGAAAAAAGCATGATGCATTTACTCTTTAAGTTGGTGAATAATGTGGAAGTTATTTTCTTCTGCTGTAATCATATTACGAGAAACTATAAATATTTATCAGATTTATCCATAATTATTACCCAAGGCTTCTTATTTGCGCATTTTTTGTAAATATGCTATTGGTTGCTTTTTCGTGAGATTAATGGATTATACATACACGATGAAGACTAAGTAAAAAACATGCACTTCACTAGAAGTTGTAGTTGCATGCATTTGCTCCTGTGAACTAAAAGAGGTATGCAAATTGAATATGAGGGAGATATTAAATTTTTCACAATGGTGACAACCAATTTTAATGAAATTTGAGAAACAATATGTTGCCCGTGCGATGCACGGGCTGATGACTAGTGAAAGATAGTAGACATACATCTTTGAAACGTAGCAAGAGCATTACACAAACCAAAAGGCATATGTCTATAAGAGGTAAAGGATAATGATCTTTCTCTTGTTCCATAAGTAAAAGTAAAAGTGGTTTTCTCTTGATCTTGCTTTTTAACAACAATTTGAGAAAACCTAGAAATTACCATCAAGAAAATAAAAATGAGTTTTCTTAGATAATCTCTCTAACATTTGATCTATAAAAGGTAAAGGATAATGATCTTTCTTAGTAACTTTCTTAACCTTTCTAACATCAATACACATCCTATAACCAACTACTACTCTTTGAGGAATAAGCTCATTATTTTCATTAGGCACAACAGTAATTCCTCCTTTCTTAGGGACACAGTGCACAGGACTAACCCATCTACTATCAGCGATAGGATAAATAATACCAGCATCAAGGAGTTTCAATACCTCATTTCTTACCACTTCCTTCATCTTAGGAATTAAACGGCGTTGATGTTCAACAACTGGCTTTGCATCAGGCTCCCTATTAATAGCACGCTGACATATAGTAGGGGAAATCCCTTTTAAATCATCAAGAGTATATCCAATAGCTCCTCGGTGTTTCCTCAAGACTTCCAATAACCTTTCTTCTTCCTTCCCTGAAAGTTTAGAACTAATAATAACAGGATATGTTTTTTTATCATCAATATAGGCATATTTAAGATCATCACGTAAAGGTTTTAAATCAAAAACAGGATCCTCTTTGGGTGGTAATGTGGTACCCAAGTCTTCCACAGGTAAATTGTGTTTAAGCATCTCTGGTTGACAAAGAAGAATCTCGTCAATATCATTTCTTTCTTCCATAAAGATCTAACTTTCGTGGTCCTCCATATATTGCTGCAAAACATCGTTAGGAGCAAGAGCAATGGAGGCAAGTTGTTCAACTCTAAAATCTTCATTAGGCAATTCAGTTTCATAAGGAGCTTTGGTAAACTTAGAAAAATTAAACTCATAAGATTCGCCATCAAATTTAGTTAAAATTTTCTCCTTCTTACAATCTATAATAGCACCACAAGTGTTCAAGAAAGGTCTACCAAAAATGATAGGACAAGTTTTACTAGTAGCTGAACCAAGTACTAGAAAATCAGAAGGATATTTAGTCTTACCGCAAAGAACTTCCACATCTCTAACAATACCAATTGGAGAGATAGTTTCTCTATTAGCAAGCTGAATAACCACATCAATTTCTTCAAGTTCACAAGAACCAATTTCATGCATGATTTCTCTATAAAGCTCATAAGGAATAGCACTCAAAGTTGCAGCAATATCACATAAACCATAATAGCAATGATCACCTATCCTAACAGAAAGCACAGGAACACTAGTTTTCCTAGATCTACTAGGATATGAAATAATATTAGAAGCATCTTCACAGAAGATAATGTGTCCGTCTTCTACATTTTCAGTGACAAGGTCCTTCACTATTGCTACTGCGGGTGTAACAGTTATTTGTTCATCAGGCTCTATAGATTTCTTTGTACTTTTGTTAATCACATTAGTTATCATAGAATGCTCCTTTACCTTAGCAGGGAAAGGTATTTTCTCAATATAAAGTTTAGGCAAAACACGATCAACAGTATAAACTTCAATATTTCTAGCAGGACCACAATTAACAGTATCTTTATAAGGTGCATGGTACTTGTTCCATTCCTTTTTTTTGGAATATCAAGATAACAGGAAAAGGCCTTAAAATAGTTTGCAAGTATTTGAGAATCAAGACCATAAACAGCACTAATATTATGAAAGTCATCAGTTCCCATAAAAGATTTAATGCATTCATTATCATAATTTATACCTGACTTTCTTCCTTTGTCATTCTCCTGTTCTTCAGTGTTTTCCTGAATACGGTCGAGAAGATCCCATTTAGCATCTTCTTTCATATGAGTAAATGATCCAGAACCAGAAGCATCCAATAAATCCTTATCATGAAGAGAAAGCCTTGCATAGAAGTTATTAATAATAATATTACTAGGGAGCTCATGAATGGGACATTTGAGCATTAGTGACTTCAATCTCCCTCATGCTTGGGCAATACTCTCTCCATCTTGGGGCCAAAAATTATATATTTGATTCTGATCTTTATGAATCTCACTAGGAGGATAGAATTTAGAATAAAAGGGAGGTACAATTTCCTCCCAGCCAATAGATCGGCCATTCTTCAGTAGCTTATACCATTTCGCAGCACTGCCCTTCAGTGATAAAGAGAATAGCTTCCTCTTAACTTGGTCCGTTGAAATACCTGCACACTTGAACAACTTCCATAATTCATGTATCAAGAGCAAATGATCACCAGGATCCAATTGAGCAGGCGGTGGTTCATCTACTACCATAACAGTGGCAGTAGTACTCCCAAATAGGTAATCAAATGGAGACTTCTCCATAATAAAATAAAATAACAGACAGAAATAAAAACAGTACTCACAACAAAAGTTTCCTTTACCAATTACACTCTTCAATAGCACTTCACTCCCCGGTAACAGCGCCAGAAAACAGTCTTGATGTCTCACAGGACCCGTTGGGAAACCCCAAGAGGAAGTTATGATGAGCACAGCAGTAAGTTTTCCCTCAGTATGAAACCAAAGTTTAATCGACCAGTAGGAGAAAGAAATCACTTCTGAAGGTTGCTGCTAGCTGACTTTTGGCAGGGCGCACTACTGGCGTCAGTCAATAACGTGGAACCTGCACACAACACCAAAATACTTTGCACCAACTTACAGTGAGGTTGTCAATCTCACTGGTTTTGCTGAAAACAAAGGATTAAATGTATAGTGTGGAAAGAGATGTTTGTTTGCAATGAAATGAAATAGTACTTGCAGAAAGTAAACAGTGTTTGCAGTAGATGGTATTATCAATGTAAAAGAATGGACCGGGGTCCACAGTTCACTAGAGGTGTCTCTCCATAAAGATAAATAACATGCTGGGTGAACAAATTACAGTTGGGCAATTGACAAATAGAGAATGCATAATAATGCATGTACATGACATGAAGATCACTATGAGATTTATTTGGGCATTACAACATGATACATAGACCGTAATCCAACTGCATCTATGACTAATAATCCACCTACAGGATATCATCCGAACAACCTTTGGGTATTAAGTTGCAAGCAATAGATTATCGCATTAAGCAAAGTGTGTAATGTAAACAATACAATTATCCTTGAACAAAAGATTGTTGTTTTCTCCCAAGTAGAAACAACACATCTACAACCTTAGAAGTTATTATCACTCTCCCAGCTTACTAGAGGCATGAACCCACTATCGAGCATAAATACTCCCTCTTGGAGTCACAAGCATCTACTTGGCCAAAGCATCTACTAGAAATAGAGAGAATGCAAGATCACAAATAACATAGACATGATAGATCAATAATCAACTTGACATAATACTCAATATACATCGGATCCCAACAAACACAACATGTAGCATTACAATAAGATGATCTTGATCATGATAGGCAGCTCACAAGATCTAAACATGGTGGCGCAAATAGGAGAAGACAACCATCTAGCTACTGCTATGGTCTACTCACGCATCACTCCGAAGGAAGGCATGGTGATGAAGAAGGCCTCCGGTGATGACTCCCCTCTCCGGCAGGGTGCCGAGAAGAGCTTCAGAACCCTCCCGAACTAGGGTCGATGACGGCGGCGGCTACAGTACTTTTCATGGATGGAGGCTCGGGCCTTTAGGGTTTTCCCGAAGAAGTGAATTTATAGGAAGAAGGGCGAGGTCGGTGGGCGCCCGAGGGGCCCACACCATGGGGTGGCACGGCCAGGGGCTGGGCCGCGCCACCACCAGGTGTGGCCGCCTCCCAGATGGTCTCTGTCTCTCCTTTGGACTCCGTCTTTGTGTCAGATAAATAGGAACTTTGGCTTTTGTTTCATCCAATTCCGAGAATATTTCCTTCATTAAAATCCTAGAATAGAAAAATAGCAGAAAACAGGAACTGGCATTGTGGCATCTTGTTAATAGGTTAGTTCCAAAAAATGCATTAAAATGCCATGAAGTGTAAACAAAACATAAATCAATTGGTGTAAAACAAGCATGGAGCATCAAAAATTATAGATACATTTGCAATGTATCATGCACCAAGGGCGCGGGTTGGCGCTTGTAGCACGTGCATAAATGCAGCGTCCTGAAGGGTTTCAGAGCATACTAAATCAAAAAATCTACAGAAGTGAACAAGAAAGCCAAGATCTAATCTACGAGATGAGAAATCACAAGAGGGGAGATCAATTATTCATACCCTTGAAGAAATCACACATCGTTTATGTACAGGAAGGTACGGTCTTCTTCATAGTCGTACTAGCGTGTCCTTAGAGATCCGATCCGAGCTCCGCGACAAACAGCGCCTCTGAGAGTTGCACATGTGCAGCACACCAACGAATCATCCTCCTCGGTCTAGCAAGATTTGGTGGAGTGGTGAATAGGATCAGCAGCACGACACTGTGGTGCTATGGTGGAGAGTTCCTGCGGGCAGGGCTTCGCTTATGTGTAGTGCGGGAGAGAGAGAGAGAAGGGAAGGGGTGGCAAGGGGGTGGCGGCTAGGTATTGGGGTAAGGAGGCTCGGCGCTCCTGCCCCTCTTTATATAGAGGTGTGACCATCCATATCTTCCCCATCCTAAGCTAGGTACTGCGCCCTAGGTGGGTCCGGGGAAGACTTGGCCCTTACTCCTTTATTTCTTTATCTCTTCATTTAAACGGAAAAGGATCTTATCTCTTTAATTTAAACAAGATGTTATCTTATCACTTCACCTACCCCTATGGGATCCACCTAGGACAGCCGTATGGGCCATCATGGGCACATGTGGTCCCACCCAATCATATGGGTCCCACTCTAGAACCTTCTAGAAACTTCTTGGTACAATACCAAAAAAGTCCAGAACTTTTCTGAAACCCTAAGAATGACTTTCCTTATATGAATCTTATTCTATGGACCATTCCAGAACCTCTCGTGATGTCCTGGATCGTATCCGAGACTTCAAACAAAAAACTCATTACCAATATCCATTCTACCCTAGCACTGATGCACGTTAAGTGTGTGACCCAATAGGTTCAAGAATGTGCAGACATGATCTCCATCAATAATCAATATCAGGATCTAGAAATCCATATTGACTCCCACACATTCACCGATGATCATATCGGATAAACACAATGTCAGGATTCAATTAATCATGTATCAGTATTCCCTTTATCTTGCGATATTTTACTTTCCTGAGATTCGATCGTCGGTATTGCCATACTTATTTCAATATCGTTCATAGCAAGTACTCTTTACTCGTTCTGTAATCCAATATCACCTTGTGATTAACTCCTTAACCACGTGCTTGCAAGAGTTGTAGATATTGATTACCGAGTGGGCCCAAAGTATATCTCTCTAGTCACTGGAGGGACAAATCCTAATCTCGATACATACAACCCAACAAGTAATTTAGGATTACCTGAGAGACACCTTTATGATCACCTTGTTATGGTGTGACGTTTGGTGACCTCAATGCTCTCTTCTAGTACCAGGGAGTTGCATTATCTCATGGTCTAAGGAACATGATACTGACATAGAAAAAGCTACACAATCTGAACACAATGACACAATTTAATTGATGTGCTTAATTGGGTAAGTCCATCACATCATTCTGCTAATGACATGACTGTTGGGGATCACGCTATGCAAAAAAATCTAGCGCTTAAACCAAGATCAAGCTTGCAAGGAGGATGTAATGGATCACATACCTCATTGATTGAACTAGCAGAAGAGTTTGTCGATGACGAGGTTGATGAAGTCACAAGTAGATTCCCGCAACTAACCTTAGTTAGTCGCGAGAAGATGTATTATCATTCTTTGTCTCCCACGATGTAGTTCCTCACGTGCAGCACCTCTGATGGTATCCACACGTACGAGCTTGGCATCGCTGTGTGGAACGTGTGATCAAGCACACGGTCTACACAGAATATGTCAGTGAAGATTCGGCAGCGCTTCCGCGTCACTGATGGAATCAGGATAGAAGACAGGCAACGCTCCATGAGAGAGAGAGAGAGAGAGAGAGAGAGAGAGAATAAGTGTCGATGATTATGGGCGACAGTGATGAGGGGTGGCTGACGGTGATGGGTGGTGGCCGGCGAGCAGCAACGACGTGTTGGTGGCGGTGGTTGGCAGCTAGGGTTTTGGGCGCAGGGGGCTCTGTGGCTTGGAGTGCCCTTGTCCTCCCCCTCCCGCGCCCTCTTATATG